>JADBJO010000191.1:892500-955004 GCA_016801955.1 Conus betulinus | reverse complement strand
CCTACAGGTTCGTACCTCCTTGAAACTCCTTGAATTCTGACAGGGAATTTCAAGAAAAGGAAATAATGAAATGAAAATACTTTTAAAAATTCCTACGAATATATATGTTGCTATATCGTAAGTTTGAAGAATGTCACATGAGCCATTTACTCGGGAAATAAAAAAAAATCTTCTTCAGAACTTTCTTCCGAATTGTTGTTCATCATACCTGGAACTTCATCCCAGTCGAAATCTAGGTCACTCTAAGCTTCATCATTACCCAGCACTTTCACTAAGTCTTATGCCGTAAATCCTACAAGACACAGTATCTCCATCACTAAATCTCATTATAGAACGGCAGAACTCATGGTTAGCCACGGTGAAAAACGGCATTCGACCTCAAAACTTTAAAAATTCGAAACTCGAGAACCACGGCACGTATCGACTCGCGGTTTTTTTGCAAACGGAAGTAAATGGCAACAGGAAGAAGGAAGTCACGTTCTCGCGAGACTTCCTTTTTCTACGAGAAACATGGCGGCGCCCATTGTTGCCACGTGTTTTACCGGGCGCTGGCGGGCGCTCAGCGTTCTGGCTGTGTGATTTCATGCAGGAAAATCAAACTGCCATTTCTTTTTTCTGTTTTACGCAAGTAGTGTAGCCTTAAAGGGAGAGGCGGCACAAAAATTTGATCATTTACTTTCAAAAATCGTGTTTTGGGGTTTTATGTGTTTTTGTGCTGAACAAAGTCTGTTGAAACCATCCGTGGTGTTCATTTTGTCTATTTTCACATTTTTTTTTTTTTTTTAGTAAAAAAAAAGACTTTATTTGAAGGAGGTATGTGTGAAAATTGCTTAACTTTATTTTCAAATGCTGTTTTCTCAAAAAATCACTTTTTTCAACAACGGTTGATGTGCTAGCTTGGTAATTTTTTTTTCTTTTGATCAGAAATGATTTCTGCATGCATTTATATTTTATCTGTAAGTCAAAACAGCACGCATAATTTGCTATTTCTATTGGAATAATTCAAAAGCAATGAAACGCGAAGCCGATGACCACCATATGGAAAAAGGATTATTGAAAAAAAAAAGTTTAGATAGATAAAAATCCTTTTGTATTGCATTACTATAGCTCCGCAAATGAATGCATAAAAAATCCTTTTGGAACTGCATTACTATAGCTCAGCAAAACAAGAAAAGTCATGTTTCAAGTGCCCAACATGTCTGCTATGAGACAAATACAGTTCTTGTCATGAACCTTTTTTTTTTTTTCATTTTTCATCATTTTGCCCCCATTTGTAGACCACAAATCACACAAGAGCTTTGAAATCGCCCGAATGTGGCTTTTTCCTTTTTTTTTTTTTTTTAACACAATTTTTTTTAAATGAAGTTTTAAAAGAATAATGGTTTAATTTTCATGCCACCTCTTGCCTTGAAATGAAATAAACGCCCCTTGAAAACTCCGTAAATTTTGTTTTGGGGAGTCTGTAGGAACCCTGAGCCTATCACTCCAGTCAACAAAGAATCTCTAGCAGCTTTTGTTTTTGGGGTGGGGGTGGGGGGGCTGGGCCCAGCAGCAATGGGCAATTCTACATCGTCATTTTCATCACACAAATCATTGTCGATTCCAGCCTCAAAATCAGTCAGCAGTTGCTCTTTATTTATAACTAGGTCAAGATCGGCGTCTGAATTCGCTCGCTTCAAATGTTCTTCGTGAGTGTAGCCCTCAGATAGGCTGTCTTACATCACTGTCGCATCAGAAAATGAATTCTGCAAGTTGCATAGTTACTTGATCCACCATTTTCCCAGAAAATCTTTATGAAAAAAGCCGAACTTTGGAAATTCACAGCAGCAAAATTACTCCACCAAAACTCTTGCAACAAAAAACAAAATGGCGTTTGGAAATGGCCCTACCAGAAGACTCTTCTGTCACGATTGCATTCTGGGATATGGGATGGTGAAAGCGCGCAAGTTGTTGACCTAATATTCAGCAGTTGATCTCAGTTGATGCGGTATTCAGAAACTGGAAATCTCGTGGTCGATCTCGTAGGCAGTGGGTTAAGGCCTATCATAAATGTGTTTGTCTAAATACCAAAAGTTTAGGGCTTAACTCTCTCTTGTTAATCGGGCGCCCGCTAGCGCCCAACCGGAAATCACACAGCCAAAACGCTGAGCGCCTGCCAGCGCCCGGTAAAACACGTAGCAACAATGGGCGCCGCCATGTTTCTCGTAGAAAAGGAAGTCTCATGAGAACGTGATTTCCTTCTTCCTGTAGCCATTTTCTACCGTCTGTAAAAAACCGCGAGTCGATGCGTGCCGTGGTTCTCGAGTTACGAATTTTTAAAGTTTTGAAGTCGAAATGCGGTTTTTCACCATGGCTTACCTTGATTTCTGCTGTTCTATAATGAGATTTAGTGATGGAGATACTGTGATTTGTAGAATTAACGGCATAAGACTAATTGAAAGTGCGTGGTGATGAAGCTTAGAGTGACCTAGATTTCGACTGGGATGAGGTTCAAGGTATGATGAGCAACGATTCGGAAGAAGGTTCTGAAGAAGAAGATTTTTTTTCCCCCGAGTAAATGCTCATGTGACATTCTTCAAACTTACGATATAGCGACATATATATTCGTAGGAATTTTTAAAATTATTTTCATTTCATTCTTTCCTTTCCTCTCTTTTAAATTATTTTTTAGTTGAGTAACCATGTTCAAATTATGGAGTTACCTATCTTGCCGATGGTTTTCGGTGTTACTAAGCTGGGATAAGTGCATACTGAAGAGGGTTAACATAAGTGTGCTCTGACTGTGTAGATCCAAGGAGGTGGGGACTAATGTACGTGTGTTCTTTGTGTAAAGACCAATAATGTACGGCCAAACATAAATGTGTTCTTACAGCGTAAATACAAGGTTTTAGGGCTGAACATAAGTGTGCTGCAGTGATTCTGTTGGCATTGTTGTCAGGAAGGCAAGCACAGTCAGCATTAAGCTGTTAGTGTGCCAAAAATATTACTTTTGAATGGATTTCAGACTTTTAAATGGATTTCAGACTCCCAAATCAAAATGACCCATGTGCGTCGGTTGTGATCACAACCACTGCAGTCATGATATGGTTTCCACAGCTGGGCCATCCACATCTGGAGCATGTGCTCTGCGTTAATTTGCTTTTTCTGTATAGAAGACTGCGAGCTTCCTGGGACAGATTTTAGTTGCTGACTAGTGTACAGGGAGTGGTGTGTGTATGTATCTTGCGTTCATTTCACAAACAGTATAAAGGCAGGTGTGAGTGTGTATATCGTGTTCATTAGATGAGCAGTATAAATGCAGGTGTGTGTGTGTGTGCGCACTGCAGGCACATCACCAGGAGCTCAAGAGGAAGAAGGCCATGCTTGAGAAGGAGATCAGTGAATTGCAGAAAAACAGCATTGGTCTCATCAAGAAACGCATCGGAGAGGTATGAAGATGTGTGTGGGGAATTGGATTACCTTACCTGAGCACTGGAGTTCTTGTTTCCTTGAAGAAATGGAAAAGATCAAAAAGAAGAAGAAATATATATATGTGTGTGTGTGTGTGTGTGTATATATGTGTGTGTATATATATAATATATATATACACACACACACCACACACACACACACACATATTTTTTGCAAAGTCATTGTTGCAGTGACTAAGGAATTGTTAAGCTGCGCTTGTTTCCCCCCATTTCCTAATTGTTCAGCATATCTAGATAGATAGATATCTATGCTCTGTCAGTAAGAATGTTAAGAAATATGTTTGTGTTTAAGAAGAACAGCCTCGACTACAAACCATCTTGGACAATGGCATATACACTATATATCTCTGTTGCATACTTTGGTGTTACAAATGATTAGTAGTAATGCAATTCTCATTTTTTTGTTTCTTTCAGCTTACAAACCAACAAACAAGCAAGCAAACAAAAAACTGAAATGCATCATTCCTGTGTGAGCTGCCTAGAGATAAGCGGTGTGGTCACTATGATGTAGGTGAGACTGACAATACAGAGCAGATGCTGTCAGTGGGTGAGAATGGCTTTTCAGAGCTAGACTTTTTTAGACAGCAGCGTTGTGGTTTTATTGGGAGTGGAGTTCAACAGGAATAGCGGTCTTCAGCCTGAACATAAGGGTTCGATAATGGGCTTGAGATGAAGCTTGTCCAGAACATGTGTTGCGGACAATTTGTTGCTGGATCACATCAGCAGTTGTTGGTATAAACTGCTGGGATTTCTGAAGATCTCACACGATCAGACACATGTAAGTTCATGGTGAAAAAAGCATTTACACTTGTCTCATGCATGTACACTTGCCCGTAGGTACATAAATTTATGTATGCATTGTTGTGTTCACATGCATACAACGTGTGGACATGCATGCACTCTGGTATGCAGAGGTAGGCAGTGTAAGATGAACTGAAAAGGAGCTGCTTGCTGTCAGAGCATTGTAACATGCTTCATGGTCAGTGAGGCTCAGAGAAAAACGGCCCCCCCCCCCCAAAAAAAAAAAAAATCGTTCTATGGTCTCCGTGTAAACAATGAGGATCAGATGGGCTGAAGTCACGTTCCAGTTGGCAGTGAAGTTGTTTTTTCTTTTTCTTGCTGGAAAGGAACACAACCGCCAAGGAAAAATAGCTCTCTGGATGTGATAGTGCAGGCTGCAGATTCAGATAGGTGAAAGCATGCACTTAGAAGGTTATTGTGTACAATTGAATGGGAATACCAAAAAAAAAAAAAAAAAAAAAGTTTTTGCATTTTTGCTAAATCTGCAACATTTTCAACTGTTTGAATAGACCCCTACTTGAGGTTGTGTATGTGTGTGGATGTTAAATATCTGTGCTCATTTCTCTGGTATGGAGAATGGAGCATCAGCCTTCAGTATGGAGATATAACCTCTGAACATTTTAACAATCTTTCTGCGTATGCAGGCTGATACTCCTGTGGACACTCCCTGTATACACAGGCAGTGGAGTTTTGTGTGCATGACCGTTTTTCATCCTGCCGTTAAGGCAGCCATACTCCATCTTTGGGGAAGGTGCTTGCTATGTGTAACGTGTTGTCCATACCAACAGCCAAACTGGCCTTCTCTTCCGAAAGTTGGTGGTGGGATTTTACGTGTGCAAGATGTTGTGCGTGCGTTCATACACGGAACCTCGGTTTATAGTCTCATTCAAAGACTGTGTAGGGAATGGAGTCAGAACCAATGTTAACTACAAGGGAAAAATCCCCCTGTACTGAGATTCGAACCCGCAACCCTTGGATCATGAGTACGGCGCTCTACCAACTGAGCTATTCCAGCCCCAGATTTTAACAATAATTTGTATTCTTCTTGAATTGTGTTTTTATGTAGAATCAGTTTTGGCATGATTTCAGCGTAATTGTGGTAGAAGTGATGCCGTTTTTGGCATGAGATAGCTTCAAAGTTTTTTTTTTCAAACTGAATAAATGGTGGGATATAAATGAAAATATGGACTATAGTAGCTTTGAACAAATGCTTTTTCATTACATTGCAGCTAAATCTACATCAGTGAGATTCACATTTTTTGGAAAAAAATTGTCCCATTTATATTGTTAGTGTCACCAAGTTCTCACACAATGTCCAGATTCAGAAAGAGGGAGTAATCACCAGAAATGAAGGATTATGTGCTGTTAACACGAGAGGGCTTAGTCATCAGTAAGTGACCAATATGCTGAACAAAGTGCATTCACACCAGAAGAACCTGCTGGTCCCACCTAGTGTGGGCCTTACTCCAAACATGCAGCATATTGTGACATCAGGTTGAGATTTTGGCAGTAAATGGAGTGCAGTCTCTTAGATCACTGGAAGATCTCATGTTTTTGACTGGGGGAAAACAGGGACTTTGTAGAGGCCACCAGACAGTTGATGTTTGGAGTGGAAGGGTAAGAGAAGACAAAAACAATGGGAGGGGGGCAAAAGTTGGCACATGTTGGTAGTGTATTTCTGTTGGTGCTCTCAGAGTTAGAACTCCTACTTGATTCCTGGGATCAGAACCAAACGTTTGAGAATCTGAATATGATTTGTTGGGCTGGTACTCCCCTTTTACCCCCTCCCCCTATCCCTTCCACTTTTTTCTCTGTAATCGATAGAAACAGGGTTGATGGCTGTTGTTTATCAAATCAGGAGGAAACAAATAGCAAACATATATCCAGGCAGCCCATAGGTCCCTATTGGGTAACTTGGCTGTTCTGTAGTTAGACATGAGACAGGTGACGTTAGAGCTAACATGGGTTTTTGTTGGCTGTCTCTGTGTCTCTACTCCTTCCTTCCTACCTGGGTGGGACAGTTGGGCATCGAGGCCAACACACCCTCGGAGTTGCTGGGTCACCACCAGGTGATGCGTCAGCAGCACCGTGACCTGCAGCTGCAGAAGACAGAGCTGCAGCAGGAGATCCAGTGTCTCAAGTCGGAGCAGCTGCAGTTGGTCAGTGCTGTGTGCCATCTGTGTGCACTGTCTGTATCTGGTGTTGTAGTTCACCCACACATCAGTGTGTGCCATCTGCATGCACTGTCTGTATTTGGTGTTGTGGTTCACCCCGCACATCAGTGTGTGCCGTCTGTGTGCACTGTCTGTATGTGTTGTAGTTCACCCCACACATCAGTGTGTGCCATCTGTGCACTGTCTGTATTTGGTGTTGTGGTTCACCCACACATCAGTGTGTGCCATGCCGTCTGTATTTGGTGTTGTAGTTCACTGTGTGTGCCATTGCACTGGTGTTGTAGTTCACCCGCACATCAGTGTGTGCCATCTGTGTGTACTGTCTGTATTTGGTGTTGTAGTTCACCCGCACGTCAGTGTGTGCCATCTGTGTGCACTGTCTGTATTGTGTTGTAGTTCCCCATCTCTGTGTGCACTGTGTGCACTGTCTGTATTTGGTGTTGTAGTTCACCCACGTCTGTGTGTGCCATCTGTGTGCACTGTCTGTATCTGGTGTTGTAGTTCACCCGCACGTCAGTGTGTGTCATCTGCGTGCACTGCCTGCTGTCTGTATCTGGTGTGTCTTACCTGTGTGCACTGCCTGCTGTCTGTATCTGGTGTGCCTTACCTGTGTGCACTGCCTGTTGTCTGTATCTGGTGTGTCTTACTTGTGTGCACTGCCTGCTGTCAGTATCTAGTGTGCCTTACCTGTGTGCACTGCCTGCTGTCTTTATCTGGTGTGCTTACCTGTGTGCACTGCCTGCTGTCTGTATCTGTGTGTCTTACTGTGTGCACTGTCTGCTGTCTGTATCTGGTGTGCCTTACCAGTGTGCACTGCTGCCTGCTGTCTGTATCTGTGTGTCTGTGTGCTTGCCTGTATCTGGTGTGCACTGTGTGCACTGCCTGCTGTCTATAGCTGGTGTGCCTTACCAGTGTGCACTGCTACTGTCTGTATCTGGTGTGTCACTGTGTGCACTGCCTGCTGTCTATAGCTGGTGTGCCTTACCAGTGTGCACTGCTTGCTGTCTGTATCTGGTGTGCCGTACATGTGTGCGCTTTCTGCTGTCTGTATCTGGTGTGCCGTACATGTGTGCACTGCCTGCTGTCTGCATCTCTTGTGGGCCTTTCTTGTGTGCACTGCTTGCTGTCTGTATCTGGTGTGCCTTACCAGTGCGCACTGCTTGTTGTCTGTATCTGGTGTGCTTTACTTGTGTGCACTGCCTGCTGTCTGTATCTGGTGGGCCTTACCTGTGTGCACTGCCTGCTGTCTGTATCTGGTGTGCCGTACATGTATGCACTGCCAGCTGTCTGCTTCAGGTGTGCCTTACTTGTGTGCACTGCCTGCTGTCTGTATCTGGTGTGCCTTACCTGTGTGCACTGCCTGCTGTCTGTATCTGGTGTGCCGTACATGTGTGTACTGCCTGCTGTCTGTATCTGGTGTGCCTTGTGTGCATTGCCTGCTGTCTGCATCTAGTGTGCCTTACCTGTGTGCACTCACTGCTGTCTGCATCTGGTGTGCCTTACCTGTGTGCACTCACTGCTGTGTTGCATCTGGTGTGCCTTACCTGTGTGCACTCATTGCTGTCTGTATCTGGTGTGCCTTACCTGTGTGCACTCATTGCTGTCTGCATCTGGTGTGTCTTACCTATGTGCACTCTCTGCTGTCTGCATCTGGTGTGCCTTACCTGTGTGCACTCTCTGCTGTCTGCATCTGGTGTGTGTTACCTGTGTGCAGTCTCTGCTGTCTGTATCTGGTGTGCCTTACCTGTGTGAATTGCCTGCTGTCTGTATCCGGTGTGTGGTAGTTTACCCACACATCACTGTGTGCCATACCTGTGTGCACTGCCATGTGTCTGTCTGTTCTCTCTAGTATCTGTGTGCTCTCTCTGGTGTCTCTGTGCTCTCCCTGGTGTCTGTGTGCTCTCTCTGGTGTCTGTGGGCACTCCCCTGGTGTCTGTGGGCATTCCCTGGCGTGTGTGCTCTTCCTGGTGTCTGTAGGCTTTCCCTGGTGTATGTGTGCACTCCCTGGTGTCTGTGTGCTCTCCCTGGTGTATGTGAGCTTTCGCTGGTGTCTGTGTGTACTCTCTCCAGTGTCTGTGTGCACTCCCTGGTGTCTGTGGGCTTGCCCTGGTGTCTGTGGGCACTCACTGGCATGTGTGCTCTTCCTGCTGTCTGTGGGCTTTCCCTGGTGTATGTGTGCACTCCCTGGTGTCTGTGTGCTCTCCCTGGTATATGTGGGCTTTCGCTGGTGTCTGTGTGTACTTTCCAGTGTCTGTGTGCTCTCCCTGGTGTCTGTGGGCACTCCCTGGTGTCAGTGGGCTTGCCCTGATGTCTGTGGGCACTCCCTGGTGTCTGTGTGCTCTCCCTGGTGTTTTGTGGGCACTCCCTGGTGTCTGTGCTCTTCCTGGTGTCTGTGTGCTCTCTCTGGTGTCTGTGGGCATTCCCCGTGACTGTGGGTACTCTCCGGTGTCTCTGGGTGCGCCCTGGTGTTTGTGTGCTCTCCCTTGTTTCTGTGTACTCTCTCCTGGTGTCTGGGCACTCTCTGGTGTCTGGTGGGCATTCCCTGGTATCTGTGTGATCTCCCTGGTGGTTGTGTGCTCTCCCTGGTTTCAGTGGGCACTCTCTGGCATCCATGCATGCTCCTTGGCATCTGTGTGCTACTTGGCATCTGTGCATGCTCCTTGGCATCTGTGCCTGCTCCTTGGCATCTGTGCCCGCTCCCTGTCTCTGTTTCGCACTCCCTAGTGTATATGCAAGCTCCCTGGCGTCTGTGTTGCATCTCCTAGTATTTGTGATTCTTGTGTACACTTGCAGTGTAAAGTCTGTGTGTGCTATAAGACATTTCTGTACTACCTTGTGGGCATGTGTGTGTGTTCTGTGCTTGCTGTGTAATGTCTTTGATCTGCAGTATTGTGTGAGCCCTCCTAGCTGAGTGACTATGCTCCCTGATTTTGTGCATATATGCTTGCACTGTAATGTCCACTATGTGTGTTCGCTGATGTGTTGTGTCTGTGTGCTTGTGGTATGGTATCTGTGCATGCTTCATAGTGTCTGTGTACCCCTGATGTCTGTATGCATACTTTAATGTCTGTGCACCCCCTGACATCTCTGTGTGTTCTGTGATGTCTGTGCACAGTATGACATGTGAATGCTCTGTAATGTGTACCACCCTGTGTTTGCATCTGTGATGGAGTGTTCTGCTGAGTGCTCAGTAAGGTGTGCTCTCCCTGGTGTCAGTTGGCACTATGTGGTGCCCTGTGTTTACACCTGTGGTGGAGTGTTCTGCTGAGTGCTCAGCAATGTGTGTATCCTGTGTTTACACCTGTGGCACAGTGTTCTGTCGAGTGCTCAGTAATGTGTATCCTGTGTTTGCACCTGTGGTATAGTGTTCTGCTGAGTGCTCAGTAATGTGTGTATCCTGTCTTTACACCTGTGGCGTAGTGTTCTGCTGAGTGCTCAGTAATGTGTGTATCCTGTCTTTATACCTGTGGTGTAGTGTTCTGCTGAGTGCTTAATAATGTGTATCCTGTCTTTGCACTGCGATGGTGTACTCCAGTTTTGGCTTTTCATGGTATTCCTCTGAAACCGTTGTATCTATCCAGACTTCACACTGTCATTAAAGTCATCGTCAGTATCATTGGAATAGTTGTCCCTTGGCTCCCCACCAGAGGCCAGTCTTCCCTTGACAATATAGGCATGGGATACTGTGCCACTGCAGAGTTGCTGACACAGGCTGAAAATGCCAGTAGGATTTCAGATCTCCCATCATCAGATTGGCAGATTTGAGTCTGTTGGCAGATTGAGTCTGTAAACATGCCTATCAGCTCTTGCAGACAGGTGTTGGGATGAAGCTGACAGTGAGTGACCACTGTGCGGACACTGGCCATTGTACAGGCCATAAATCCCCAACCCCAGTTTAAACTCTATCTCATTCAAAGTGTGGTAACTGTCATTAGGGTGTAACCATGGAATTCAAAAGCACATATCTCAGACTGCTGAAGGTAATTGAAATCAGTGTTTTCTGTTTTATTCAGAATTTTTATCTGCATTATTTATAAGAATTTAAGAAAGGTTTGGATTAAAAAAAATATATATATAGAATGTGTATATCTGTGTGCAGGTGACAGCACAAAAGCTGCTGACAGAACAGAATGGAATTGTTGGCAGTCTTAGAAAAGTGAGCTCAACAGGATAATTATCTTTGTCTCTCTCTGTCTTTCCTTCTCTCTCCACGTTCTGGCTCTCTCCTCTGACTGTTTGAAAAAAATCTGAGGATGCT
Source organism: Conus betulinus (assembly GCA_016801955.1). Classification (NCBI taxonomy): domain Eukaryota; kingdom Metazoa; phylum Mollusca; class Gastropoda; order Neogastropoda; family Conidae; genus Conus; species Conus betulinus. The sequence goes on along the minus strand of JADBJO010000191.1, from coordinate 944,301 downwards.
TTAGAGAATAGGTTTGGATGCCATGCATTTTTGTGAGCTACTACTTTGACGCTATTGAAAAGTGTCCAGCGTTGCTGCTTGTGCTGTGGGTTACACAAAGCTCTCCCTAGCCATTGGATTTAGGCAGTCACATGGCCCCCAGAACTGAATAAAGGGTTGGCACTGAACATTTGATTCGTTCCATTTATGTTCCAACAATGTATCCAACTTCGCCATTTTTCCCTTTGGAAGTGGCCCCTGTCACTTGCCTGGTGGGTTCTGGGTTTAGTTACGTGGGGCAAGTTGCACTAAGCACAAAGCAGTCTGTGTTTTTGGGCGTGTCAGGAAATAAAAGGCAACTTTTTTTTTCATTTAACTTTGAAATGACTGGGAAAATGCTGTAAATGATTTGGGGACTTGCATTGCAAACTTTGATCTGCTGTAGTTATCCCTGCTGCAGAATTTAAAAGCTGGATTGAAATTACTGATACTTTTACATTCAGAGGATCTAACAATACATGAAGCATATTTTGAAGGCTGCTCTTTATGTTGTGCTCATCACAATGGCTGACTAAAGCAGGCCTGGTTGCATCAAAACAGTGTGCAACAAGATGTCATTGGAAGACGCATTTCAAAAATATAACTTTAACATATGCACTGGCTTTAGTCTGAGGAACATGAGGAATAATGAATAAACTGGTACTGGTGCTGAGAACATCAGTTGTGGGGCATAAATGCAGTGTGGGGATGATGTGTGTGTTGTGCTCTGTGATGACAGTGTTGTGGTGTGTGTGCACAGAACGGAGTGGTACGCCCTGTGGAGACCCAGCGGATCCTGCAGAGAGAGGTGTTGTCAGCCTACACCAACAACCAGCGCCTGGTGGCCCAGGTCAACCAGCTGGAGCAGGACATCCAGCGCCTGGAGCTCATCAACAACCAGCTGATTGCTGCAGATGCTTCTGCCACCACACTACCACACCCCATCCCTGTCTCCAGCGCCATGCCAGTGCCATCCGCTGCCGTCAGCAAAGCACGTTCAGGGACCATCAAGGGGACCAAACGCAAGTCTGGCGGAAGTCCTGTGGTTCCAGAGAGCGGAGTAACGGCAACGCTGCATGGCGAGAGAGGCAAGGAGGGTGGAGGTGTGGAGATGCCGGTGTCCAGTGAGAAGCTGAGGGAAAAGCTGGACATGAAGGAAAACTTGGAAGCCTACAGTCGGCACATCAACAAGCTGAAGAGTGAAGTGACCGCTATCAGTGACAGCCTGGACATAACATCCCTGGCAGGGCTAGTCCCTCCAGTCAGTCACTCTTCAGGGGAGAGCACCCTGGCTGGCCAGCACCAGCCGTCGTTGACCAGTAGTGTGAAGCAGGAAGTGAAGTTTCAGCCTCCAGATCTCTCAGCATCAAGGACCTGTTGGAGAAGACCCGAATGCTGCCCAGTGGTGCTGTCAAACATGAAACGGCCAATCCCCCTGTGTCCACTGCTGCCTCCTCTGCCCCTGTCACTGTGGCTTGTGTCCCCATTCCTGCTCAGTCCTGTGTCAAAGCTGAAGCCAGGGAGGTGGTCAATGGCTCCAAGAGACGCAAGATGGTGAATGGCATGATCCTGCCTCATGCCAAGACTGCCCCATCCAACAGCTACACAAGCACACCAAAGTCGAGATCCCAACTCTCATTCCAGCCTGACAGGCAGCACATCATCATTATCATCAACATTGACATCAACAACCGTTTTATATCCTCCATGTTGGCAGCAGCACCCCCATGTCTGGAGGTGAAAACGGCCGCCCCTTGGGCGGAAGAACGCCTCAAGTTGGCTCATGATCTCATCCGCTTTCACGAGACAGCCGGTCCTCCCATGTCGGTCAGCTCTATGGAATCCACTTCGACCAGCAGGGGAGGTGACTCTGTCTTCTCTGGGGTGACCAGCAGTGTGGAAAGCCATCGCCTGCAGAACAACTATTCCCCAATCAGTCGTCCCAGCAGTCAGAGCAGCACAGAGGGCACAGACCTGCCTTCGTCCATGTCATCGGCAGGGGCCATCACTCGTCTGGCTCAGGTCTTCACCTCTCACACCTCAGCAACCCAGGGCTCCTGCCCATTATCCACATCAGCAGGAGCCAGGCTGGGGTTGCTGCCCTCCTCCCCCCCGTCCCTATTACCGTCACCGTGGACGTTGGGGGCATGTCTGGAGGTTGCGTGACCTCACTTTCCCTCATGAGCACACCGGCGGTGGTCCGCCTTCCCCAGCACTCCAGCACTCCCAGCAATCCACTCACAGCAAGGCAGCAGCAGCAGCAGTCAGCACAGGCAGCAGTTCCATTCTGGCATCTTCATCCACCCACAGCAGCAGATTGCAGGCAGCCCCCTCTGTTGTCACCGCTTCTCCTGCCCAGGTGGTTGTCCAGCAGGAGCCCAAACCGCAACAGGTGGTCATCCAGTCCGTCCCTACCCCTCTCAGGCCTGCGCCCAGCACCAAGGGCAAGCATGGGCTGGAGCAGACTCTGTCCTCCCAGCCTGTGCGGGTGGAAATCCCCCTCCCCCCTATCACCACCATGACCACTCCCTCCACCATCATGGTGACGACGACGACGCAGGGGACCAGCAGCTCAGGGAATGTGGGTGCCCTCCTCAACAACACCGTCATTCACACACTGCCGCAGCCATCAGTCAAAAGCCAACTGCCAGCCAGAACCCAGCGCTCGCGTAGTGTTACCCAGCCTCGCCAGCTGCAGCCAGCCTTGCCACGCCCCCAGCCCCAGGTCATGACCTTGGCCTCCACCGGGAGTGTTCCCATGACAACCTACTCCCAGCAGGAGGTGGCCAGGATTCTGGGAACGTCAGTTCTGTCGTCGTCCTCCTCTTTGGAGGCCACGACTCTGCCCATGGGCGTGGTGACTGGCGTGCCTCACCCTGTGAGGGTGGCTGCCCTGCCGCAGGCTGTCAATGGACAGAAAGGTCAGTGCAGTTTTCTTGCTTGCTTGATGGGGACCCTTTTTTTTCCTTTCTTTAAAATTTGTCTTTGGCCAACATGGAATATGCAGCATGGCTGATGATGGGCAGTGAAAGGATGAAACTGGTTGTAGCAGGAATAGGAAACATATACTATATAGTATTACCACTTGATTTTTTTTCCCCCTCGATTCTGGGTAAATGTAATATCTTGTCCATTTTTCCCCCAGAAAGTTTTTTTAGAGGGTTTCTGGTATTATCACTTATGCAATGGAAAGAACCTTGGATTTCAGTTAATGATGAAAAATGTTATGGTGTATTCAAATTCCCACTTATTTTTCTTTTTTCAATCTTCCGTTGCTAAACTGGACTTCTTCAAACGGTTAAATTGGCAGAGCTGACTAGTTGGTTTGGAGAGGCTGCACAAGGAAACTTGAGCTATGGGGTGAGGGTGGGGGCTCTTTTGTTTGCTGTTTGTTGTTGTTTTTATGAAGCAGATAATGGTTTAAAAAAAAAATTGATGCAACTATTGCATTGTGATAAACAGGGGAATAAGTCGTAAGAGGTGATTTGAAAATGGGAATTTGGAGTGTGTGAAGGCGCGTTTCTTTGCAGTGGTAGCTGACGATGTTCCCATACAGTGCTCACAACTAGTTCCGTTCTTTGAGTGCTTATGCTGAGGCATTACCCTCTCTCCTGTCACTGTCTGCGCTGTACACAGCTCGCTTTTGTCCACAGTCTGTCTTTAACCTGAGATACTGTGGACAGGAACTGTGGACTACGTGGCATTGCTGCACAGCCAGTTTATCAGTTTGCATTGAAGCCTGACGAAGCTATTCAGCTGGCAATAGGACTGACAGACAAGAGGCACATGCAGTATTGTCGTGTGGTTACTTTGTTTAGTGTCTTGTACAGTTGTAGTGATGGTTTTCATTTCTTTCTGTGTTCTGGTCAAAGAAGTGAAAGTAATAAGTGCTAGAGGAGGAGTTATTCACCCTGTGTCTGTCACACAAGGGCAGTGGCTGCTGCCAGTCTTGCTTGGACAAAAGCCATTCGTTCAGGCACTTTTTAGCTCTGCATCCTAGACATGCCCAACAAGGAAAGAGATGAAGGCTTACTTCGCCCCATCCCCCATCCCCACCTCCCTTTCTTTACCGTGAATGTTCCTTGTGGCAGTCTTATCTTTGTTTCAAACTGGAAGTTCACATTTTGTGCAATGTATTAAGATAATGTGTTGAATTATTCTGACTTGGTCAGGTCTTGAGTCATGTGTAATACAGTCAAACCTTTATTATAAGACCTTCAAAATGTCCAGAAAATTCGGTCCTAAATGGAGGGGGTCTTATAATGGAGGTAGGCACCGATAGTTGTAGAAACAAACACTTTCTCACAGATGAATTCTCCAAGCACAAAAAGTGTCAAGAACACTGAATGCATACTGAATCTTTGAATCTGGGTCTTGCCAACTTCATAATTCTAGCAATTGCGATATTGCAGCTTCACCTCCAAGACTCTTTTTAATCACCTCCACTCTCTTTTCTAAGTAGAAGCTTTCTCTATCGCGTTCTGCATGTTTTGCCTACGATCTCTGCCATCTTTCTTTTAACAAGGGAAGTGACTCTTGATTGGGGCAGGTCTGCAGTTGTTTCCCTTGACTCATGGTCGTACATGTATGAATGCTGTGATGGTCGTAAATTTCAACAAAACGGAGGTCGCAAGTCGCGTTTTGGAGTAAGTCGCTTAAGAGGGGTGGTTTTAATAGTAAAATGCATCCATGCAAAAAAATTCAGTTTTAAATGAGAGGAGGTCTCTTAACAGAAGGTTTTATAGAGGTTTGACTGTATATTGTATTTGTGTACACATGTGTGAGCAAAAACAAAATTTTGTTTTAAGCCTCTGGAATAATCAGTTACAGACTGGGTTTAGATAGACATGCAGCAGCTTCTGCATAGAGGAGGACACTGATACTGGCTCCACAGTGGAGCTGGGAATTTCAGTAGAATGCACGGTTTATAGTGTCCTCCTGAGCTTGGATGAGACCAGGACCCAGGGGTTTTAGGTGATAGATTGGGTGTGTATTATCTCAATAGGCACCACAGAACACAACAAAGGGACTGGGCCTTGTATGCTGTGTCTCTCAGGGGGTTGCCTTCAGATATTGATTGATAGAGCTCTCCCCTTGGACTGTGGATGCTGGGAGAAAGATCCTGGATTGTTTTCAAGAGCAGCCAGAATGAGGGCGTGAGGGAGGTGGTTAACCTGAGTCATAGGGAGCACACAGAGGTTGAATGCTCATGGGCGGCCCCCTTTCTTGATGTACAGATAGATGGAAAGTGAGCATTGAATGCAGCAGTTTACCTGCTTTACACTCGCATTCCTCGATGGACACATGTATTGATGTGTAGACCATAGATTTGAACCAGTGCTCCTTGGAATTTGGTTGTCCAAATAACTGCCTCGAGGATTACCATGCAGACTGCTTGGACTGAGGGCAGTTAAAGAAACGGTCTGATGCTTACTCTGCAGTCATGGCCCCAGACTGACTGTGTCATTCCTCTTTGAAGACACTGAGCTGAGGCATGGCAGCCCTGGGGTGACTGCTGGTCATTGTACACCATACAGTGACTGAGACAGCTGTCACTGGTTGCCAAGTCTGGACTGTTTTGGGCTGTCATGCTCTGCAACCCCGACTACAGATGGTCTGATTTTACCCCAACCCTCCCTCCCATCTCCCCGCCCTCCCTGTCAATCTCTCTCTCTCTCTCTCTCTCTCTCTCTCTCTCTCTCTCTCTCTTTTGTGCATGCTGTGTGTGAACATACATGTGTGAGCTGCATGTGTGCCAGAGTATCTAGATAATTTGTTGAATAGTGATGCTGTGAATACTTTGGGGCGCAGGAATGCATCATGCATCATACACATAACATTCTCTTTTATTTCTTATTTACTGGTTTGTTTTGCATTTTCACAGTATTTGGTAACAGACATTGAGCATGTCTGAAGTGTATCGGTGAGACCACACTATACTTTTCTGTTAGTAGGTGACATTTAACAGTGTCTGTTACGATGTACACTACAAGGAGATAGCATACCATTCTCATCAGGATCAGAATGGGAATCTTGTACATTTGTATTTTATTTAGACTGTCATATCAGTGGTTTGGAATTTCCTGTTCTCTGTACCCCAGAACCCCTTAAGATAGTTAAATGAATAGTGGTTGGTCGATCAGTACTCCTTTGTTTGTTTATTATTATGGTGATGTTTATTCGATCAGTATTTATTGCCGAGTGCGATATCTTGTGCTCTTAGTTTGCAGAAATTTATAGTTGTACGCTACTAGTTTATCCTGCTTTCCCACTTCTTTTGGTCTTTTTGTGTTTCTGTGTTGTTGTTTTTTTTGCTCCTTTTTTTTGATTGGTTTCACCTCCACGCTCTGTGGTGAAGTTGTCCTAGTTTGTTACTAACAGTAAGTAACATCACTACCAGGGGACCTCTTTTCTGCTGCTGCTTCTCCTTTTGTTTGCGCTTCTTTAGAGTTGTACAAAGTGTACTTTATGATGCAGTCTTTGTTTCCCCCCCTCTGGTTATCCCCTTATGTGTGTGTGATATGAAATACCCTTTTTGTGTGCCCTCTGTGCAGTTGTGTGTGTGTGCATGGTATTCCATCACATTTTTCTTCCCAATACACTGGTGATGTAAGGTTGTGCAGTCATTGATTCATTCATCATGGGGGGGAAGAACCTGAACATTATGTCAAAGTCTCTGTATCCAGCAAGTGTCTTCATGCGTAGAAGTGTGCTGTGCACAGTGGTATTCCAGGGTATATTTTTTTACAGTGATGCTGTTAAATTTGGAGAGTAGCATGCTTATTGTATGTAGCCAGTGAATTTTGACAGTAGTGTGCTTATTGTTTGGTTTTGCCACCCTTTAATGTGTGTGATCTGAAAGTGAAATGGAATGATGGTACACTGGGATTCAGGGGTGTGAGAAGCCTTGGGAGTCCAGCTCAGACCCCTGATCAGTATCTCAACTGGTCATAGGCTTGGAATCCAATGGCATTTTCTGACAGCGAAGTTACCCAAACCAGCAAACAGAGTCAGAAAATACCTACCTGTTCCATTTCCTTCTATGCATGTGGGAGTAGTTTGCCATCACTGATCAGATGACAGTTATCATATGTTATGACATGTAAATTGTAAATTGTTAACGACAGTTGTCACAATGCTTTTAAAGAACATATAATCCACTTGAGCAAAGGATTGTTTTAGACACAAGGATTGTTTTAAACTGAAGTAAGCTAGCTGTATACTGAATGTTGTGTCTATTTCTGTGGAAATCATGTAAATTGTTACTGAGAGTTTGGAAGTAAACACTGAAATATTTGTTTGTGACAGGGCTGCCCACAACATGCAATAATTTGCACATAATTCACTCACTAAAACATTACTTTATTCTCAGGGACTTTTTTTTTTAATCCTGCTTGAACTTCTTTTTCCAAAGTTGAAACCTATAGGTGGGCAAGATTCTGATAAGCATCTTTGTGTTTTAGTAACTGACTCTTCAAACCAGGCACAGGTCGAGAATTCTGAAACCATCCGTAGTAAATGAAACAAGATTGGGGAGGGTGGGGATCTTAAAAAAAAAAAAGAAGAAAAGGAAAACCTGCCTTGTTCCAAAGCTTAAGAGCATCAGAACACTTTTATTATAGAACACTGATATTGCCACAATGAAGGGTAATGCTGGCCAACCAAGTGAAGTTTATCCTGCGAATGAAACTAGATAAAGCTGACTCAGAGGGGGGCACTGGGACTCTCTGAAGCAGTGAAAGGGCATCTAGATAGCAACTCTGAGACTCCACACTAATCTGTTGTTACTTGTGTCTGTCACGCAAGGTTTGACAGTCATATTGGATCATTTTCACCAAAACACTGAATCAACACAGTGGAGAAGGGAGAATTCCATGCTTATAAATTACAAGTAATTGCTGCTTTTTCTGCTGGTGATGTAATTTTTTATGGAACATTATGTCTGTTGACATGATTATGGAATATGTAAGTGATTCATTGTAGCATATGTAACTGCCAACAACTAGCATAGCTCAGAATTCAAATGAGTCCACCTGGACTCCCTGTTCATGAACAAAGTGTGTCCCTGATCAGAGCTGGCCTTATTAAGACGTGTGTTAGTGGGAGCCCTGAATTATTGGATGTCACTCAACACAACATGTGTGATGAATGAAGGCATGGATCATTGGATGATGATGGAACTCCAAATGCCTGGATGATGAATGGAGACCTGATCACTTCATTTTTCACAGATATTCCAACTTGTGGTTATGATAGTTGTGATGGAAATCATCGTTCATGTCATAAATGATATGGTGTTTTTTACCCCGGTGTGTCTTTTTTTTTCTGATTGTGTCCATCAGTTTGCGTTGCCCGGCTGTCTTGTGAACACACTGGGGTTTTCTTCTGTGATTAGTGCTGGTCTGTGATCTGGTTTGTCATTGGTGTGTGTAACTTTTCCCCCCTCACTCAAGCTGGACACTGTTGCAAGTGCAAGTGACACAACACTTTTTTCTTCTTCTCATTTGGACACCTTTTTATGTTCTATCACAAAGTCAAACCATAGCCTTTTCTTTTGTTTTTTTTTCTTTCACCAAGTTAATTCATTTATCAGTCCTTAATCCTCCCGTATGGAAAAATCCTCCCATACAGAAAAGTTTAATGTCAGTGAAGGAATTAATTAGATTTCTTCTTTTCTTATGATGAGAATTACTAGAAATCAGAGTAAGAGCAAAAAAATGAAGATTTTTTTAAAAAGATCACTGCATCAGTATAGTTGCATGGCAAGAGAGGTCCAGTGTGTGATCACCATAGATCATCTGTGTTGTACAGGTAGTATAGAGCTGACAAAACTCTTAAGGATGGATGGGAATGTAAATTGAAAGACAAAAGTGTATTGGTGGCAAATGTTCACTTTTTAAAAGGGCCTTACGGTTGAGTATTTAACTTTACTATTGTGACTTTGAAAAGAGAAGAAAAATATGTATGCAGTGGTATGAATTAATGACATCTAACAGTCATAACCATACAGGAATTTTTTTTAACCAGTTCTCATAGTCTGGACTCTCCATGATCTAAACCTTTGCTGCACAATGTCATTCCTGTATTCAGGATGGCTTTAGACTACAAATAATACAATAAGAGTACAACTGCAGCTAATGTAATATTAGTAATTTGAAATGTCAGTATTTGTCATTTATTTTTTAAATCCTTCTAAAAAAAAAAAATTGCCCCCCCCCCCCCCCCCCCCCCCCCCCCCCCCCCCCCCCCCCCATAACACCCATTAACAAACAAACAAAAAAAAAAAAAACATACAAACAAAAAAAATGAATCATAAGCAAGGCCAATACTACTACCACCATGGCGTTAGCATGAAGACATAACTATTCATTTTATCTCAAGCAGTTCCAGTCAAACATGTGGTCTGTGAGAGAACCAGCATGTGGACTGGTGTTGTAAAACTAAACATACATGGCTTGACCTGATTTTGGCTGTAGTGTAATGATGAATTGTTCTTCTAGGTGCCTAATGTTATCAGGCAATCATGTATCTGCTTCCATGTTTGTCTCTACTCAGAGTAATGTTTGTGACAAACTTACTATACACCATCATTTTATTGTTTTTTTTTTTTTTTTCTGGAAATACTTTGACAGATAAGAATAAGGATGATTTTTGTTCTGAGTCTGATTAGAGTACAAATCTGCATATGAAATGAGTCTTTGAAACAAAACAAAACAAATGTAGAACAGATAAACTTTTCTTTTAAGTTCTTGACAGGACTAGACAATAGTCAGTTGCTACACAGTGCGTGTGAAGCTGTAGCATTTGTTGTGTACGTGCCCAGAATCTGGTGTTGGCAGTGTTCTACTTGATTGGTTTGATGGTTTTCCTCTTGCTCTGTAGAGATTTCTCTGTTGGTCTCTTTCATCTGAGGAAACTGTGTGTGTGTTCGTGTGTGTGCGTGTGAGTATGTACGAGCAAACTTATTGTACAAGGTGAAGGCTTGAGTGTTGTACGTAGTGAGTTTTGGCTGTGAATACTATGATGTAAGCTTCTGGTGTCTTTGCTTCATTTATTATTTGCTGTGGATCTCTCCATTTCAGTGTACATAAATTCATTATGTCTGTTATTGCAGATCTATAGTAGATTACTGAAACAGTGAAAGAAAAAAAAAGTTGACAGGAACATTTTTGTTGTTGAAGAGGGCAGATCTACATGAGGTAAACAGACATGACAACGGAACTTTGTGAAAAACCATGGTGAATTTATACACAAATCTGACAAGTTCATTATGGTAATTCATGGAATCTGATAAAAGTTCAAATGTACTACTAAAAACTAAAAGTCAGAAATGTGATTATAGTTGATTTCATGATAATTTTCATGAAAGACATTTCAGAGCTTGATAAATGATCATAAAGTTAGACAAGAATGAATGAATTATGAATGAAACAAGTATCAAAGCTGTGAGAAACATTGGAATGTAAATTTTTTGTTGTTGTGGTTCATTAACATTAAGTAACAGTTAAGGGGTTTAGCAGGTGGGGGCATGAGTTGATGAGAAGTTATCATCACATAGGGAAAATTGGGAGTTAGTTTATATGGTTGTCATTGAAGTAGAATCAAAAGGCAAAGATTTTTTATAGTGAAAGAAGAGATTAAAGCTAGTGTGAATTTAGATTGACTCTGTCAAAGTAAGTTTAGAACAGCACAGTGTGGGATCAGCCTAAACTTAAACAACAAACTGAAAAGAAAAATAAATTGAATTTTAAATCAAAATGAAAATTACAATATTTAATGGGGGAAAACAAGCGCAGTCACCCTCTCCTCCATCATGACAGTCTGTGAGCAAAGATAAATCGGGAAAAAGTGAGCAGTAAACAAAATTCAGATATGTGGCAGAAAATTAAGCTGTAAACAAAATTCAAACAAAATATGGTGAAAAGGTAGGCATTAAACAAAATTCAAAGATGTATGGCGAAAAAGTAAGCAGTAAACAAAATTCAAAGATATAGGGTATATGGCGAGAAAGTAAGCAGAAAACAAAATGCAAAGATATATATATGACGGAAAAGTAAGCAGTAAACAAAATTCAAAAGTTTGTGGCGCAAAAGTAAGCAGTAAACAGAATTCGAAGATAAATAGCGGAAAAGTAAGCAGTAAACAAAATTCAAAGATATATGGCGGAAAAGCAAGCAGTAAACAAAATTCAAAGGTATATGGCACAAAAGTAAGCACTAAACAGAATTCAAAGATAAATAGCGGAAAAGTAAGCAGTAAACAAAATTCATAGATATATGGCGGAAAAGCAAGCAGTAAACAAAATTCAAAGGTATATGGCGCAAAAGTAAGCAGTAAACAGAATTCGAAGATATATGGCAGGAAAGTAAGCAGTAAACAAAATTCAAAGATATAAGGTGAAAACATAAGCAGTAAACAAAATTTAAAGGTATAATTATGATGGAAAAGTAAGCAGTAAACAAAATTCAAAGATATAAGGTGAAAAGGTAAACAGTAAACAAAATTTAAAGATATAGGGTGGAAAAAGTAAGCAGTAAACAAAATTCAAAGATATGGTGAAAAAGTAATCAGTACACAAAATTCAAAATATAGGGTAAAAAGAAAAAAGTAGCAGTAAACAAAATTCTAGGATATATGGGCAAAAGTAGCAGTACACAAAATTCAAGGATATAGGGTAACAAAGTAGCAGTAACCAAAAAAATTCAAAGATACAAGGGAAAAACATAACAGTAAACAAAATTCAGATGGAGGGTAGTAAAGTATCAGTAACCAAAATTCAGAGATAAATGAAAAGTAGGAGTAAACGAAATTCAAAGATATGTTTTGTGGGTAGACAAACTATACCATGTAAAGTGTTCTGATGACTGACTTTGCTGGCTTTACCTGTTGTTGCTGTGCTGAGGATAACAAAAAGTGTATCTGTTCAGGAAGACTGGTATGCAAAGCATTGGCAGTGTAGAATTTCGCTCCAGTACACATTGCAGTTCTTGACAATCCACATGCTTTTGTTTTATACTGTTATAGTATTTCTCCTTTTACTACCTAGAAAATAATCTTCACAGGGCTGTGAAGAGCAGTGCTGGAATGCTTTATGTTCTGTTTAGCAATTGAGGCAGGCTCCCTTGTTTACAGTGCAAGCAGGAAAGGAAAAAGCAAACAATGGTCTTTATTCTTTTGACAAATATAAATTGTAAAGTAGTGTTGGACATGCATCCACTCAGTTTTGGTAGGCACAAACATTTTTTCATCGTTTATTCCAGTTTGTGAATGAATTCTAGTCCAGCCAGTCACACAGGGCCTTGCCCTTGTTCCTGCTCAGGGAAAAGACGTGTATGTAGGGAAAAAAAAAAAAGGCACCAACAGCTACACACAGCACACAGGATAACTAATCTGGGGGATATCCTTCATGCTGCTGGCATAAAACTAAAACTTGCTGAAATCAGCCGCCCCCAGATTAAAAAAAAGGGAAAGAAAAGTTTTTGACAGGTCATGATAAACATGAAACCCCCCCCCCCCCCCCCCCCCCAAAAAAAAAAGGCATCATGAATTGGAAATAAAGTGTACCCAAATCAAATGTGTTGTTTTGCTCACAGTTTAGAAACTATCAGCTGTGAATGTGATATATAATTGTATTTCTGGTTTCAAACTTGATGGAAGGTCAGCTGAATGCAAATGGCACATTTCGTTTTGGAATAGTATAACTTTAGTTTCTCTAATGAAATAAAGAACAAATTGCACTTTATTGCATTTTGTCACAATATTCAATGCTTTAAGATATGTTTTCTTTTTATCTTTTTTTTCTAATTAGAGTTGCATTCTTTAGTTCCTTGGGTCAGTAGAATCTGTATGCTTAAATATACATGTTCAAATTGTCTCATTTGATTGTTATTTGGGGGTGGGGGGTGAAGGTTTTTTGTAATTGGGGGGGGAGGGGGGGGGGGGATCATAATCTTCAGTCAGATGTTATTGAAAGTTAGGCCTTCACACAGAATCATGTATTATTATATATTGTATACATGGCACATCGAGTATGAGTTTTAATTCAATTTTTTTTTTTATTTGATCTATTTCATTCCTTTATCATATTTTCAGGTTGCATTCGCTTCAATTGCTTTTAATGCTTCTAATTATTTTTTTGCGCCATTTGGATGTTACCTGCTTCAGTGTTAAACTGCTGTTAATTTTTGTTCTTTTCATTTGAACCCACAAATTTCAATTTAAGCTTGGAATTTTATTTATTTTGCTTCAGTTGAAAAGGAAATGTTGCTGTTTTTAATTCTTAACAGTTTTTAATTCTTAACAGTTTCAAGTCTTTTCTTATGGTTTATATGTTCATGCAAGATTTTATATTGATTGCTTTATGTGTTTTGGCATTAAATTACCACTAAATCTATAGGTGTAAAAAAAAAAACAACAACAACAGTGGTTTTTATGTTGTCCTGTGTAATTGAAAGGAAATGAATAATTCAGAATTTTTTCGGGGTGTGTCTGTGTGTCTGTGTGTGTGTGTGAAAGTAATTATTAATTTTTGTTTTAAAGAAAAACAAAAGAGTGAATGATGGATTAGTCATTTTTATATATATATATATATATATATAGAATATTGATTGGTAAGTGAAGACAGATTTTTTTTTTCCCCCAAATTAATGGAAATAGAAGAATGAACAAATGTTTAAACACTTGTTGCAAGGAATTGGATTGGTTTGTTGAATAGTGGAATTGTGCCTCTTGGCTTTATGGATCTGTAGATCTATGAGAAAACGTTTTGTTACAAGTCAATTGACACATGTAGGTATAGCTGGTGGTAGTACATGGTTTCGCCAAAAACTGAAGAAAGCCTGCCTCCCAATCCAAATTAAGAAGCAAGAAATTCTGTAGCAAATAGTTATTTTATACTACAGTAAAGTCTCTTCACTTACTAGCAAGTTGCAGGATTTTTTTTTTTTTTTTTTAGATATGTAGTTATATGTAACATGTAGGACAATATATGACTATAGTGCATCACAAAGAAAATAAAAATGAGAAAATGTTAATTTTGTGTCATAGCAAACAAATTACCTCATCAGAAATAAGTTGGGTTTTTTTTTTTATCTTTTTTTCGTTTTTTTTTTTTTTTTTTTCAAATTCAAGTTTCATTCAGCAGTAAGAAAACCATGCTGTCTTGTAGTCTGAGCATTTTAATGCAATTACAGTGGTTGTGTCAGAACATTATTTAAAACCGCTGTGCAGTGTCTTTTCCTTCATTTCTTTGCTCACCTCTTTCACCATGGAATCCCCCAGTCCGTTTTATTTCTTTTTTTTTTTTTTTTTTTTTTTTTTTTTTTTTTTAGGGAAACAGTTTTTTTTTCTTCAATTCATTTTAAAGAGAGTAAAGAAAAGCATTATGTTTATCATCAGCTTTTCTGTGGGGAAAGGTTGCACACCAAGAAATACTTTCCTGTTTTGTCCCCCAGGTATGGAGGATACAGTCAAGCCTGACAGTAAGCCACGGGCTGACGATAGCTCGGACTTCAAGGCTCTCTTGGCACTAGCCTCCTCTGAGTTGGACCTGCAGAGAAGTCAGAAAAGAAAAGCGGAGGAAAAAGAAGTGAAGCCTCGTGAGCCTGGTGAGAAAGGTCTTGTGGAGTTGGACAGTGAAATGGTGACAATGGCCCCAGCAAAGCCAAAATGGGGAAGTCCAGCTCCTCCACTTCAGACTCCTCCAACCCAGGCCAGACCACAGGGTCCTCAAGAAAGAGCCACCACGGTCATCTCGCCGACCAACATCCACCAACAGGAAGAAGAATGGTCATTGTCTGTGGACCAGGATTCAGAGCATCCCATGAAAGCAGAGTGTTCTTCTCCATCTAGTTCTTCATCCATCCAGACAAAAGTCCAGATCTCCACAGTGGCCCAGGAAGTCACATCCGGTAAGGAAGCCCAGTGTCAGTCTGAGAGCTCAGGACAACCTCCACTTCAGGTTGAGTCATCACACAAACATGGCAAGGTGGATGCCAGACCAGATCAACTATGGCAGGAGTGTACACAACGGAACGAGGAGGGCTCCTACATTTCAAATCCCACAGTGGTGCTTGGTCAAGAGAAGAAAAATGTGACAGCTGACAAAGCATCTGTTGGACCAACCGCTGATAAGATTCGAGATCCACCTCATGCTTCTTGTGTTGATAGTGAACATCTACCACAATCTGAGCTTGAGAAGGCCACCCAGAAAAACAGACCCCACTCTAAATCAAAGAAAGTGGTGTCCCATCAATCAGCCAGTACAGGCTCATCTCGATCTCTGAGAGGCAGCAGTTCCACTAAAGCCGAAGACAGACAAGCTAGACTGGACAAACACCGCCATCAGCAGAATCAGAATTCTTCATCAGGGAACCAAAAGCCTTCCCCATCAAGAAACTCACTCAAGGAGGAATCTCAGAAAAAGCATGAGAACATTAGACACCACAAGAGCAAAGGGGAGGAAAAGAGTGTGGGAAGAGATGGGCCGTCCTGCACACTGGAGCAGTGTCCAAAGTCAGGGCATGGGGGCAGCTCCAGGCCACAGGAAAAGGACACCCATAGAAGCAGAGACAGTCATCACAGGACTTCTTCCTCATCGCCTAAGCCAAGTCAGCATCAGAGCAGAGCCCTTAAACCATCATCATCTAGTCAACATAATTCTGTATCTAAGAAAGAAGTGCCTGAAAGGCTTTCTCCTTCACCAAAGTCAAAGTCTAACAGCAGAGAAGATCCTAAGAGGTCCACTTCCAGCAACCCGCAAGTTTCTGAAGGAAGAAAGAAGCACCTCGCCAGTCCTCCTCCTCACCAAAGCCCCCCCATAGAACTGACCAGGACAAAAAGTCTTCAGATGACAGACGGAATGTCTCCCCGCTGCCCAAGAAAGATCTCTCAGGGAGGCCAAACTCCAAAAAAGATTGTAAACACAGCAAGCTCTCATCAGGTAGCCTGAAAACATCCTCTGGACCAAGAGAGCAGGCACACACAACGTCCTCCTCTCCAAAACCGGAAGAAAGGAGAAAAGATACACACAAGCCTTCTTCACTTCAGACTAGTAGTACTCACGTGTACAAAGAGCATTGCCCTTTCTACTCTGCCTCTGCCAAACTTGAACAGGCCAGCAAAAAGCCAAGTCATTCCTGTCCTGGCAGCAGAACTGGATCCCCTGTGGCAAAGACATCTTCACGCACATCATCCACCTCGCCCAAACCCGATCAGAGGAGAGGCGAAAGTGGCAGAGGGACAGGGTCCAAAGACAAGTCATGTACACCATCCACATCACCCAGACCTGAGAGCGGAAACAAGGAGAAGCACAAGAGTAGAACGAGTTCACCTGTGTCTTCAAAAGAGACCGTTTGTTCTTCCTCCAGTTCTTCATCTGCTAGAGACCACTCTGGACAAAGGCAAAGATCAGGCAGCCAGCTGGTATCCAAGGAAGCCACAGATAGTGCCCACAGAGCTTCTTCGAAAAACAGGGATGCCTCACCTTCGCAACAGAAGAAAGCTTCCTCCCAGCAGAAGAAACCAACTCCTATGTCTGACGGTCATAAAACAAACAAAAGTGGTCTAGAAGTTGAAAGGGGTGTCAAAAATCAAGAGAACTGGTCGAAAGATCATAACAGTGTTCCTTTCCAACAGGAAAACAGAAAAAGGGAGCAGTTGGGAGACACAAAGTCAACAAAGTAAGACCAAAGAGTTCCAGAATGAAGCCAATGAGGAACACTAGTCCTTTGCTTTCTGAAGGAACTCTTTGCAAAGAGGAAAAGAAAGATGGACAAGTATTGAGCAAGACAAGAATGAGAAGAGACCAGCTTTTGAACAGCAGATTTCTCTCGGTTTTTCACATGAGGAAAAAAATGTCAAGATTCTGTTATCCCAACAGAAGCATCTGCCCGAGTCCTCAACACTACAGAGAGCTGACAGTGCAGATTGTGCAAAATCCAAATGGAACAGAAGAAAGGAAAAGGGCCTGTGCCAAGGACGAGTGGAGGAGCTCATTGGCCAGGAGATGCAGAGACATTGCAGTCGTAGTTGTACCACTTCGCCACAACCAGCAAGCTGTGGCAGCATCTGCACTGTCAACAGCGCCCCATCTAGTCGGACCTCTTCCCACTGTCTGCTGCCACTGAGGGAGCTTTGCGCAAGATCTCCAGACTGAGGACTGACCAAGATCACCAGGCAGAAAGCCAAAGGAAAAGCAGTTGTCCAAAAGTTTGACCAGGAAGCCTGAACAGGATGGCTCAAGAGAGGGGACAGCTGCTTCATGGCTGCCCTTTGGCGAAGACCCAGCGTCAAACACCACAGGTCAATTATCGCATGGTTTAAAAGAAAGAGTGCCAGAATGCCTTGATGCAGACGCTTCATTAACAGAGGATGCATCCAGTACGACCTATTCTGGCAGTATGCGGGGGAGGGGGTCCCCTACCAAAACGGTGATGGTCACTTTGAAAGATATTGCCCCTTCATTGAGAGAGAATGGGAGTTCCCTGATGGAAGTCGCTGGCCAGGACTGTGCCTCCAGCACTGACTGGCTGCAGAAAGCCTGCTCCCCTCCCCCCCTGTCTCCCCCTGCAGGCAGAGGACCAGGCACACCCCCAGGCTCCAGCCCCAACCATGCCCAGGAGTCCACTCCATCGCCGCAATTCTCGCATTTCATCATCGTCATCCTGCAGCAGTCGCAGCAGCACAAGTTCCAGCCTGTCGTCCAGCACCAGTCGTGGGCGCAGCACTAGCAGCACACGCAGCACCCCCAACAAGCAGAAGTCCCCACGCAAAAATAGAGCTAATGCCCGGCGCCGCAGTCTGCGGAGTTACTCTGCCTCCTCCACCACCTCCACCACCAGCAGCAGCAGTGAGGAAGAGATGGAGGTGAGGAGCATGCAAAGAGATAGTGAGAACAGTGTGTCTGGAGGCAAACTGGACGCTGCCCCTCCCCCTACCATCTCTCCTCTCTTTGGACCTCTGAGAGCACGGGAAAAGTCAGAAGACAGAGGCAGAGAAGATGCCTCCTTGGCTAGCGAATCTTCCCCATGCAGTTCCTTGAGCTCTATGACAAACCCTCCCTCAGTTTCACCGCTGTTTGGGAGGCTGAAGCAGGCGGAGAAAAGAGTGAGAGAGGAGTCGGCAGCTTGTGAGTCATGTCCAGGCAGCAATCCCAGCAACACAGCCTCCCTGTCCAGGAGGGAATGGCCTAAAGACACAGACTCTCACCCCCTGTGCAGAGGTCTGCCGGATGACCAGACACGCAGTTGCTCTCAGCCTCAGGAAAGTGCACTGTGTCCCAATGTGTCTTCTTCTGCAGGAGTGGCATTGGGCCCTGGTAGTGCAGACAGGCAGGGCTCTGGCAAGCCTCACACCTCCAGCAGCAGGAACCTGCAGTCCATGACCCACATCAGCAGTCGCACAGCCACCAGCCTCCCTCTTCCTGACCTCACCAAGCCACCCCCCTCACTGTACTGTGGCCTGAATGGTTACCCACCCGCCTCCGTGGTCAGCAGTTATCCCTCCCCTCCTATTCCCACCCCTCGCCCAGGCTACTTGCCCCTGGGGTCCCCACCCCCTGTGGTCACTGTGTCACCAGGTTACATCTCCCACAGCCCCAACACATCCAGCCACAACCACCAGCCCGCAGGCAAGTTCTCCCAGCTTCGCAACCACAACAACAACAATGTTGGGCCCTGGGGGTTGGCCGGACACATGGCAGGAGCACCACCACCTCCATCGCCTTCATCGTTCTCCCCCAAGGCACCTTCAGGTGATAAGCTGGGAGTGAGGGCGCCCCACATATACCCCTCGCCGTCCCCCTCATTGTCTGGGCAGCCACCACCGTCACTGCCATATCCCAGCAACCAGACCTACTGGTCCAGCAACAACTACAAGTTCCAGGGCACGCCCATGGCCGGAAGATCATCACTGGACAGTTCTCCAGCCAGGCCTCCCAGGCTGTATGCCTCGGGCGGCAGCCACGCCCACAACTGGCATCCCTATTCAGGCGGGTCCACTCTGGCTAATAGTGCAATGCGCCGTCAGTGAAGCTGTGGTAGGTTATAGCTGTTGTCTTTGCCCTTAGATCTTAGTGTGTCTGTCATGGACCTGTATTCTGGTTGTCGCTTTGTTTCTTGTTTCCTGGCAAAAGATTTGTTGCCAGGTGGGCTACTAAAGCCGTCTGTATCACACAGCATAATGGTGGCCAGGGTAGGGTTGAAACCTTTTCTTCTTTTTTTTTTATTAACTATTTTGTGTGTGTTTCTCCAGCATTGCTTAGTTTGGAGTTGGTTTACATGGTGATGCATTTTTTTGTTTGTTTAATGTGGGAAAACCTGTCATCCTGATTGTATGTGTGAGAGTGTGTACATCATGGTTATATTCAGTTATCTGCTTTTCCCCTTCCTTAATTTTTTTTCATTTTTGCTTCCACTCCAAGCACTATTACTGCTGCTATCATATAAGGTGTACTATTCCTGCTATCACTAGGTATACTACAGCTGATCGCTACAACTGCCTGCTGTAGATGTATTGGGAGAAAGCGCTTCTCACCGCTGCAGGACTTTGCCTAGTGATGGCTGATGTGTGGCTGTGGGTCAGGTAGACAGTCAGACTGCATGCTGGGTTGACACAGCCTGGCTTTGTAGTTCTAGTAGTGTGGGCAGCCAGGTTGAGGGAGGAGAGGCCTGCACTAGCCCACTGCTGCAGGGGGGGGGGGGGGGGGGGGGGGGGCAGCCTTACTGGAGTGCCATTGCTCTCTGCAACATGGTCACCCACAACTCTCTTATAGAGGTTCACTTGGCACTGTATCATGGTGTTCAGTTAGGCACTTCTCCTTAGTGTCATATTCATTGCTGGTTTGTTTCTGAGTGTCTTTTGTATTGTTTTGTTTTTCATGATCATGACTTCTATATTCATTACTAGTTTGTTTCATACTGTTTTTTTGTTGTTGTTGTTTTGGTTTTTTGAATGGCCATTACTATCTGTGATCAGAAAATGGAATTCTTTTTTCAATAATAGTTTTGTAAGGCCACTTCCTTAGCAGTGTTTCTATTGTAAAGTTGGATGTTGGTGGAGAATGGGGGCGCAGTTTCACTCAACTCCATCCAGCTTCCTGTCAGAAGGATGTGAAGTACAGCTTTCACTTCACCTCATTCACCCTCCTCTACCTGAATAGGGTGTAACCTTCACTCCACTCCATCCACCCTCCTCTACCTGAATAGGGTGTACATAACCTTCACTCCATCCCATCCACCCTCCTCTGCCTGAATAGGGGTGTGTACCTTCACTTCACCCTGTTCACCCTCCTCTACCTGAATAGGGCGTAACCTTCACACCATCCCATCCACCCTCCTCTGCCTGAATAGGGTGTAACCTTCACTCCACCCCATCCACCTTCCTCTACATGAATAAGATGTAACCTTCACTCTACCACACCCCACCCTGCTCAACCAGAATAGGGTGTACATAACCATCACTCCACCCCCACCATTCACCCCTCCTCTATCTGAATAGGGTGTAACCTTCACTCTACCCCATCCACCCTCCTGTACCTGAATAGGGTGTAATCTTCATTCCATCCCATCCACCCTCCTCTATCTGAATAGGGTGTAACCTTCACTCCACCCCAATGACCCTCCTCTGTGTAGTGTAGTGCATAACCATCACCCTCCACTTTCTGAAAAGGGTGCAACTTTACCTCACCCCATCAACCCTTCTGTATCTGAATGATAACGTAAGGCATCCAGCCATTCTGTATCTGAATAATGTAAGGCTTCCACCATTCTGTATCTGAATAATGAAAGGCATCCACCCTTCTGTATCTGAACGATGTAAGGCATCCATCCTTCTGTATCTGAATGACGTAGGGCATCCACCTTTCTGTATCTGAATGACGTAAGGCGTCCACTCTTCTGTATCTGAATGATGTAAGGCATCCACCATTCTGAATCTGAATGATGTAAGGCATCCACCCATGTGTGTCTGAATAATGTAAGGCATAACCTTCACCCTTCCCACCCTTCTGTATCTGAATAATATAAGGCATCCACCCGCCTTTGTTTGAATTATGTAAGGTATACTTCATTCAACCAATCCTTCTGTGTCTGAATACTGTAGTGCATAACCTTCACCCCCATCCCATTCATCATCCTCTGTCTAATAATATTAGGCATAACTTTTATCCCACTGTATCCACCGCCTTCTGTCTGAATGACGATGGGCATAACTTTTACCCCATCCCATCCACCATCTTCTGTTTGAATAGTGATGGACACACACAGCCTTCACCCATCTCATCTATTCCTCTGAATAACACAGGGCATAACTTTCACTCCACTCATCACCTTTCTCTGAATAACACAGGGCATAACTTTCACCCCTCTCATCACCTTTCTCTGAATAATGCAGGGCATAACTTTCACCCCACTCATCCACCTTCCTCTGTCAGAATTATGTTACCTGTAAGTGTAACATCTCCCCACCCCCCACTGTCTGAATGATATTGGGCCTAACTCCTTTATTTTTTCAGTGATGTTTCAGTGTTATCAAGTGCTTTTTATCAAGAGTCTGCGCCCTATTTTGATATGTTATCCTCAGCTGTGCTTGTGGAAGAAGCGTCAACTCCATGTGATCTTGTCTCTTGTCTTCCTGATCCTTGTCGACTGCTTGTATGTCTTGTCTTTCTGATCCTTGTTGACTGCAGGTTAAGGGGAAAGAGCAAGAAGGATGGTTGTGATGCTGCTTGTGAATGAACAAGTCCTCTGCAGTATATGACCTCCAAAGAGCATGCGTCCCCCCAACTGTGCAGCCAAGCTGTAGAGGGCACAGGGTAGGTGTGTGGCCTCCTTTTTCACTGTTGGCCAGTGTCAGGGTCCTGGTGATTGCTCTGCACAGTCAGTCCCTGCCGTCACACACCATGGCCCATCTGGCTGTCCTGCCCTTGGCATCACCACTGGGCCAGCTGATCCTTTCCTACCGGGTCAGCAAGGGCTGCTCTCTGCCTGTTGATTTCTGTTGATGTTTATTTTTAGTGTTGTGTTTCTGCCCATGTCCTTTCATTGTGTGTACACTCATATAGTCATGCATTACTGCTTGGGGTTTGAAGGCTACTATGTCAGTGAGTGAAGGACACTAACAAGTAGCAAACTCATGAGGTTCATCATGATCTTTTATGATAACAATTATTGTGTCTCATCACTAGTAGTATTTGCTAGTGGTCTGTCTGACTGGTGACTAGGTCATCCAAATGAACATTATCCCATTTCTTACTGCTGTGTGTGCTTTTGTGCCCCTCATGCTCAGGGGGGTGCCATCCAGACATACTCTGTCTGGCCGTGTTTTGTTCTGTTGTCTGACTGGTGAAGAATTATATAGGGAGGTTGGTTCTCATCCTGTTCCATACACTGCCATGTTTCAGAGCTGCGTCGCTGGATCGTTCTGCTTCCCAACCAAGGCAAGACGTCATGACATCATGACAGCCGACTTCGCTGACCTTGGTGCAGCATTCCGCCCAGATGCCTGACCAGGAGCAAGTCCAGGGTTGACGTTTTCCCCATCCGCCCTGCTTCCCTTGTGTGGGCCTTTTCCTGTCCCACTGGGCCACCTGCTTGCCAGAGCTGTGCACTGTGGTCCTCGGCCTAGCTGCAGGGGAGTGGACTATGGTCAAGGGGCGGCAATGCAGACCAGTCAGTATGGTCAGGGCCTCACCATGATGTGATGCTGGGCAGCCAGTGGGGAGGGAGAGGAAGCAAGAGGAACACCAACAGTGGAGTCTCAGGATAGACAGTGTGGCAGCGCAGGAGACATGTGCAATAGACAGGACATGAAGACAGGTTCTCCTTGGGGACGCTGTTTGCTTCCTCAAGTGCTGCCCTGGGGGGATAGGGTCTTTTCATTGCTTTGGTGATTTGGGGGGGGGGGGGGGGGGGGTCATTTTCCTTCTTGGGTTTTACTTGTTTGCTGTGGTCAGGGGTCATGACACACTCACTGGTGAAACATCACCACTGCACGCATCGCAGGAAAAAGGGAGTTCTTTTTGGTTATGTTCATGGCTTTATTTAAGAGTGAAACTTGGGAAGATTGACTGGTTTGTTTCACTGTCTTGCAGTGTAGTAATCAAAATGAATCTTCTTTTTTTTCATGTAAAAGTTACTATGAAATGTTCATGTTATTACAGTTTTTTCCAGTGAGAAGAGTGGATGCTGGAGTTGCGCTTCAGTTGGTAGGGTTGGACACATGGGGACATTCAGGGCCCCCTAAAGTAAACAGTTCCTTGTATCTTCTTTCTCTCTGTCTGTCTCTCGCTCTTTTTTCAATGTGTGTTAAGCCAAAAGGGACTCGGTGTCCAGGCAGATTCTCGTTATAGAGATTATGAGTATACATGTGTATATATCTATATCTCTGTCTGATACCAAATGCTCAGCGATTCCATCATGCAATTCCAGCGTCTGTAGGAGACTTTGTTCCACGTGTGGGTCACTGTTCCATCATGATGTCACCCCAGTGTGTCTCCTCCGCAGTCCACAGGTCAGCACCACACTCACCACTGCTTTGGCCCTATACCCTCATGCCTCTCGACTGTGTATCTGTCAGAGGACCAAGTTTACCCATTGTGTCAAATGTTGACATTGTCTTACACTGCACCACACCACTCTGCCTGGCCAACTGTTGGCTCCCATTTTCTATATGATGTACATGGTAACTGAAAATGTTGGTAGAGACAGTAGTACAGTGCTCTGTGATATCAGCCCAAAGAGGAAATGGTGGCTGATCCTATCTAATGACTGTTGTCCACTTGGGTTTAGAGTGGTGGGGGGGGGGGGGGGGGGGGGGTGTTTATCCCTGCCCCTCATGAACAGATCCCAGGATATTAAACAGGACAGAGAATGGGCTAAGGGAATGTTGGCCTATATAATGTATATACCAGGGTTTAGAGATTGGGGAAGCTGCCTCACAAGGCCCAGCTTATTTCATATGGCTGAGAATGGGCTGAGGGAATGTGGAATGGTGACCTATATTACCAGCTATGGTGTAGAATTGGGGTGGGGGTGGGGGGAGGTGGTCAGAAAGCCCCGGTTATTTCATGTGGATGAGGAAATGTGGAATGGTGACCTACATTACCAACTAAGGTGTAGAATTGGGGTAAGGGGGGGGGGGGGGGGGGGGGGGGTGGGGGGTCTCAAAAGGCTCCAGGTTATTTAACGGGGCAGAAAATGGTTGAGGGAAGGTGGGCTTTTTTTTAGGCAGAGTCCCTCCTCATAATGCCCATTGGATAGGGAATTTACAGCAGGCATGGCGGCCATGTTCTGGCTGTGTGTTCTACTTGCCTTCCTATAAACTGCCTCCCAGCACACAAGACATTGGTATCCTGGTCCTAGGAAAGGGACTGTCCCTGTCCAGTTTCCTGGTGGATGTCTTGGGTGGGTCCCCTGGTGGTGTGGTGAAGCACTGTGGTCTCTGGATCAGGGCACACTGTCATCATTCAGTGTCAGTATACCGTTCAGGGAGAGACACCGGTGAACGCTACAGCTAGACCATGTGTCCAGATAGACACTCATTATTATTAACTCTAACTTTTTACAGGGCTTTTTTCTCTCATGGATTTATTTATTTTTAGATTATTGCTAAGAGAAATACTTAACTGATTTTATTGCGACAGGTGTATGATTCATTTTTTTGTTCGTTCTTTTGTTTTAATGTTGTTGGTCTGTATGTGCACTTTTTGTACAATGATGTCTGTATGTGTTTTAAATCATTTTATGCCTGATGCCAATTTTTAAGAAGTTAATCTGGTAAAGGAGATGCAAATAAACCATTGAAATGTTTAAGACAAATAAAATTGTAATAACGATTTAAAAAAAAAAAAAAAAAAACTATTTTTATTATACTTGTGAAATTTTTATGAAGATGTTGATTTGAAGG
This sequence comes from Conus betulinus, assembly GCA_016801955.1. Lineage (NCBI taxonomy): Eukaryota > Metazoa > Mollusca > Gastropoda > Neogastropoda > Conidae > Conus > Conus betulinus. The sequence continues at coordinate 919,380 of JADBJO010000191.1, read as the reverse complement.
GACTTAATGGCCAGTACTGATGACCCCTTTGATTGGGGGCAGCATAGGGCATGGTGCACTGTTTTATTGACTGCTTCCATCCAGCACAACACCACCACTGGGGGGCACAGACTCACCATCAGCCCTGTCTGTTCACTGGACCCCTGTGTATCCATCCCCAGCTGAAATTGACCTTGCACTTTGCCAGACTGAACATTTTCATGTCCACTTTGGGATGGGGGGGTGGGGGGGGGGCATCATCATCATTGATCTGAATGGAGTAGGGGAGGAAGGTGTTTATGTGTGCATTGGGGAAAGGGGAAGGCAGGAATTTGAGGAAAATGTAATGTGTATGATTGTATTACAGATGTGAGAGAATGGCGTGAGTGTGAAGTGACTTGCTGAATGTTGTGTTGTCCCCCTTGACCTCTGGTTTGTCCTTGGGATGGGATGTACAAAACGTACAAGTCAGTATCCCCAGTGCCCAAGGCTTTGACCCCTGTGCCCTATGCTGTGAGGCCGCCCTAGCTGGTTCTTCATCGGGTCCCTCAAGACCAGCTGGTCCACCATCTGCTGCTTAGGACTCTGAGAACATCTGTCCCAAAAGAGCTCTTCCATTTTGCATTTTCAACAGGTTTTCTTTATGTAAGGATTTATTTTTCTTGTGGCTTCAGAAGATTCTTTTTTTTTTTTTACAGCTTTTTTTTTTTTTTTTTTTTTTTTTTTTTTACAGAGGTTAGTGTGAAAAGAGAAATGAAAGCAGCAATGATTAATAGAGCATCTCTTCTGTCTGTCCTTTGTGTCACACAGAATATACTGAAAATCTGTGCAGCAGCATCATGGCCAGGTGATTGAATGGATTGGTCTTAGTCTAGTTGAGGGGGGTAGTTTGGTCAGACTTTTGTTTGCTGACTGGCAGGGGTGTTGTTGGGGGGAGTGATAGTGAGGTCAGACAGTGTTGGTGTTCTATCAGGTTTGGTCTTGTGTTTCTTCTCCGTGTCATTCATGTACCAGTCTTCTAAAATCAGCAACAGTAACCTGAAGACTTTTTGTTTTTAAAGTGTATTTCAATATCTCTCTCTATATATCTGATTGTCCTATTTCAGTATTGCAAAGCTGATTATATCAGGATGTAAGGAAATCTGAATGTGAATTGCTGTTAGGACTTTAATTGCCATGCTCACATGAGGTTGATAATTGGAAGAGTAAACAGTTACCTGTGTGTTAATTGGCCTGGTGTGAGTTAACTGGGATCAGTGGATGATTGCCAGATGGACTGTTGTTTGAAGGAAACTGGAACACTACCTTCATGGCCTGACAAGGGGAAGGTGGCCCAGCACTTAAAGCTGTGCACACAAACATCAACTGAGAATAGTGGCTGCATCAGCAGCTTCATTCCCCATCAGTCGCACCTTGGCAAGAGCAGACAGGAGAAGGAATCGAAAGTTCTGCTTAAGTGGCTTAGAGGCATTCAGCAGATTGTCATTGTGGTATACATTACATCTTCAGTTGGTATCCCTGTTGGATTATACTTTCTGTTCCTCTGGGCAGCATAATAGAGGGTAAGAGAGGACAGGATTACGAAAGTCCGTCTGTGGGTGACAGACTTCAGTCGCCAAATGTTGACAGGTCCCAGTTACCATTTGCTCAATTAGGAGACTGATGTGTTCTTTGGACAGATCTCAAGTCCTTTCACTGTGGAATGTCTGCTGTAATCTTTCTGTGATTAGCTGCAGTGTATTCAGTGTGGAGTGGTCTGTGTGTGAAATGATGGTATGGAGTCATCAAAGGCATAGCCTCCCAATGGTTTTTATACCCACATCTCGAAGCTTTGCTTATGTCAGGCCTGTCGTTCAGTTTGGTGAAGATGACTGGCAGCTTGGCCTGGTTCTGTAATCTGCCTGTTCGAACTGATATGGGCTTCTTGTCTGGCACACCTGAGCAGCATTGATTTCTCCTCCATGTGACCCTTGTCATTCATATCTCCTGTCTGCCAGGGGCGATAAAGAAGGTCCTCCGTCTTCTCCATCACGATGAACAGGCTTCCGTTCCTTTCACTGTGTGTGAAAGGGCGTCTGTTAGTTTGTGCAGTGACAATACTCAGCATCGTTTTCCTCCTTCCTTGGACAGTGTGGTGGTGACTGTTATTGTCACTGTTTCATTGGTGTGCAACAAGCCACTGAATCTACTTTGGTGGAGATGTGCATGTGTGTCTGTGTGTGCATGTGTATGATTGTGTGTGTGGGGAGAGCACAAGTATACATGCAGTGGCTGTAGAACCAGGCCTATGTGGTATAGAAATTGTGTGGTTGTCTAGAGTTGTGTCCCATTAATGGGTTGAGGTGTTTCTCACAGCTGATTGGTTTGTGGCGATTAGTGTGGTCTCAAGACAAGTTGGGACAGGGAATGTGTGATGATTTGGAAAACATGATGTCCTGTTTCTGCATTCAATGAGAAAGACTTCATCCGAGTGTGGAAGATTGGTAAAAATAAACCCTTTTTTGATTTAGGCTGTTTGCTGTGTTGTGTTGAAATGGAACTGTTAGGATATTTTATCATAACGTTTAATTCATTCCCAACACTAATACTCAAATTGATTGGTAACAAGAATTTTTTTTTTAATTCTTTCATCAGTTTTTCATTTTAGGAGCACTGGTTTCTTTTTTCTTTTTTTTTTTTTTTTTGGTCCCATAATTGAGGAGAAAAGTGGGGGAGTGACTGATAGAATGTATGGTCATTGTTGAATCGAGGTCAGTCTGTGTTGTGCATCGGATTGCTCCATGTGGACAATCTGGCATTCTTTGTTGATGGGTTCATGTTCATGAAACCAAACCTGAGTATTCAATGTTGACTTGTTGATGTTATAAACTGGTGAAATGGTGACAAGTTGGCTGCTCTCTCTCTCTCTCTCTCTCTCTCTCTCTCTCTCTCTTTTTTCTCTTTCACTATCTCAGCAATATATCAAAGTACTTGTTTACCGTTTAAATGCAAATGTTTCGATATTCTGCTCAAACTCTTTTCTTTTGTAGAGGGTGCCAGCTCAGCCCTGATTTATGATCTGAGAGTGTAGTCCAGCAACTGACCAGCGTGGGGCTGCACATAAAGAAAGGATGGCCAGTGTGCACAGGCCTGCCTTGTTCAGGGCAGTGAGGGCAGCCATGGGGTGGACAGAATCCTGTTAGGTCTGTAGATGGTACTCTTTGCTGGTAGCTTTAAGTGGTTTATTTCATCAGAAAAGAGCACCTGCTGTGTTTTGGGTGTGGGCTTTTAATTTTTTTTTTTTTTTTTTTTTTTTTTTTTTTTTTTTTTTTTTGATTTGAGACAGTGTTTTGTTATTCCTGACACTTTGTGCTTTCAATCAGTTATTTAATGATATTCTGCTTTGATTTGTTACTGGAGGGGGGGGGGGGGGGGGGGGGGGGGGGGGGGAACTAACTAATGTAGCATTGTGTTTTTGTTTTTTTTTTTAAATTATGTTTTTCCCCATTTGCAAAGTCTGTATGTGGGTTAGGTTTGTGCTGTCAAAACAAGCCAGAGGTAATCTCTGCTGGCATGACCTCCTCTCTGACCGCTCCCCCTGCCTGTCTTTCTCTCTCTCTCCACTGCCTTTCTATTGCTGGTGGTGAATTCTGATGTCTGGGTCCACAGGTGGAAGTCTGGGGTCCCACAGAGTGAAGGTCAACCATATAAATGTTGTAGGGCACAGTGTCTGGCTCCTGATGTGGAAGTGCTTTGACCCAAAGAGGATGGATACAGCCGTGGATTGAGGCCACAACTCGGACCTAATCTGTACAGATTCCATGGCCCTGCTGCACTGGTTTGGAAAGCCTCCGGGTTGGACTTCTGATTCACTGTGGTCAGTGAACACACACATGATGATCAGATGTTGCTTTAATGTACAAGTCCTCTTAAAGATGAGACAGCCCAGAGTGCCATAAGCAACAGTGAGCTAGGCAGGTACTGTCAAAACGAAAGAAGTGAAAAGAGACCAGACATTATGTGGTTTCTGTGTGGTGAGGTGCTGCCTAGCCTGCTATGGCTGATGACTTCCTGCCAGGTGGGGGCTGATTGCTGGCCTTGGCCTCAGAGACAGACAGCAGAGTTGTGGGAGTGTTGTGTGACAGGACACACAAGTTGGTTCAGGACCTCATGTCATGGGGAGCAACAAACACCATATGTGGTTTATTGGGGCAGTTTGAGTACACAGCCAGATTGGGCAGGTGTGTAGAGGAGGATTTGGTTGGGCAGGTGTGTAGTGGAGGATTGGGTTGGGCAGGTGTGTAGTGGAGGATTTGTGTTGGGCAGGTGTATAGTGGGAGATAGGGATGGTCAGGTGTGTAGTGGAGGATTGGGATGGGCAGGTGTATAGTGGAGGATTGGGATAGGCAGGTGGTAGTGGAGGATTGGGTTGGGCAGGTTTGTTGTGGAGGATTGGGTTGGGCAGTTGTGTAGTGGAGGACTGGGTTGAGCAGTTGTGTAGTACAGGATTGGTTTGGGCGGTTGTGTAGTGGAGGGATTGGGTTGGGCAGATGGACAGAGCTATATCAAACCAGCATTTTGTTAATTAAGCAGCAATCACTTTGGGAAGGCTACTGAATAGTAGGGGACAAAATGAGGCTGCCATTCTTTGATTTAACATTGGCAAGCTTACTCACTCCTCTTCCTCTCCACCCCCTTCTCTCCTCTCTCTCTCTCTCTCTCTCTCTCTCTCTCTCTCTCTCTCTCTCTCTCTCTCTGTGAATGACTATTTCTCATGTTCTTCCTTCCTTGGAACCATTGGAGAGTCAGCCTTGCAGGTATTTCAGGGCTATTGCAATGTGGTCTGCACCCCGTGATACACACATCAGTCTGCAAGGCTTTTGCCTAGCTCTTCCCAGAAGCAGTGTGTGACTCTGGACATTGGACTGGGGGGGGGGGGGGGGGGGGGGTGAAGCAGCTGGAGGGGAGTAGGGAGCAAAATCCTTCCAGGCTGTGCACAGAATGCGTGTCCTGTTGTTAATTATTTGTTGACCTGGTTGATGTTAATCCATGGATGTGCTTGTGTCAATTGAGTGTGTAGTTAGCAAGAAAGATGTCATCAATTGTACGTAACACAGCACTCTGCGAGTGTGTGTGTCTTGTGTGTGCCTGTGTCAGTGCAGCTCCATGTACATGTGTATGTGTGTGTGGTGTTGTGTACCAGTGTTTATGGTTTGTCGTGATGCTGAAGATGGGAGTGTATGTTGAGAGTGGGATTGTGTGTGCTGTTTTGTGGTGAAGACCTTATGTTGTGAGTGAGAGTGTGTATGCTCTTTTGTGGTGAAGACCTTCATGTTGGGGGTGAGCGACTCATTAGCTGCAGCTCTTGTGGATAGTGGTGGTTGATTGGGTTTGTTATGAAACCTTGATTGTTAATCAGTAGAGGCACTTCAGTGTACTCATATCAGTGACGCAGAGGAGACGAGAAAACCTTGACGTTGGGACATTATTTATTGTGGGGCGTGTTTTCCGTTGTCTGTACTTTCAGTGTGAATTTGTCACTGTACATATCGGCAGCATGTGTCGTTTGGGAACGTTACCTTGGGAATAATTTGTATCGTGTATAATTTTCATCCACAAGTGAACTGGGAAAACAGTGAATAATAAAATGTTTAAACAATACAAGAGAAAAAAAAAAGAGTGTGTGTGTGCATGTGCTTTTTTTTCTTTTTTTCTTTTTTTTGCATGAACGAAATTTTCCTTAACATGTAATGCATATTGTTTTAATGAAATGTTTGCTTCCATCATTGAAGGTTTGTTATTCAGTCAAAGCAATCCGTGTTGGTGTGTGTTTTTACCGTTGAAAAATGTGTTACCAAGCTTTACTGGATGTACGTGTAGGGTGCTTTTGTGGATGCGCTAGGTGCAGTGATTTATTTGTTTGCTGAGTGGCCAGAAAGGCACAGTGTTGGGTGTTTTGGTGGGGCACTGTGTGTATGTCTGTATATCATGCAATGTACATGTGTGATCAGTGTGTATCTGGCAATGTACATGTATACGTGATCAGTGGTAACTGTTACCATGTACTAGAGTATTGAGCCCCAGGTGTCAGTGTGTGGCCTGAAGTTTCAATGAATCGGTTTCTGTCGCCGAGGCAACCTACGTCCTCAGTATTTTTTGTCAAGAAAAGAAAACTGTCCTCACCCTCTGGCTTTACCTCCATGGCCATTCCTTTTCTTCAGAGAACCACCTGATGAAAAAAGGAAGAAAGGAAACAGCAGAGAAGGACATGTGGCAGAACACACTCCTCTGTCCAGGTGGACCCCATCTCTAGGTTACTCCCCCCCCTGAATTGATTCATGAATGAAGACAACAGCCTTTCTACATCAGGGCAAGTCATGGATAATACAGCCTGAAAGAGTGACTGTCCAATTGGGGTGAGGGGGTGGGTGATAGAACCTGTCAAAAATAGATCAGTAATTGTGTATCATGAGAGTGTTTTCATTAGTCCATTAGAATAGAACAGTCTGTGGATTGTAAACAATTAGGGATAATGACATGACAGTATTCTTGTTCAATTGAAAATAATACTTCTGTGGAACAGATCCTGGATCGGTGGCTTGATCTGTGTCTGCACCATTTGGATAGGGTTGGTGTGGGGCCACATCTCCTCTTGCCTTGAAAGCAGTTCTGTGGCCTTGGCCACATGGCATTTGTCATGCCCAACAGTCCGAAATGGATTTCTGTTACTCATGTTTTGCTGTGTCTAGAGAACAGGAAGTCACTGTGAGCTCTGTTGTTTGATATACCAGGTGCTAGTTCTGGGTGGGGGGTTTTTGTTTGTTTTTTTTTTCCCTGGTTCCCCTTAGTCAGCTCATCTCCATCCCTTTATTTGATAACAACATTTGTGATGAATAGACAGGTATTCAGTGTTCTTGTTTGTGTATGTGAGTGTAGTTCTCTGTTGTTGGGGGCCTTCTCTCTGGATCTCTCCATACGCCATGAAGGGTGGCCAGAGTAATATAAGAAAAACATTGTCCAGAGGTGTCAAGCTTTTAATGATGTCTCTTCAGAAATCCTCTTTTTCTCCAGTTTCTTACTCTGCTGTTTCCCAAAGTACGTACCACTGTTTTGTTTACTAAAACTGAATCACCAGTACCTTAAACTCGGATGGTGGTTGACTTGAAAATTAAACTGACCTTGAATTGATGATTTGACAATGTTACGAACAAGAGAGGAAAAAAAAGGAAAAAACAGAAACAAGAAATATCCACATTTGGCTGTGGATCTTCAAGCAAAATGCGTTGAAGCTCTATGACTATAGTCATCACCATGGACTGAGTCTGTTGTAAATATCTAGACATAGTGTGACAAGGTTGTGGAATGTATATAGACATGGGATTTGATTCTTCCTGCACATGGAGTGTTTGTTGCTGTTGTGCTTTCATTCAGGTGAAAGATGTTTTGAGAACAGGAGGGAAAGGGGAGGGGCAGAAAAGAGGCATGGATTTTTAGTTCTGTCTTTTTTATGTGTGTTTTTACTGATGCTTTACAGATGATGAAAGCCATGCTGATGAAAAGGTTATGGGTCGACAGCTTGTCAGTGTACTGGACTGTTGGTTTTTTTCTTACCCTACTTCCTCTCTGTCTACATCTCCCAGAGTCTTTGTTTTTTTTTCCTGTTCACAGAATAACCTATCCTCTGATCCCCTAGAAATGATTAATGTCAGCAATTAAATCTGTATTAAACAAGAAGACCCATGTTGTGATGTTGTAAGTATAGGAAACATGGAAAATGGGTGTCTGAAAAGTTGTTTATTTTCAGCTTTTCCAATTTTATGTACATAGTGGTACTTGTTACATTTTAATAGATTTTTATGGTAGTTCACTTTTCTGTATTTGTGATCTTATTTCTTTGTGCACTGGTTTGGGGCATTTGGCAAATTACAGTCAGCTTCTCTAAATTCTTCATTAAGTTGAACTTTTCTGTGGTAAAATGAGAAAGATTTTGAAATGAGAAGATTTTGAAATTTGTTGTAAACTCACTTTCTCCCCCTCCCCCCCCCCCCCCCCCCCCTCTCTCTCTCTCTCTCTCTCTCTCCTTCTCTGTCTCCATGATCTTTATTGCACATTCCTCTTCAGTGAAATGGAGTAGATAAGTGTACATTATTGATAATCTTGCAGAGTTATGATACTGGAGAGTGGTTGGATCCAAATTGCATTACCTCCAAATACAACTCACTGGATTCAACATTGATTACTTACAGTTTCTGTATTGGCTGCATGCTGCCCCTTTGTTCACGATGTCAGACCTTTCTAGTGTGAATGCTTGACGATGTGACTGCAGATGGTTTCATGTTGCTTGGAAAGGTAGAAGTCCATGAGAGAAGATCGGGAAAAGGGCTGCAAGGCTATAGGAAATCTGTGACTGTGGTAGTATGCTTTTCATCTGTGGACACTGACCATGTGATCCAAGAGCAAGTGATGTATTATTCTCTCTCTCTCTCTCTCTCTCTCTCTCTCTCTCTCTCTCTCTGTGTCTCTGTGTGTGTGTGTGTGTGTGTGTGTGTGTGTGTGTGTGTGCAAAATGATCATGTGTATCCTCAGTTATTCCTGTAGTGTATCTGGAGTCTTGTGACTGTGACGTTTTGCAAAACTATTAGTGACCATGAGCTGCTTGCAGGTCACAAACAAAAAACTGTGTATTGATAACGTGTTGATAGAGGTTCACTGTGGTGAGCTAATCAGGTGTGATGACATGTTGGCCAATCTCTGGAACCATGGCTGTGTTAAATCCATCTATGCTAGACATGAGAGCACTGTATCCTGAGTGTGGCTCCGTGTGTGGCTGTCCAGTGTCATGTTCATAGAGATTATTTCCATCCCAAGTCAACCCATGACTACAACAATGGCATATATATATCAACTATTTTTATTATACCAACAGTGTACTTGGAATGCTTGAAGCACGAAGATTTTTGTTACGGTTTGTTAACTTTTGTTCAGACAGTGAAAGTAGGTGAGTGAGCCTTAGTGTATGGTTCAGTTGTAATGCGAGTCATGTTAGTGCAGCAAGAGATCAAATGGCCACAAGCTACCTAACAGCTGACTTTTGTTTTGTTTTTTTGTTTGTTTGTGTTGTTAATCGACCAGCTAAGAATGTCATTGGCTGACACCTGACCCTGACCGTCACGGTGACAGGTGTGTCAGTGATCTCAGGCTTTTTCCACGCTGCCTGTGATACACCCCTGCTGCCCACGGTGCTGTCACTGCCCACAGTGCTGTCCCTGCAGTCACTGCCCACCACTGCTGTGCTCCAGGCTCTGGGGACCAGCAGGATCTGACATCCCTCCTCCCTTAGCCCCTGCCCACACGCATGTACCAGTCTCTCAGGCCATATCGACACTTTATGCACACACACCTCACTGTCACCCTTCCTTCCTGTTGTTTTTATGTTGCACAACAAAAAGCAGTTCATTTTTTTTAAAAAAAAAAATTTTTTGAAAAAGCACACAGGAAGGAAGCAAAGCTGGAAATCAGATTGACAACTCCCATGATTTGCCACTTTCTTCATAGGGGTGTTTGTTTTCTGTAGCATCAAAATGACTTCAGCTAAGCCCCACTTTGTGACATCAGTTTACACTTTTTGTTGAGACATTGGACGTGAACATCTTCAACTAGAAATTAATAGGCCAGACCTGCACATGAGTTTAGCACTGAATAGTATTTATTTTCTCCATAACAAGTGGAGAAATGGTGAAAACTGCCCCTCCTGCAGGACAGTGTCTGAATCCAGAATGGCAAGGCCGGGGAGTGGTCATGTCTGGTCAGCCAGGGCGGAAGTAGGAAGTGGACAATGGTTCCCTCCTGACCTGTCCTACACAGGCAGCAAGGCCACACACCCTCAGACAGCACAAGCTTCCTGTCTGTGGTGAAGATCTGGCATGCCAGCATTGTCCTTTTCAATCCACAGTCTGTAACGAAAGCAACAGCTGTAGGTGGGCCACCCATCAGGGTCACTGCACATCCTCTGGGTTTTTGCAGTGGTCCAGGGCCTTCTTCAGTGAGGGGCAAGTCATGTGGCTGTGGAGCTCTGACACTATTGACAGCACGGTGTGCAGCGGGGGAGACGTCCTCCTTCAGGGTAAAAACCTGGGTCCCCTCCCTCCCTCCCCCCTGCTTCCCCCTGTCCAGCGGGGTTGCCCACACCCCCATCTCAGGCCAGTATTGTACATCACCATCTGGGGCTGAGGGTTCCACGGACAGCTACTCTTACTGCAGCATAATCTTGTGGTCAGTGTTGAGGCTGATTTGTTTGTATTGATTTATGTGTTTGTTGGAGCTCATGATCTGGCTGACCCACAGCATTATTTGTACAGAAGAACACGTCGTGGCTTATACACCATGTGATCACGACCCAATAGAACCAGTGTCGGTGGTTTATGTGGCAACGTCATCCCTGTACTGTCCACAAATGTATTATGGAGCTATCTATCAACCGCTGTGTTCTTACTGTTGCCTGGTTGGTCCCTGTCAGTGGCATATCATGTATGCATAATATGTCAGTGAGGAAACAAAGACCTTCCATCTTGCCGGCGTTCACGCTCTTTGTTCCTGTACATCATCATGTGTCATCCATTGTGACAGGACAGTGACTATGACAGAGTGATGGCCACAGCCTTGAAACAATGCCAGGAAGACCAGCAATGACATCACTGCCAAAACCATTGTGTGTGCTTCAGTCATTCCAGCCAGCCTCCATGGAGTCATAGACCTGACCTCTCCATGACCAGGCTCCTCTCACCATCATCAGTCACCATCACATGCACAAGATGAGAGTCAGTACAGATGACGGCTTCTCTGCGACAACCTGGCTGTGTCTGTGCCCCAAGGGACCATTGTGGGGAGAAGGAAGTGTGTGTGGTTCTGCTGGTTTGGGTATGAAAGAGGAGAACCCTTGCCTTCCTTTTCTGTGTGTGTGTGCAAGTGTTCAGGTTTTGTGCTTGGTGTTGTGTGTGCATCCTTCTGTCTGTGTGGGGGAACCATGACAGCTTGGTAATGGCACGTCTAAACTGATCATGTTCACATTGAGTGCTGCTCTGGCAAGACAACCATTGGAAGTTGCATGGCTTCCCTCTCACTTTCTTACTTGCTGACTCTCTTCCTCCCTCCCTTCTCTCCTTTCTGTATGTCTCTTTTTGTTGTGTATGTGACCAGTGGAATCAGAAAGGACGGCTTGACTACAAGTTGATGTGTGTATTTGATGACCATATCTGTGTCAAAACAAAGAAAGATGAAACATAGTTACAAAGCTCTAGCAGCAGAGAAACTAGGGATGCTAGATTTCTTACATTGTTGATATTGGAGTGAAAGTGAATGTGTGGGTGTGAACAGGTTGCAAGCTTGTGCGAGTGGAATGCATATTCACCCATACAGAGGACACACAGTGAAGCATGCTCATTATGACCTTCACCTATGTCCTGGGTGCTTTAATCAGACTGTAGACCAGCATCACTGCCACTTCCCATCAGAGCCAGCCAGTGTGGGCCATGAGCGTGTCTGCTTGTCCACATAGCTCACGTTTTTTCCACTGTGAGACTTGCTCATGGCAGAAGTCTTCAGAGCCTGCTTTGAGGCTTCATTTGCGAGACCATAATTTCATGTCAGTTCAAATGGTTACTTTCAACTATGTTTGTTGTTGATGTGGGTGTTTTTGTGCTTGGAAAACTTGATGTTACCATGTAACACAAGAGTAGAATCAAAATAATGACAAATGTAGATCTAAACTGCTTACCATTGGCTCGGCTATTTTCAAACTTGACACAAGTGCTGAAGATGATCTTTTTAAACCAGATACAATGCAACAAGAGAGTGTAGAAGCTACTGTCAGTGTGTTTTGTGTGGTGGGACAAGCTCCCGAAAAGTTACATGCCGTGGCATGGTTTGTGTGACTAGATGTCTGCGTTTGCTTGACATTGTTTTTGTTTGATTTTTTTTTCCCTTTGGTGATACAGAGAGTGATGTCATTCTGCTAAGTGAGCATTGTGTGGTGTATCCTGCCTTTTGTTCAGTGTCCACTGCATTGTAGGTTCCAGCCCTATATTAGTCACTGCTTCACCTAGTATTGGCTTGTTCCATTGGAGGACAGTCCACAGTGAATACTACTGTATCGGCCTTGCCCAGTTTGTTGTACCTTGAGTTAGGAAATACCATAGTTGCTTTACCTTGATAACATGCACAAAAAAAATCATTTTGAAGTGTGATTGTGTAGGGGTTTTTTTGTAAAACAAAACATCCAGAAATATCTCTCTCTCTCTCTCTCTCTCTCTCTCTCTCTCTCTCTGTCTCTCTCAGTGTCTCTGTCTCTCTCTCTTTTTGGTCTCTCAGCCCCTGAAGAAAACAGTGATATGTTTAATTTTCATGCAAGATTTAAAAAATATAGTGATATATGTGTACCAAACGTACTAAACCTTGTGTTTTTGTTGTTGCTATTTAAGGCTCTTCACAAAAAAAAGTGAGGTCAGATCCTTTGTTGAAATGTCTCTAAACCCCACTCTTCTCTTGTGGTTTGTTGTGGTTGGATTGGCAAAACATTGTTCTCCAGAGTGTTGGGAGGTTGGGAGTACAGATGGCACTTGGAGAGGCGAGTCTGGAACAAAGAGCGTGTGCTATCTGCACTGCAGAGTACCAGTATGTAAGCTGGTCCTGTTGCAATGCTGTGTTGGCATCTGGCACTGTGGAACAACACAGATTCAGGGGGTCTTAGAGGTTGGCCGGGTATGATCTCAGTGCATCCTGTCCACCACAACCACTCTGTCACGTCCGACACAGTAGGAGTAGGAGGAGAGCACTCTGTGATGTACAGTCCAGTGGAAAAGTACAACAGTGTGCTCTGAAAGAAGCAGAGTCGGTGGAGGGGGAAAGTTATTGAATCAGGAGTTGCACCCTCACCCAGACGTCTCTAGGTTTTGTTTTGTTTTTGTTTTTTTCAAAGATTACTCTCACACTGCACATCTAGTCCTTCCTCTGGACGAGGCGAGAGGAGAGTACTGTTGATGTTTGGTAAAAGGAAGCAACTTTTGTACGTCATGAACACAGGGTGACATAATGAACCAAGTGTGGTGGACAGGGCTCACTGCATGGCCGGTGCAGCCACAGCAACAAGACAAGCTACTCCTGCCACGTCTCTTCTGACTGTTCAGTTGTCCCCACACCCCATCCCCACTTTTCCCCTCTCTCTCTCTCTCTCTCTCTCTCTCTCTCTCTCTCTGTAGATGAGGGAATATTACATGTGTGGGTTCTGGCCTAAATTCTGTTGTTTTTTCAGTTTGTGTATCCAGAAAAAACAAATATTTCCAATGTTACAGAGTTGTTCGTTCCTTTTTTTTTTTTTTCAGTTGGTCACTGTGTTGGATTCAAATTAGCATTACTTGATTGACGACGCGAGCTAGCATGCAGCATAGTGTATCTGTGTGTGTTCGTGTGTGTGTGTGTGTGCATTCTGACATTATGATGTAGTCATTCCAGCTCTGCCCTCGTTTTGTACACATCATCGTTGTATAACCAACCACACACAGCCATCATCTGTGTACATACTTCAGAGTTATTTATTACTCTTGTATTCTGTGTAGCTTCGTCTTTTTTTAAAACAATAAACTATGTTGTTCCTATTGAAGCACTGGGTTTGGCAGTTTGAAAAAGGATTGTATGTGACAACTGTCTTCTCTCTCTCTCTCTCTCTCTCTCTCTCTCTCTCTCTCTCTCTCTCTCTCTCTGTGCATATGTGTTTGTCCCCCTCCCCCCCCCCCTGCTCTTCAGGTCTTGTTGCTTATACCGTTATAGTCCAGCTAATCACAGGGGTGGTATGTTGGTCTGAAGGCAAATAAACAATGGAGAGTACATGTGTTCAAATTAGCAAATTACACCCCCTCTCTCCCACCCCATCATGTTAAACAGAAAGAGTCCCATGAACTAATCAACCCCCCCCCCCCCCCCCCCCCCCCCCCCCCCTACCCCTACTTATGTGGAAAGTATCCATAAACAAATTTAAAATCCCAAATTAAAATGAGGAGAATTCATGAACAGATCACTCATGCTCAACCTTCGAGTTAAAATGGAAGGTATATATATAATAAATAAAATCCCAAATTAAGATGAGAAATGTCCATGAACAATTATTCATTGTGCTTCACCTTCGATTTGAAATGGAAGTTATCTATAAACAAGTTAAAATCCCAAAGTTGAAAATGGGAGTAGTATATTTGTACAAAGTACCCCAATCCCCAGCCCACCCCTTGTACAAAGCAAACCCAAAATTAAACTGAGAATTACTCCAGTACAAGTTATCTCACTTCCCAGTTGAAGTGAAAGATATTTATGAATAAATTGAAATAGACAAGTAAAAATAGGAAATATACATATGCAAAACCACCTCTCCATCCTTTAAACCATCAAGTTCATTTTCAATGGAGGATACCCATGAACAAACAAAGCCCCCAAGTCAGAAAGGAAAGAATACAAATTAAAGACCCAAGATGAAAATAGGGAGTATGTGTGTACAAATTCACACATGTGAAATCACGCATGCACACACACATACACACACACTATTTGAATTAAATGGCTCTTACAGACCTGTCCCCTTCTCAAGGGACTGAGAGAAACTGTGTGGCCAACGCCGACTCCGCTGCACACGAAGCTCCACGGCTGCCGACAAGACCTGGAGAAAACGGCTTTATTTAACAACGAGGCTGGGCTGACGCTGTGAGGTGTACGAAGAAGAAGAAGAAGAATTAAATGGAATGTACATGCTACTCTCCTACCCTCATTCCCCACCCATCACTAGTTCAAATGAAAAGTTTCTATGAACTTTTTTTTTTTTTTTTTTTTTTTTTTAAACAGTAATGATGGTTTTTTTTTTTTTTTTTTAAACAGTAATGATGGGAAGTGTCAATATTCCAATAACTGCCAGACAGCCTGATGGACATCTCTGCACTGAGCTAGTGGGCTTTGCTGTGGCACTACTTGGCCCTGGCACTAACTGAACAGTTAGAAATCAAACCAGCAGCTGCTCCCTGACCACCTTTGATTTGGTCTTGTCAATTGTCCCGTACACGTAGCAAAAAGTGCTCAGGAACACGAACGTTGGTTCATCATGATTTCCGTGCTCAGCAGAAGGAAACGGATAACTAGGTGAAAATGTGAGGACTGTCAGCTTGTTTGTGACTACAGACTATGTCTGAGTGTGTAACTGTGCCCGTGAGAGAGAGAGAGAGAGAGGTGGGGAAGAGGGCGGGGAGATATGACCGGAGAGAGGTAGAGGGACGGGTTGTATGTGAAAGTTTGGGTTGAGGTGGGGTCTAGGAAGGGATGGGACAGGGCCGTGCCCAGTTTGAATGGAGACTTCAAAGTCGCCACGTGCAAGGAGGTGGAGATCAGGTCAAAAATTAATGTAAAGTACGGCGTTTTTAACCATCTGCAAAACTGACCCACCGATGATGTGCTGGGGGAAGAGAGAGAGAGAGAGGGGGGGGGGGGGGGGGGGGGGGGGCGCTCGCTCTCTCACGCACGCACACTGCTTGCAATGCATACGAATACGAATATTTTAAGAAGGGTGAATAGATAGCTGACAGCTCCTTTATACTGTGCTCTCAAATAGAGAGAGAATATGAAATATGGAAATCAAGCACAGAAAATCAAAACCGTTCAAAAGATTGATTTAGTGAAAACAAATATCCATCCCCTTCGTCACACACACACACACACACACACACACACACACACACGGCGCGTGCGCGCGCGCACACACACACACACACACACACACACACACACATGTGGAGAGGGGGAGAGAGAGTTTTGAGACAGCCCATTACATCCGGGCATTTTGTATTCCATAACATGGGGTTAGGCCTAAGCAACTCCGCCACGTGTGGTTTATTCAGGAATTTCTATGCAAGTTGCCAACAGAAACTGGATAAAGTTTTAAACGGTCAAGAAAGGACAGCGGAAACACCACCGGTGAGAACCTGCTAGTTTCGGAGGTAAGTCAAAGGAGGATAAGATATTGCAATGATCTGAAGGTAATAGCAAGAACATTCCAGAGGTCTTGAAGTTCACTTCTGCTGCATTAAGCAGACGACAGCGAAGTTGTGAACACGATTACAAGTACGTAAAATTCTTTTTATTGCAATGCGTGGCCCACAATCTACTCTGATTTTCTTCTTCTTCTTCTCTCTCTCTCTCTCTCTCTCTCTCTCTCTCTCTCTCTCTCTCTCTCTCTCTCTCTCTCTCTAAAAACAATAACATTTATACCAACTTTACGCTCATAAGAAAAACGTACTAAGAAGTATTAATGTATAATTAAGATAGAATTTTGCATGTACATACTGTCATGGAATAATGTTTGGTTGCAGTCATGGTAAATTTTGTTCTAATTATATAAAATTGATTGACTCTTTGTTGCGTACTCATGTGAATAGGCTGATGGCCTCACATTAATGTCACGAGTCACGAGTCTCTCTCTCTCTCGGTGTGTGTGTGAGTGTGTTTGTGTGTGTGTGTGTGTGTGTGTGTGTGTGTGTGTCACTATGTGTGTGTGTGTGTGTGTGAGAGAGAGAGAAGTGCTTCTGTCAAACAAAATATTGCTTACGATGCACCGAAATGATTGCAAATAATTGCAAAGATAATGAAAATAGTTTGTGACCATTTGCTGAATCATTTTGTGAAAATAGGTAGTTTCTTCTCCAAGAATTCTTGGCGATTCTGCTTGCTGTTCCACATTTACCCCAACATCCAGAGGATGATGCGTATATCTTACTCAACACTGTGCTGATAGAACATATGTATTCATTTAGATAGTTGAAAATGTATTGCTCTTTCAATATTTATTGTGTATTTTAAAGTGTGAGAATCCTCTCCCACCCACCCCCTTGAAAAATCTGTCACCCTCTCACGATTCCCACTCTCCCATTCAACCATCCCTTGCTTCTACCTTCTCAACAGCCCTCCCCTCCAACACCCCCCCCCCCCCCCCCCCCCCCCCCCCCCCCCCCCCCCCCCAGTTCTTATGAAAGAAAAGTGTGTAGAAGTATGTTTGAAAATGTTGTCTATTTTTCCCCCATCTGTAAAATGAACATTTTAGTTAAAAGTCAGGGGCAGGAAGGAAAGAAATTCCAGCTCCATGTTATTGTTATGTTCATGTCTTTTACATTCAAAGGGAAAAAGTCTATGTGGTGTAAATACTGATGAAGTCCATGATTATGGAGCAGTAAGGAGTGAGCATACTTTTAAGAACCAAGAGGATGGCGTGGAGGGTAAGATAAGATAAGATAATGTTGCTTATAGCCCAACCGACCGCAAAGGGCCACATCAGGGCTGTCACCACGTTAAAATCAGCTCACCAGTAGGTGGGAAAGGGACAGAGATGAGGAGGAGGGGGAGAAGGAAGTGTTTTTTGTGTGTCTTATTTCCACTAGTGACTCCCATAAGGTATTGCGAGTACCCACAAATGTAAATGGACGGCTCGTTTCTGTGGTGTCTACTACTTAAATTACTGATGATTTATAGAATAATAAAACACATTTTATGCAGGTAAAAGCACATTTCTCAGTTCCTAGATTTATACAGAAACCCACTGATGAAAAATCAGTTGTAGCAGCTATAAGTTACAGATTGAACTTGGTGGGAGAACAGGAGAAGTGAAGGGAAAGTGAATTTGGAAGGAAAGTAATGTGGGAAGTTCTGGCAATTAGTTTAATCTTATTCTACAAAGTCCAAAGAAACTTGGAAACATTCTAATACCAAGAAAATGCCACTCTGCAGCGTCAATGTTTAGTTATGTAATTTATTTCAGGCTGAAAAAAAGGGCAAACCTAGAATGAGAATGTTATGGAATTTAGGAAGAGCATGATTGTTGTTTGAAGATGCTTGGAGTGTGTTTTGACACTGAATGCATTCATGGTATAATATTATATGCAAATGTTAGATTGTGGGAATTTGTTAACCTTAAGCTCTCACTGACCTTCAGATAAGTTTTCCTCATTCAGATTTTTCCCTCTTTCTGTATATCACCCCCTTCATGAGGGGCTACGGCCTTTCTGAATAAATTGTCCCTTCCTCTGTGTGTGTGTGTGTGTGTGTGTGTCTCAGTTTACTTTCTCATGGCATTTTTGCTCCCCCCCCCCCCCCCCCCTCCCCTCCTCATAGAGTTGGCATCCTTAATACTTTATCTGAGCCGAGTTGTTTTAACATTTTAGGAGATAACTGCCGTTGTTAGCCTTGGACTGTTTGCCTCGGAGACTGTTTAGATAATGTTAGTGTTTTTATAACTAAAACCAAAGCTAGATCAAATCAGGAGACTGAGCAGTTAGGTAAGAAGTTATCAGTGGAAGGCTATCTTACACATGTCTAGTTGTAGAGGACCTTGACTGCAGAGCCAAACAACTGCAGCCAAAGGCGTCAGCAGACAGAAGTCTGCCAAAAGCCCAGGAAAAACAAAGAGCCCCGTGCATAACATGACTTGCCTACCACTGGAGACACACAACAGGCTTCTTACCTGGTGGTGTTTACATGCCCACTGCTGTTTACAAACATGCCGTTTTGTTGTTGTCGTACCCTGGCTAAAAGACTCCAGGGATCATCCGAACAGCCAAAGCACTTGAACACTATGGTACAAATACATCAGCTGGGGATTAGAACATTATGTGTGTGACCGTTTTTGATTACTCTGCACATTGGCAGCCACACTCCGACTTCGAGGGATTTTGGAGACTGATAATGTATGCTAGGAGCTTGTCATGACTGAGGACAATTTCCGCATAACTATGCAGAGCATAACAACATTTTTATGTAACTTTGGTGTTCTGGCCTATGTCAGTTGGTCTGACACAGCCTTAAGCCAAGGCGAACAAACATGTCATCTTGTACACCTCTGACCTCTCTGACATGTGTGAGTGTTCGTTCTTCTCTTTAACATCTTTTCACAATGCTGTGATATTAGACGAGATATGTGCGTGTGTGTGTGTGTGTGTGTGTGTGTTTGTGTTGTTGTTGTTTGTTGTCTGTCTATCTTGTGGGGACGTTCTTCTGTTCAACTATTAGCACAAAAAGTTTTAGACAGCAACTTGTCCCTTCTTGTCTTTGATTGCGATGTGTGTATGCATATGTTTGTAAGTGAGTGTGTGTGTGCATGTATGTGCGTACGTATGGGTGAGAGAGAAAGACAGACAGAGAGAGAGTCTGCGTGTAAGTTTTTGTGAGCATGTGTGTGTATGTGTGTGTGTGTGTGTAGGGAAGAAAGAAAGAGGGGGTGGGAGGGAGGGGAGAGAGAGAGGTCAGGTAAGAGTAGTTCAAGTCCCAACAACATCCAAGTGGAGAGTGGACGGATGTTTCAGGTTCTGTGCGATGTATCACATTTCCTTACTGAAGAAGACGGGTCATCAAGAGATGCCCTCAATCAGTAACGGTTGGTCTCTTGACACGCAAAGGAGACATTTTTCTTCACTAACGTGCTAGACTGAGAACACGAACAGCCTTGTGCAGAGAAAGAGAGAGTGGGAGTGGATTGTCGGAGAGCGAGAGAGAGACAGAGAGAGAGAGACACACACACACAGAGAAAGGAGACACACACACACACACACACACACACACACACACACACACACACACACACACACACACACACACACAGAGAGAGAGAGAGAGAGAAAAGAGAGATGGTAATTGTAGGTATAGATCGGGGTGGATCAACACGCCTTCATGATCCAGTCGGACTCGGATTGCCGTTGAATAGCCGTCCAACCGAGTTGTGATCGGCACTTCCGTCAGTCCGGCAAATCCGGGGTCATGGACCATGACGCGGTGCCCGTGTTGCCCAGCTTTCATGGACTGCTGAATCCTTGTGGGTGTCTGGGAACGGTTGTTGGAGGTGTAGGCATGTCAGTCTTTAAAAAATGTAAGAGGTGTGTGTGTGTGTGTGTGGGGGGGGGGGGGGGAAGGGGGGGGGGGGGGGGGGGGGGGGGGGGGTGCAAGATCGTGCTGTTGTAGTTTTTGTCAGCTCATGGCATACTCCTCGCCCTCCTCTTTTTACCATGTCCACCTTCTCCCCCCCTTTCCCCCCCTCCCCCCCCCCCCCCCTTCCCCCCCCCCCCCCCCCTTCTTCCCCCCCCTCCCCCCCCTCCCCCCCCCCCCCTTCTCTTCCGTCTCCCCCTCTCCTTCTCCCACCTCTTGTCTCACCTGTCCTTCTTCCTCCGTCCTTCCCTTTCTCACATCTCGTCGACCTCCCGCTTCCCCTCCCCATGTCAGCCTTCCCCCTCGTCCTCTTTCTCTCTTCCCTGGTCCCGCATCTTCCTCGTCTCCCTCCTTCCCTATTGCCTTAAACCCACTTCCAGTCCGTGTGGAGAAGAAGGGGGGGTGGGGGATGTCTGAACTCGGGATCGAACCAGGGACAGTTTGATTTTCAGTGTCATGTTCTCCCAGTGGAGCTATTCAGGGTGGCCGAAAGCACGGTCAGTGTCAACTATGTGAACGCCGGCAGTGTGGCGTATTTGACTGTCTGGGAACTTTGGCCTCGC
Source organism: Conus betulinus (assembly GCA_016801955.1). Classification (NCBI taxonomy): domain Eukaryota; kingdom Metazoa; phylum Mollusca; class Gastropoda; order Neogastropoda; family Conidae; genus Conus; species Conus betulinus. Next base: position 898,870 of record JADBJO010000191.1, on the reverse strand, counting down.
TTCACGTTTCCCTAGGCTCGCCGTAAACATGCGCACATGGTTATATGTTTACGTTGCCGTAACTGGCCGAAGTGGTTAACGCGTTCTACATTGTCCTAATCGCCCAGACTGACATTTCACTGCAGTATTCTAATGGGACAACATGGCTATTACATGGTCCTAACAGACGAAGCGGTGAGTTCTCTGTTGTGACTGACCGAAAGGGTCGGTGATCCCATTATACTGACCGGTGGAGGGGGGAAAAAGGGGGCTCGAGGGCGGGGGGGGGGGGGGGGGGGGGGGGGGGGGGTTTGTCTGCTGGCACGTACTGATGTTGACATGAAGAGGTTGAAGAGCTGTCCGGAAGGGAGGGCCTGGAAAGCTGCCCAAATGCTGTAGTGCCATTGTGTGCAGCAGGGCTTACTGCACTGGCAGGCTGTGTGCGCAGGGGAGGGGGGGTGGAGGGAGGGTGACGACTTGAAAAAGAAACAAAACCGCCTGTCAGCTTCCAACCCCAGGTTCAAAGGGCTGGCAGAGAGAGGAGTGGTGGCATTTGCTGAACGGGTTGTGTGTGGCTTCCATGTACAGGAAAAACTGTCCACTGATCGACTGACGTCTGTGTCTGCATATGTCAACGTTGTCTTCACTGGTCAGCTTAACACTCACAATGTGTCTGAAGTTTTCGTCAGTGGAAACTGGAGAGAGAGGAAGAGAAGGGGGGGGGGGGGGGGGGGGGGGGGGGGGGAATGTGAAGAGATAGAGGGAGGAGGGGGAGGGTTGACAGGGGCAGGGGGGGACAGAGCAGAGAGAAAACCATGTGGCATTTGCCTTGTACTGACTGTGGTGCTTTTTTTGTTTTTGTTTTTGTTTTTGTTTTTTTTTTTTTTTTGGGGGGGGATAAGGAATCCTTCGCATGAACACCACAGTCATGTAAAAAAAAGATGTGGGGGTGGGGGAGCGCAAATCGAATCATTGATATTGGCATATAAACATGTAAAAGAAAAAGAAGAAGAAGATAATATTAATTCACTCAGCTAAAACTGATGACCTTTCACACTTCTCTGCAGTAATATTCCAAGTTTATAAGGACCGAAAACAATTACAGAAATTTAAAAAAAATTTGGAAAACTGCCACAAAGACTTACAACTGAAAGGGAGTGACAATTTGAAAATCAAAATTGACTCGTGTTTAACTCACTACATTATTGAAATTTTGAACAAGTATTCAAAACTGTCATAATTTCGAATCGCTGGTATATTTCAAAATCTTAGCATGCTGCATGGTTCACACATGAACATGTCAGCCCAGGCACAACACTTAAACATCCATCCATCCATCCCCCCTTTTCCCCCCGACAGCCTGCACAAGTTTTCCGTCCACATACTCCTGCCACAAACAGATGCTTTGAATCAGACAGATACTGCACTGCGCTCACTATGAATGCAATACTTTTTTTTTTATTTAAGTGCATTAATCAAAAGCAGACAGTTTTCCAGCCGCCGGGAAGGGAGGGAGAGCGGAGATAGGCCTCAGAATCACAGACATAATGCTCAGAATGCTGGCACCAGCTTAGCGTGGGTTTTGTGACAGCTACTGATAGTGCCAAAACTTGGTGAATGTAATAGAGTTGGTGGGGGGGGGGGGGGGGGTGGCGTTTGGCCAGACTGTTGCAGATTTGTAAAGCTTTTATTCTGAGCGATGATGACCTTAACGGCTTGTGCTGCTGTTCCTATTTCGCAAATGCTGTTTAGTGGAATATATTTTCAGTTTAGAGTTTACGGAGAGAGAATGTTCTTACTCGGTATGTATACCTTGTTTATGTGAAGAGGACTACGGCTGCGTATTTTGCGTTCTGAGTAGCTTTTCTTTCTGCTAGAATTCAGATGATAGTGCTTCTCTGCTGTCAAAGAATGCTCTCTCTCTCTCTCTCTCTCTCTCTCTCTCTCTCTCTCTCTCTCTCTCTCTCTCTCTCTGTGTGTGTGTGTGTGTGTGTGTGTGTGTGTGTGTGTGTGTGTGTGTTGGCATGTTTAGGGCATGTTCAGATGACAGAGCACGAACAATACCAGAGCCTCACCAGCAGTCAGCGGGTCGCAGTGACCTGACATAGTGTTTGCAGTGGCGTGTATGGGCCAACGGATGTAGGCTCCCATGTCATGGACTCCTTCTCCAGGCCTGACTGATGAACCGTGCTGACCCCGCGCTAGTCGTTCAGGGAGCGGCCCTGTCCACCAGGGTCTGTGCAGGGAGAGCACTCCTGTCCCATGCTGCAGTGTGGCTGTCACCAGACAGGAGTCGCACACTCCGGACAGCTCCATCACGCGCTGCAGGGCCACACAAACGCGAAATACCTTACTTCAGCCAGAGAGCAAATAGGATTGGTATGTTCGCCTTTCGCTAAATAAGAGTTCTGTTTCGTGTTTTGGAAACTGTCGCGCACACGCGCACGCGCACACACATGCGCGCGCACGTACACACACATTCCCTTTCCTATGCGCAAACACAAACGAGCGCGTGTGTGTGGGACATACGCACACACACACACATAACTCGTGTGTGCGTGAACATACACACACGCGCGCGCGCGCACACACACACACGCGCATATACCCTACTGATTTGTGTACCTGGCGTGGAGGTGTGTTGACGGCAGTTCCCGTGGTCATCCTGTTGTCAGCCGTGGCGTTGCGTGGTGAAGTAGGGGCCAGTTGCTGTTGTTGTGGGGGATGGGAGGGACGGACGTCACTGTGCTGTGGTCACTGCACACATAGTGGACGGGTCCCCTCAGTGCGGAGTGACCTATGGGCCTGCACAGAGAGAAGCCCTGGCTGGTTGCTGACCCTTCTCTACCTGACCGAGCCTTGGCCCACACAAGTCAAGTCAAGCCCCAGCCAGCTTCTTCGAGGTGGCGAGTTGGAACTGGGTTTGCAGTCACCAGCCCATCCCCGCCCTCTGTGGGGAACTCGGGGTGGGTGGAGAGCTAATCAGCTGTGTGTGGCAGCAGCCAGGGTGGAACTGAAGGGGGAGGGAAAAGTGGGACGGGGGTATGGGCAGGTGGCTGCGAAGTCGTCTGGTATGTGTTCACGGAGGGTGAAGCGAGCGATTATCAAACAGGGAGGCTCTGGTCAGAGGGTATTTGTGAGTGCGTGTGTTCGTGGCTTGAGCATGACAGAGCCTGAGTATTTCGGTGTGTGGGGCCTAGTGTTGTTGTTGTTGTTGAATACTTTTGAAACGCTTTATTTTGTGTACATGCAAAAACACGTTGATCTGTTATATATATTTGTTTACTGTTCATCCTGCCATATGTAGGATTGCTGGATTGAAACAATATCTTGTTCTAGATCCATTGCACTGCTTTGAAGAGAGAGGAGGATGTGTGTGTGTGTGTGTGTGTGTGTGTGTGGGGGGGGGGGGGGGGGGGGGTTGCAAGTGGCATGTGGCCTCAGCTCTCCGACCCCTTATTCCCCTTCCTTCGCATTTCATCTCCCTCTTTCGCCCTTCCTCCCATCCTATCCTCTCTCCCTCCGTCCATTTCCTTCGGTTTTTTGTTGTTGTTTGTTTTTTTTTTTTAAGCAAACGTTTGAAATGCCATAGGAATGAAAGACGTAAACGCGAAGACAAAAGAGGATAACGCCCGCACATGATACGGGAATGATGAGTTGAGGAGGAGACCAAGTGCAGATCAACAGATCTCCGACAGGGTGAGGAGGGCCGGCTATAGCGCCTGTACACCAGCTGTATTGGAAGGACTGCCGCGACCACCTATGTGATGTTGGGGGACTTGCATTTACCCGCAAATACTCCTTACCGGGTATTACCAATATCGTAAACGCCATGGACAACATTGGATTAGGCAGGCTGATTCTCCGGATTATTTGCTGGTCTATCGCATTGCGTGTCGGTACGAAAACATGCCGAGTTTGCTGTGGGCCTTCTCTATTTTCACTGGACCGCTCTCTCTGGAGAGTCCACGGACGTGAGTGTGTGTGTGTGTGTGTGTGTGTGTGTGTGTGTGTGTGTGTGTGTGTGTGTGTGTGTGTGTGTGTGTGTGAGATAGAGAGAGTGAGTGAGCGAGTGTGTGTGTGTGTGTGTGGGGGGGGGGGGGGGGGGAAGCTGTTCTTATTGTTGTGTGTGTGTGTGTGTGTGTGTGGGGGGGGGGGGGGGGCACATGCACATATACATTGTATTTGATGTTCTTGTTCGTGTTCTTTATCCTAAGTCATCTTCTGAACATTCATGCACACAGCCACTATATACACATGCGCGCGCGCGCACACACAAACACAAACACAACACACACACACACACACGCGCGCGCGCGCGCGCGCGCATAAATGTGTGTAGCTACATGCGCTGGCTCCTACGCACACTCATATGCACATGCGCGTACACAAAATCACATGCGTACACACTCATAATACAAAGACACACACATATACACTGTTTGCAAACATACGCAGATACGTGTGTATACCCATACAAACCCACAAGTCGCACACACACACACACACACACACACACACACACGCACGCACAACGCACACACACACACACGCGCACATACACGCAGGCACACACATGCACACACACACATACGCGCGCGCGCGCGCACACACACACAGACACACACACACATGCGCGCTCACATGCACACACAAGCGCGCACACACGCATGTGCGCACACACATGGGCCTGTGCCCACACATCCATACGCACAGATGCGTTCATTCACTACACACACATACTTAAAAAAATAAAAATAAAAAAGAAGACACAACCAGTGTTAGGTAGGCACTCAAGGTCTGACCAGCGCATTGGGATTATGCATAGGTCAGACATGGTAAGTCGTAGCCACAAGACCCTCTTCTTCAATTCGCTCATCTTAGTTGTTAATTCATTTATCCGTCAGCTTAAAATCATGCGCAGTGTGGTCTCAAAACTTAGCGGATGTGGTGTAGCGTATATGGACTAGTCCGCACGCAGTGACGCCTCTTTTATGAAGCTGAAACTGAAACTGTACCACTCGGAACTGGGTTATAAGAACACAACTGTTCTTTATGAGTCAGTTCAACCACAGGGGCTTTTTAGTGTCCATGAGTGTGTGTGTGTGTGTGTGTGTGTGTGTGTGTGTGTGTGTGTGTGTGTGTGTGTTTGACTTGGCAAGAATACGGGTAAGTGTCCACATTTCATCCGTTTTTTGTACTGATCTGGACTAAACCCCGGTCAGCCCAGAGCACCAGTGTTGTTGATTACTCAGCCCTTTTGTTCTCCACCCACGACACTCGGCGAATTAGATGGTGTATGGAGGGAGAACGGTCAGTCAAGGCGTTGGCGTGCTGGGCCTGGCTTTAAACAATCCCAGTTGGGTACAGTTCACGGGAGTGGTGTTTTAACCCGATTTGTCCAAAGACCCGAGTCGTTTTTTTTTCACGTAGCCGCCCTTGTCTTCAAAGATCTTGTTCGGATGTATTCAGAGGCTGACTCATGCTCAGGTGTTTTTTCTTTTCCACCTGGCCCGACTTATCAAAATGTTTGTTTATATTTCATTTCCTAGCTTTTTTTTTAAACAGTGTGATACCGAATCTTGGAATTCGTGCAGTGTATCTTTGGGGCGTGGTCAGTCAGGTGGCTACAGTTTTTCGTCTTTCTTTATGCATGTAACCCATGGACTTTGACAGCAGCACAGCAGGGGAAGATCCAGTCACCAGAGATGACACAGTTGTGATTCGTACGTGGCATCCCCGATACTGAGCACGTCACAGAGAACCAACTCTGCAGAACCAGCAGGCAGCACGTGAATCACCGTGAAGACCTGTCGACCACAGCGAAGAAGAGAAAGGTTAGTCATATGAACGTTGGGCATCATGATGGATTGTCCTCATTCAAGGACCAGTGTCGGAGAAGAGGAGACAGGGCCGACAGAGAAGGAGCTGGACAGACAGCACCGCCGGTTGGACCGGGAAGAGCTTGGCCTTGTGGCCAGGTAGTTTGAGGCCGTATCCCACCACCTGTGGAACGTGGACAACTGGTGCAGCATTCATCATTGTCGTGCCCCCACGGTCCTGGTGGTGTCCGAATCCAGTGACGGGTGACAACATTGGACAAACAGAGTGTTGGGATGAATCGGGCGGCAACAGGTGGGATGGAGAAAAGGCAGGGCGACTGTAACACGGTTGGTAGAGCTCCAGAGCTGTGTCTTGGACCTGGTACTGTTCCCAACCCGTCTCTCCTTGACAAGATTTGGCGTCAGCTACAAGGTAGGCCTGTGCAAATATATTCTTCCGTCACTGGGTTCAAACTGTTGAAACAGCGATTAGATTGTTTGATTTACGTCCTTCTGCCCACGGTGTGTGTGTGTGTGTGTGTGTGTGTGTGTAAAGGGATAGTTGTGCA
>JADBJO010000191.1:870000-885000 GCA_016801955.1 Conus betulinus | reverse complement strand
GGTCTATGTAGTGTCAGCAAACACTCTGTGGTCTATGTAGTGTCAGTTAACACTCGCTGTAGGCCTTTGCAATATCAGCAAATCTTAAGTAAGGGCTTTGTAACGTCAACAGAGACTGTCTGTATGGTCTCTGTAGTTTTAAGAAAGGCTCTGCCGTCTTTGTAGTGTCAGCAAAGACTCTCTGTCTGGTCTTTGTAACGTCAGCAAAGACTCTTGTAAGGTGTCTGTAGTGTTAGTGAAGACTCTCTGTACAGTCGTCATAGTGTCAACAAAGACACTGCACGATCTTAATCGTGTCATCAAAGACTTTCTTCATGATCTTTGTAGTGTCAGCAAAGATTCTCTGCATGGTTTTTGTAATATTAACAAAGACATTCCGACTGGTCTTTGTTGTGTCAGCAAAGATTTTTTTGCCTGGTCTTTGTAATGTCAACAGAGACTCTTGCGTGGTCTCTATAGTGTCGAGAATGACTCATCATGGTCTTCGTAGAGTCAGAAAAGACTGTATGGTCTTTGTAGTGTCACTAAGGCTTAACAGTCTTTGTAGTGCCAGCGAAGAGTCTGTAGGGTCTTTGTACTGACAGCAAAGACTCTACAAGTTTTTTTTTTTTATAGTGTGAGCAAAGACTCGCTGTACGGTCTTTGTATTGTCAACAAAGACGCATAGGTCTTTGTAGTGTGGACAAAGACTCCCTGTATGGTCTTTGTAGTGCCAGCAAAGACTCTCTCCACGGTTTTAATAGTGCCAGCAAAGACTCTTTATACAGTCTGTGTAGTGTCGGCAAAGACTCTTATACAGTCTGTGTAGTGTCGGCAAAGACTCTTATACAGTCTGTGTGGTGTCGGCAAAGACTCTTTATACAGTCTGTGTAGTGTCGGCAAAGACTCTTTATACAGTCTGTGTAGTGTCGGCAAAGACTCTTTATACAGTCTGTGTAGTGTCGGCAAAGACTCTTTATATACAGTCTGTGTAGTGTCGGCAAAGACTCTTTAGAGTCCGTGTAGTGTCGGCAAAGACTTTAGAGTGGTGTCAGCTGGAATGGTGGCCACTACCAGAAGAATTCCTCCCATTTCTCTGGCAGTCATTTTTGCCCAATCCGTCTTTATTCCGGCGCAACCATCACGACTTACCCCAAAGCTGGTATAATCAAGTGGAATGAAATCACTGGTGGTTGCATAGCTCTCTCTCTCTCTCTCTCTCTCTCTCTCTCTCTCTCTCTCACACACACACACACACACACACACACACACACACACACACACACACACACACACACACACACATACACACACGCGCGCGCGCACGCACACGCACACACCGTCAGCATCTCCACCTCAGTACTGACTAGTCTTGGGTGCCATTGATGTCAAGGTTGTGCCGTTTGAACTTCACAGAAGCATGTTGTGTGCATCGCGCGCGAATAATTGTCAGACTCTCGCATAGGAAACACGGTAAAAACTAGTCAAACAAAACAAAAGAGACTTTCCCCTTTTAATTAACACCTAAACTTCTAACGCCATTTACTTAGATTTTTTTCTAGTCTGACACCAAAATTAAGCATGATTTTTCAAAATCACGTCAACGAGTCAGCGCGGACTAAAAAGCAAACTTTTTTTTTTTGGTCAAAGTTTGCACCCACAGTGTCACATTAAAAAAAAAAAATCGTTCCTATAAACAAAGTTTTCTGGACCTTACAGACCTGGAACAATTCAACAATTTATGGTCTCTGCGACCGCCCGTCGACCCACAATACAAACCACAAGCTATGCCTGTGCCCTTCTCAACAAAAAAGACTGTATCCCGATTCTAACCGGGGTGAAAAGTTCCTGACAATAACACAAGAGTCAGGGAGGTCTGACAACAGGTGAACAGGGAGAATGTGACCGGCATTACCCGACATATTTATGTGGATATATGTAACAGAGGCTGGGGCGAACACCAAAGAGTTCAAACAACCCGATCTCTGATTCAGTTACTTTCCGTGTATAGTTCCTCTTCAGTACAAACGAGACAATGCCGATAGGGGTCAGAAAGGATTGCCTTTCTCGTTGAGTACCGGCACTGTGATCTGTCCACCACGCTCCACCAATGCATTTGGACGAACCGTGCCAGTGTTGGCGTGAAAGGTTACGCTGCGTATTTCAACAGCACCGCCAGGTAGGGAACACTGACAGTGGCACAGGACAACAGGGGATTGGGCGAACCATGCCGGTGTTGGGGGGGGACACGTTACACTGTGGATTTCTACAGCTCCATCAGGAAGGGAACACTGACACAGGGCACAGGACAACAGGGGTTTGGGGGGGGGGGGGCGAACCGTGACACTACCCGCTTTGGTCATACAATGGCACAGGTATAATCTAGAGGGCTTTGTCGGTATAAATACTTTTTCTGTACAGTCGGCTTTTGTTTGTTCTCTTCAATCCAGCTGGTGTGTTTTGTGTGTGAGAGCATTGATGAATGACGGTGCGTGTCGCGATTGAAACCAATGGTGGGTATTGCTATACGTCCAGGGTGAAAGGGTAGATTTACATCTGTCACGCACAGAGACAGTGGACAGCTTTCCCATGGCGAGCGTGACGATCTCTCAGACTTGCCTGTCGTTTGTGGAAAATTATGCAGAAGCGTTCTGACTGACCAATTGACCTCCACCCCAGCCCTCCTTCCCCCCCCCCCCCCCCCCCCCCCCCCCAACCCTTTACTCCATACAACCGACTTTCCGTCTACTCGCAGCTATTACCACGCATTCCTCAATCGTGCTTGTGTCCAGGCATGCACACATCCGTTCGCATACATATCTACGCACATTTACACGCTCTTACACTTAGCCGCCGCACACATTAGCAGGCACGTCACAGTTACAAGCATGCACGGATGCATACGTTTAAGGCGTGAACGCTCGCACTTACACATACAGACACGTTCACAATCACAGGACTGGATTTATTGAATTTTCAAATGAATTTTAAGAATCTTACCTGCGGCAAGAACGCATATCTGTATTTGTAATTTTGACACAAAATCCCTTCATTTAAAAACTACAATGTTCTACCACTTTTGGGACTCTCCCCCCCTCCCTCTCATCCCCCTGTACATTTAAAAGGTCCAGTTTTCTGGGAATCTACTTGGTGAGAGGGGGGGGGGGGGGGGGGGGGGGGGAGTTATGAAAAAAAAAAAAAAAAAAAGAAACAGCTTCATTTTCCGGGTTTTTGATCAATTGGAAAATCAGTTTTAACTTGGATAGCACACACACACACACACACACACACACACACACACACACACACACACTCACTCACTCACTCACATTGCGGGCACGCCAGCTTGTGTAGTGGGGTTGACAGCTTTCGATGTGTGAGAGTGACGGTGTGGGGCAACACGGGACGGAGAGTGACGGACTTGACGCTGGAGCTGGAGGCAGTCAGGGCCCACTAGGACACACCCTGGGGGATGTGACTCCTCTCCCCTCACACACCCTTCTCTTCCCCCAGGCAGACTGATTGTCCTCACACTGTGTACAGACGACACGGCCAACCGCCCATCATTGCGTGTGATGTGGGCAGGAGTGGGCCTCAGGTATACCCACTGACCCAGAACTGATAGCAGCTCACCAGGCGTGCAGTGATGGAGGAGGCTGCTGCACAGGCCACGATCCACCCATCACCCATTCCCCCCCCCCCCCCCCCCCCCCCCCCCCCCACACCCCCCCCTTTTCCAACCCCGCCGGCTATCAGTGTTTGCAAGAACACACCCCGCCCTCATCATTGAGGATGAGCCGTTAGCTGGGAGTGGGGATGGTGTGAGTGGAGTGTGTTGGGGAGGGGAAAGGGGGCGGTCGTTGCGTTGCGCGATGATGGATAGGGCGGACTGTGTTGCCGTTTTACGACCGCTTTCTTATCGACAGTTATTTTATGCTTGTGCCAGATGAAGCCTCTGGACAGACTGGAGGTGGTTTGTCTGGGTTTAGAAAGAGAGAGGGGGAGAAGGGGGGGATTGGGAAGGGAAGGGAAGAAGGGGGACATCACGGGAGGAAGATAGAAGAGTCGTGGTGGTGGTGTTAAAATCGATGTATGCCTGCACTCTGTAGAGTGACAGCACCGCACCGCACGTTACGGATAAAAAGTTCAGGTCTAGTTTCGAACTTGAGCAATGCCAAAATCGCAGGAAGTAGTAAACACAGCATCGCGGAACACTTAAGACTTTGATGACACTGGGGACGTGAATTCTCCTCCTCATGTGAACTGATCTTTTCGCTGTTCAAACCCGAGGGCAACATACAGGAAAATCACGTAAGTTGCCCATTTGCAGCCCAGAATAACTAACAAGCCAGTTTGGGTGTTGCAATACATTATGCACGTGCAAGGGATGGTTAGCGTTCACATTATCCACCCACTGTTCAGTATGATACTGCACAAAGCTTATACTACACAAAGAGCCAGTAGTCCAGGCTGAACCAGACATGTCTCCACGAAGTCTGTACGCATGATACTGCACAAAGGAGCCAGTAGTTCAAACTGAACGACACATATGTCCCATGAAGTCTGTACACGTGATACTGCACAAAGGAGCCAGTAGTTCAAACTGAACGACACATGTCTCCATGAAGTCTGTACACGTGATACTGCACAAAGGAGCCAGTAGTTCAGACTGAACGACACATGTCTCCATGAAGTCTGTACACGTGATACTGCACAAAAGGAGCCAGTAGTTCAGACTGAACGACACATGTCTCCATGAAGTCTGTACACGTGATACTGCACAAAGGAGCCAGTAGTCAGACTGAACGACACATGTCTCCATGAAGTCTTTACACGTGATACTGCACAAAGGAGCCAGTAATAAAGGCTGAATCACACTTGTCTCCACGAAGGAACACTGTGTTTGTGGTCCTTTGTTGATAGTATCACAGAGTGATATACATAGGAGCTACACACACAGACACACAGACATACACACAGACACACACACACACACGCACGCACGCACACACACACACACACACACACACACACACACACACACACACACACACACACACACACACACACACACACACACAGCCTGAGAGACATTCTGAGCCTCTCCAGTGTCATCCCCTCCTCCCCGAGCAGTTACATCCGGTCATTCTACCTACCCAGGATGGACCGAGCCATTGATTGCCTAGCTTGATCTATAGCGTGACGCCTGAGAGACATTCTAAGCCCCTCCCTCCCCCGTCCCCCCCTCTCCCCGAGCGGTACATCCGTTCATTACCTACCCGGTGCATTGACATGCTAGGTCCCCTCTCCTGCTCCCCCCACCCCTCACATTGCTACGCCCCTCCCCCTTCCCCCCATCCCTGAGCAATGGGTCAGTAATGAAAACGAGACCTCGATCATGTCCAGTGCCTGGCGTTCTCTGACTGTGTCAAAGACGTGCCACTCTTCGCATTTATTCAATTCCGTCTCGAGCAAAAGCTATATAAACTAAAGATATCAACTTCCTAAAGACAGTGCGGCAGACAGTGCCGCCAAAATCGCCACAAGAACTGGCCACCAAGTCAAACTACGACTATCTGTGGCTGAAGTTACCAGCAAAGCCCGACAAGCCGCCTACGACATCAGGAACGACGCTCTGAAGACCCAATGTGCCGAGCGAGGATGGGTGTTCATCCCCATGCAAAGAAAAAAACTCCACAACTCCGACTTCCCCGAGACTCCAGCAAATCCTCCGACGGATCAGGACAGGATACCACGGATGTGTTCTCCTGGGCTGACCTGCCAATGCGGGTCAGAGGCCTCTCTCCAACACGCCCTGAGTGACTGCACCGACCTCCCCATCGCCATGACCACCATCCGAGACTACAGATGAACACACCAACTACAGCTGCATGAATTTCTACTGCTGCATCCAGCCTTAGGGACTCAAACCCATGAGGATGCTTACCAATGCCCTGGCGTCCTCTGGACTCGACAACTGGTTCTAACCCACCTCAAAAGAAGATGAAATGAACACCAACAACTACAACGAAAGGAGACAATTCAATGACTACCACCATCGAATAACAACAACGACCAACAACCGCACCACGAAAATCTCTTAAATCCAATGACACCAAAGACTACTGTGAACGAAAGACATGTCCCTAAAAGCTTTTGCTATGAGGACGTAAAACTCAACTCTTTCACTTCCTAAAGCTCCCCTGCCTGGCATCCTGTGGGTGAGTCAAGGTGTTGCTGGGCCTCTCGGCCTTCGGGCCTGGCCACAGTGATCATGGTGTTAAGGTATGTGACTTCTGTGTTTTTGTGTATCTATTTTTATTAGTCTAGACAGAGAAGGTCTCTTAGCTGAGAGTTAGATTTCCTGGGAATGTCTGTTATAACTTGTAGTCCAAATAAATACATGTGTAAATTCTAAGAGCCTGTTTATTGAAAGGATGCTATATTACATTCTGCCTCGTCCTATCTTCTTCGGTTTGGTATGTTTCTGAACATGAACCTACACTTGCTCACTTGCCTCGAATCTGACTGAATGCTTCTCTCTCTCTCTCTCTCTCTCTCTCTCTCTCTCTCTCTCTCTCTCTCTCTCTCTCTCTCTCTCTCTCTCTCTCTCTCTCGAACGGTACATAGGAAACTTAGTCATTAGTCAGTTGCAGTGTCGATTTATTAACATCCCACACATTACTTTAGCAGATTCCCAACATCCACAAATCTTCTAGTAACATCCCTTAACACATCAGAGCTCAATTCCTTTTTGTATAATAGTTCTTCGATCCACACACGCACAATATCCGTTCGTGCGATAATAGTGTGGCTTTGAACTCTTCATAACAGCGCTGCATCGGACGGGAAACACAGGGACGCTCCGTGCTGCACGTTTAGTACGGCATATTCCCCCGTGACGTACCCCAAAGAGCAGTCACAGCATTAAAAACACAGTTCAATAGCAGTGCACACACCCTGACCACATGAAAAAAAATGTATATGTGTGTGTGTGTGTGTGTGTGGGTGTGTGAGACATTGTCACGTTGTCTTTCCTCCGATGTTTTCAGTCAGTGTTTATAACTGTCGTGTGGTCTCTGTTGACGACGCTGCCCTTTAAATGGTTCATATGACCGAAGAGTTGGTCAGTTATGTCCACGCCAGATGGGGTGCGATGGGGGAGGGAGCCCTGGTCAGATGTGTCCAGTATGACCTCCGTCACGACCTAGTCGGTCTGACCTCCGGCGGGATTTTAATCCGTCGGATTTGTACGGACTGACCTCTTTCGTGATTGACTCCATGACCTGCTACACATGTTTTTGCCTGCGTCCTCATTGGTCGCTGTCAACACACACACACACACACACACACACACACACCTATTAGACTTATCGGATGAAACGTTATTAGGCAAAAGGTGATTGGATGAAAGATGGTGCGCCGAACGGGAGATGACTCTTCCCTGCTTTTCCCCGGCTGTCATATACTCCATCACTTAGTGGACATAGTCCAATGCACGTCCGCCAATGTCCATCACTCAGTGGTCTGTCGCTGTGACCTTGGGCTGTGACCTGCCCACCTGTTCCTCAGTCTCTGTGGTCACACTTCACGCCGTGGACAGGGAGGGAATACATGATGCAGGAGGTTGGCCACAACCTGTGGCTAATGTAGACAGCTTTGTCTTTCATCTTTGATCCGTCTTGACGTACACTAGGTGGGCGTTTGTGTCACGGTGGTGAGGCGGAGTGGCAGGTCCCCGACTTTGAAGTTCTGATCCCCAGTTGGACAGAGGTCAGTGCTTTAGTCGGTGGTCGTTTCGTTTTTTTCACTTTTATCTTATTTATTTATTATTTTTTGTTATAGTTTTGACGTCTGTAATCAAAGTGTGATTGGTATCTTTATGTCCCCGTCTGCTTTTATATATCTTCTGTCTTTGTTTACATTCTTCCGTTTTAAGATCTATACTATGTAACTACGGTAGAATTCTCTACGGTAGTGAATATATCACTCGTGTTCCTTTCTCTCTGTCTCTCTTTCTCTTTCTCCTTCTCTCTCTCTCTCTCTCCTCTCTCTCTCTCTCTCTCTCTCTCGTCTCTCTCTCTCTCTCTCTCTCTTTGTGTGGGTGTGTGTACCTCTCTCTCTCTATCTCTCTCTCTCTTCTTTCTCTCTTCTTTGTTTGCCTGCCCCTTGTCTGTCTCTCTCTCTCTCTCTCTCTCTCTCTCTCTCTCTCTTTGTTTGCCTGCCCCTCTCTCTCTCTCTCTCTCTCTCTCTCTCTCCTCTCTCTCTCTCTTTCAGTCTGTCTATCTTGCGATAATTTAACCACATGCGTGGGTGCCCATACAGTGCGTCTGTGCATCATACCGTCGCGCCATGAGATCGCCTGATACTTATTTCAAAATTTCAGATTAAATGTAGAAACACGCAACGAAATGTTTGCCTGTAAGTACGTGTACACATAACATCAACGTCGAGTGCTTCCATTCGAATCGGCTGATGCCAGAGCTTGGAGTCGACAGACTCGGCAACGTTCCGTTCGAAATGCGTCTTCATCAGTGGACTACAACAAACTGTGGCAAAAGTTCGGCTTTGCGCTGCGCGTTACCGATATTGAACAAAGTATGTCAGGGAATCACTGTTCTCTGTCTGTTCTGGTCTGTCTGTCTGTCTGTCTGTCTCTCTGTCTCTCTTCTCCCTCTCTCTCTCTCTCTCCCTCTCCCTTGTTCTCTCTCTCTCTCTTCTCTCTCGCTCTCTCCTCTCTCTCCTCTCCGGTCTCTCTCTCCTCTCCCTCTCTCATCTCTCTCCGTCTCTTCGCTCTCTGGTCCTCTCTCTCTCTCCCTCTCCTCATCCTCTCTCTGTGTGGTTGTGTGTGCCTGGTGTGTTGAGAGAGAGAGAGGGGGGGGGGAGGGTGCAGTACACACACACACACACACACACACACACACACACACACCACACACACACACACACACCGACACACACAGGAGAGACAGAGAGAGTCAAGATGGCCAAAGCAAACATTGTGATTTCCACACGGAACGACGAGCTGTTTTATCAGACAATCATTCCGTCACCAAATTACTGTCGTTGGCAACATTAAAAAGTGCAAAGTAATATTTTTAAGCGTTTTATCCGATATTGGTTGGTTAGAAAAACAAACAAACACAATAAAAAACATGGCGGAAAAGGATCTGCCGAAGCTATGTAGCAGCCAATACAAATTCACCTTCTAAAGTCCTGGGCTAGTGAGGAAAAACGCTTTTATCATGGGGACATGACTATCAACATTTGGCAACGAAGCCAGACCACCCGCCAGCCAAGGGAAGAAATAAAATGAAGGTTTGGAAAAAGGCCATCAACATCGATTAGGATCCGCACCCCCCCCCCCCCCCCCCCCCCAACCCCCCCCAAAAAAAAAGATCGGGAGAATGAAGCATAAAAATGGAGTTTGATACCATTCCAGAAGTACTGTAAAACCACTAAATTTACTATACTGAAAAAAGGAAAAAGGGGGAGGGGTGGGGGGAGCACTAATAATGATGATACACGTGTGAAAAGGAAGCCTTTCATCCTTCAAGCATACTGCCGTAAATTATGCATTGGTGTTTAAGATATTGTATATGTGTTGTGGAGAAAATGCCGCAATAGCAAGTTTACTTTTATAACCTTTAAATAGCGAATTGAGGTTACCCTTTCAAAATCGTTACTGTGTTTAAAAAAAAAAAATGTAGGGAGCTCTGGCGTACATGTAGATCTTCAACATGTGGGAAGCCCAAGACGGAGAGATGAAGTTAAAACGTGTTTTATTGATATGCCCGCACTCTTTTTTCTTATGCACTTGTGGGGACGCTTGCTGTGAATGGACGTGGTCAATGGTCAATACAGCCAGCGTGTCGTTAATGTGGCGACGGTACAGCCTATTCAAAACACCGCCTGCCATTATGTTTGTGGCCTTCAGTAGCCCCATAACTAGCTGGAAATGGCCCCGCGTATTCTAGGTTCTCTTTATTCTTTTTTTCTCTCTTCTTTTTCTGTTTCTTTTCTTTTTCTTGCGTTCTTTCTTTCCTTCTTTCTTCTATCTTTCTTTCTTTCTTCCTTTTTTTTCTTTTTCTTTCTTTTTTTTTCCCCTGAAAGTAATGAAAACGCATCAGAATAATCGTGGACGACGACGCGTTCCAACAGACAATGTGAAAACTGTTGGTTATAACTAGGAGATCCAAGCCCCCCTGCCACTTTTCTTTATCCTTCCTCGATTCCCCTCCCCTCCCCCTTCCACACACAGATACAGATATATACCTTTCCTTTTGTACCCCTACCGATGTCAAAGCGTACTTTGAAGCATTTATCTCTTGGTGAGAGTGTGAAGAAAACAAGGCTTTCTTTCCTGCAAGCATGTACAACAAACATTCGATATGTTCCTTGGTCACTTACTGTAGTGAGATTGTTATTGTGAAATGTGTGTGTGTGTGTGTGTGTGTGTGTGTGTGTGTGTGTGAGGGAGAGAGAGATAGAGAAGAGCTGTACTTCTGAACTTTCTCTGCAGTCCTACCGGCTGGCTTGGTATCATCCCCATCAGGCCAGCGATCGGCGGTGGTGACACGCGTTAAGTGCTCGTGGCGTTTGTGTCGATGACAGTCGATGCAGCAGGTTCACCCAGTGGACTGCTTTCTTTACGCCCTGGGGCATAGTTAAATGATGATTTACGGCAGGATTATTATGTGAACTGCTTTCTACTGACCCAGGAATGGATAGATGGTTCACCGTTTGGACTGCTTTCTGTTCTTGAACATGGATTGATGATGTGGTAGGCTGATGCAGTGGACTGCTTTCTGTACGCCCTGGGGCGTAGTAGGACGATGATTTACGGCAGGGTTATTGTGTGAACTGCTTTCTACAGACCCAGGAATGGATAGGGGGTGCAGCCGGTTCACATGTGGACTGCTTTCTGCAGGATCTTGGATTATGATGTGGCAGGTTGATATAGTGGATTGCTTTCTGTAGGCCCAGGAACATGGACAGGTGTGGCAGGCTCACCAAGTGGACTGCTTTCTGTAGCCCCTTGAACATGGATAGATGGTTTGCAAGTTCATCCGGTGGACTACTTCTGTAGGCTCGGGAGGGGTGAGGGGGCAGGGGTATCTTTGTATGCCCAGGCACGTGGATGGATGATGCGTCATGTCACCTCAGTGGACTGCTTTCTGTAGGTCTAGGAACATGGATAGTTAGAGTTGCTGGTTCACTAAATTGACTGCTTCCTGTCAGCCTAGAAAACATACACAAATGGTGTGCAGATTAACCTTGTGGACTGCTGTAAATGGTTCCAGGAACATGGATAGATGGTGTGGCAACTTACCTCTTAGACTACTTTCTGAAGGCCCCAAAGTGTGGATAGATGGTTTTGGCAGGTTCATCTATCGGACTGTTTTTTGTAGGCCCAGGAACATGGAAAGATGGTGGGTGCAACGGCTCTCTGACAGTCCAGAAACTTGGATAGAAAGAGCGGTTGGTTCATCTAGTGGACTGCTTTATGTGGGCCGGGGAACATGGATACGCAGTGTTGCCAGTTTATCCAGTGGATTGCTTTCTGTCAGCCCAGGGACATGGATAGAGCTTCAGGGTAGGCAACACCTGCGCCCTCAAGGTTTTGCTGACTCTGAACTCCAGTGGGTCACACTCATGAAGAGGAGCGTCTCAACCCAGGGGAGAAAGGGCGATGTCATTGAGGTCATTGTGGTCAGAGATAGGACGGCATGCGCTGTTTGCAGAACACACTGCATGACGACAGTGTAGCGGGGATGAATTAAGTCTAGAAAATGTCCAATAAGAACTTGGAAGATGTCACTAAATTTGCCGTTTGTCATAGATTTCGTTGCCAGACTTCATGGTGCTCCGACGTTTTATCAACGGATCTGCTGGGCACATAAGTATTGTATATTCTGAATAATTGTTTAAAAGGTGCTGGTCCGGGTACATTCAGTGTTGGATAGTCCGCCATTATGATGTCAGTAGCAGTATGGTGGCATGTGATGACATGCTGTGCTGCTGACCATTGATAAAGGGAAACGGAGCAGGTCTGTTAGATTGCAAGCACAGTAAACGAGTAAGCAGAACTGGAACTTGCCCTGGTGAGAAAACCAAACATCAGGTTACTAGTACACAAGTATTTTGTGCTCAAACCCAAATATTTTTTTTCTACAGCTATGAAAAATAGTCGTACGCTCGCCTCCCCCTTCCCCCTCCTTTTTTTCTTGTAAACAACAGCTGTACTTTATTGCAAGAAATCTTTGTAAATTTCCTCTGACAATAGAGAAAGAGTGGAAGCGGGAGTGAGTCATTTTGTCCTCAGTTATGGTTTAGTTGTTTCAAAGGGCTGTATCTGGTGTCGTGTTATTGCTGCTGCCCGCTGTAATCAGCGTTGTAATTCACGAGGCTAAGGGAGAAATCGTTGATTAGAGGTACAGTGTCACACACACATTCGGTAACTCAAATAAAAAAACAACAAACACCCAAAGCATTTTACAGAAGCGCTTTCGGTTTTTTGCAAACCTTCCGCAACTGACCATGGAAGTCGGCGTCAAAACTAGTTGACGTAATGTGTGTTTGTTTACGTCATTAATTCCCCCCCCCCCCCCCCCCACCCTCATTACTGTATGATGAATAGTGATGCCTGGGTGATGTCTTGGTTCAGCGAAAGGCAAAGTTCCCAGGGCAGATTGTGAAAAACCAACTAATCCCACACATTGAGACCAAAAGGGTAGTTGGTCTTCAACTTGTGTCTCCACATCCTCACTCTGTCATTTTCTTTTCTCTGCAGCTGTGGTCTTTATGAGTTCAATCACACAACATTTCAAATCTGACAGCTGGTGTCCAGGTCCACAGAAATGGCGTGCCACGAGTGTATCTTGCTTTCTGGTGATGTCAGAGCGATGACCACTGAAGTGTGTTGTAGGCTGTTTCCCGTCTCACCAACATACAGTACATCCTGGCAGTATCCACAGTTGATCAGGTACACTAGGTTGGTACTTTTACACGTAGCCGAGTCCCTTATTTGGAACTGGTGACCCGTGCGAACATTTCGGTAATTCCCTTGCCATTCTTTATTCATACGATTTCTTACAGTGGCCAAAAATTATTACATCTACAAAAATTTTTGAAAAATAAACAATTGAAAACTTGCAAAGGACAGGAGTGTAACAGTTGTTTGTTATCGAAAGAGCAAGGTAATTGTTTTGTTTTGTTTTGTTTTTTTAAACTCACAACTGATGACATTGGTGAGCGATACAGACATTCCGACGTTCTGTCTGTGAGGCTGTCAGTCAGTGTAACTTGGAACAGATCACGTTGGGCAGGCTGCCACGGGTACGTAGGTCGTTGCTCCAGCGGTGGAATTTTTTTTTTTTCTATTGTGAAGGGGATGGAGATGTTCTCTTTGAATATCGCGTTCTCTTTGTTCTGACCGGGAGAAGACAGATCTGACGCCAGTGTTCTCTTTGTAGTGAGGGGAGCAGAGAGGGGTGGCAGTTTGTGTCTGTGGTCACACGATTGGGCAGATAGCATGATAGGTGCCAGACCGGTGATCAGGCGGACGTAGGAGTTGGGGAGCTCTGGTCTGTGAGACAACGTAGGGAGCGCTCCACAATACCTCCAGTGCTGATGGGACCCTCGTCAGTCGTCCAACCAAAGACTGTACGCCTTTCCGTAGGGCGAACTATCTTTGGTCCAACTATATGTGTGTGGGGTGGGTTGGGGGGGGGGGGGGGGGGGGCGTTGTGGGCGGGGAAGGGGTGCAGAAAGGCGGAGAGGAGGGGTATGCATTTCTGCGTACTGTGTTGACGTGTGTGTGTGTGTGTGTGTGTGTGTGTGTGTGAGAGAGAGAGAGAGAGAGAGAGAGAGAGAGAGAGAGAGAGAGAGAGTGAGGGCTGAAGGGTGGGTGGGAAGGAGAAGATGGTAGGAAAGGAGAGTGTGTGTGACTGAAAGGACGATATTGATATAGCCTGTGAACCAACCCTGAAAGGACGAGATTGATGTAGCCTGTGAACTAAGACTGAAAGGACGAGATTGATATAGCCTGTGAACTAAGACTGAAAGGACGAGATTGATATAGCCTGTGAACTAAGACTGAAAGGACGAGATTGATATAGCCTGTGAACTAACCCTGAAAGGACGATATATAGCCTGTGAACCAGCCCTGAAAGGGATGAGATTGATACAGCCTGCGAACTAAGACTGAAAGGACGATATTGATATAGCCAGTGAACCAACCTGAAAGGACGAGATTGATATAGCCTGTGAACTAACCCTGAAAGGACGAGATTGATATAGCCTGTGAACTAACCCTGAAAAGACGATATTGATATAGCCTGTAAAGCAACGCTGAAAGGACGAGATTGATATAGCCTGTGAACAGCCCAGAAAGGACGAGATTGATATAGCCTGTAAACCAAGACTCAGAGGACGAGACTGATATAGACTGTGAACTAAGACTGAAAGGACGAGATTGATATAGCATGTGAACTGAGACTGAAAGGACGAGATTAATATAGCCTGTGAACTAAGACTGAAAGGACGAGATTGATGTAGCGTGTGAACTAAGACTGAAAGGACGAGATTGATGTAGCCTGTGAACTGAGACTGAAAGGACGAGATTAATATAGCCTGTGAACTAAGACTGAAAGGACGAGATTGATGTAGCGTGTGAACTAAGACTGAAAGGACGAGATTGATATAGCATGTAAAGCAACCCTGAAAGGACGAGATTGATATAGCCTGTAAACCAGGACTGAAAGGACGAGATTGATATAGCCTGTGAACCAAGACTGAAAGGACAAAATTCATATAGCCTGTGAACAAAGACTCAAAGGACAAGATTGATATAGCCTGTAAACCAAGACTCAGAGGACCAGATTGATATAGCCTGTAAAGCAACCCTGAAAGGACGAGAGTGATATAGCCTGTAAACCAACCCAGAAAGGACCAGATTGATATAGCCTGTAAACCAACCCAGAAAGGACGAGATTGATATAGCCTGTAAACCAGCCCTGA
>JADBJO010000191.1:860000-862500 GCA_016801955.1 Conus betulinus | reverse complement strand
ACAGTGGCCACTGTCCATCTTCAGGATAATATGTCAGCACGGTAACACAGTGTGTGGTTTCATTCCATCCCGTACTGCGTGATGGCTGCCTGGGAAGAAGGGAAAGGGACTTAACGTGCATGCGCTTCCCCCCGCCCCCCTCCCCCCCCCCCCCCCCACACACACACACACACACATTTTTTTTTGTAATGAAATGCATGCCATCACACAAGAGACCTCAATTTTCAACGTCCCAGCCCGGGACCTTGCAGGGAGGAGGTGGGGGGTCAAAAGTCTGCTGAACTGTGGATTGGGAAAGAAAGTTGCTTGTAGACTGGCGGTATGAGCGGGGATTGAACCCGCACTCTCCTCCTGTCCGGCACAAGGCTGTTTGCTGGAATACAGATGAATTCATTTGGGTGACATTTCTTTTTTTTCCCTGGGGGGGGGGGGGGGGGGGGGTGTGTGGAGGGGGGGGGGGATTTTGAACAAATCAAGTACTAGTTGAGGACGGGATGTGTTTGGCCCAGAAAACAAATGTCAAGGTATTGTGTGTATGTGAGACATGGGCCCTCACTGTGGATCTGGAAAGAACAAGCTAGACCATGGAATGGGGAGCAAGCACAACATACTGAACAGATACACTGACCGCATCACCTGAACAAGTGCGTCCCCAGTCAAATCACTGAGCATTGCGTCAGACCATACCAAGATCTGATACCAAATAAGAAAACTATGAAGGTTGGTGCGGCCGTGTAACAAGATCCACTGGCCTTGATAAAACAGTCCTCCAGGGAACTGTTACAGGGGGGCGACGGAGGGAAAAGCAGAAGACAACAAATATGGACTGACAACGTTTGTTGGTACGGCCCTGTAACAATCCTCCAGAAAAGTGTTACAGAGGGGAAAAGCAGAAAAAACAAAAAAATGGACTGACGACATTGCACAATGGACGTGGAAACCCTCGCAGTAACCGAAGCCTGGGCAAAAAGCAGACTGTGGTGGTGCCCCAACGACTCCCAAGGGAAAGGGAAAAAAAAAAGTAAACACCAGTAGAGAAAGTACATTGCCATCTTCAGGTTCTGTCATCGTCGGCACGTTCGTACGGGAAAGGCAGTCCCAGGGCAGGGGTGAGAGAGAGAGAGAGAGAGAGAGAGAGGGGGGGGGGGGGGGGCTGTAGGTGAGGCGGGGCTGTAGGTGAGGCGGAGACAGAACAATAGCTAGTTGTTGCTGTCCCTGAGAAGGAGTGGATTAGGTGTGCAGCCATCGTGTTAATGTGCAGTAAGCAGACCGGATAAGATTCAGGCGTGGGAGGCCCCCACTTCCCCCGCCCCCCCCCCCCGCCAAGTGCTCCCTTCCCTTCCCCCCATTTCCCGTCCTTCCGCCCTCCACGTCAGTCTTGTTGTGGTCGTGGTGTGTGTGCAGCAACGCTTCAGGGCGAGTTGAAGGCCGTCAAGTGGGACTGGGCCGTTGTATGTGTGGACTGCCTGTCTGTTGGCTGCCTTTTACCTTGACAGGACTCCGCTAGGCCTTGTGGAAGGCTCAGCAGGAGTGGATTTCTGGAACTGGAGCTAGAAGTATGCGGTGTTTCAGAGGAGAGAAGTGCAGCTGGATTTTTCTTTCCCGTGCCTGAGATGAAAACATGTGTGTTTTGTTTAGGCCGGCAAGGTTATTAGTCCACTGCTTGAGGTGAGCGTTGGTTGTGTGATTTGAAGTGCTCTGTGTTGACTGTGGTCAGTGTCTTAGTCAGATTTCAGGGTGATGGGCCGTGTTGGGCAATATGGTGTGTGTGTGTGTGTGTGCACGCGCGTGCGTGCATGCGCGCGCGTGCGTCCGTGCGCGCGCGTGCGTGCGTGCGTGCGTGTGTGTGTGTGTGTGTGTGTGTGTGTGTGTGTGTGTGTTTTAATCGGTATTGGGGTTGATGATCGCACGCGTGTGTGTGTGTATGTGTTTCGTGCATGTGTGTGTTTGAGTGTGCGTGAGAGAGAGAGAGAGAGAGAGGGAGGGGGGGGGGGGGGTCTTTCCACCAGGTTATTTGTTATTATTATTACTACTACTACTTGTAGCAGTAATAATATTATTTATCTCACTTTATTTTCAGCAGAGGATTAGAAAAGGACGCTAGTTCATTTCAAATGACGGTTTTTTAATGCAACCTATGTGTTTGATTGGAAATGTTAGTAGCCAGTACTCTGTCAATCAATCTCCAGTCAATCAATCCTTCATACTGCTGTGCTCATTTTCCTGTAACACACAGTGCAGTGTGGTTACAGCCCAATTTGCAATCCGTTCTTTAGCCGAGAGGCCATTCGCTTCACGAACACTGAACAGTAATTTCAGTGCGTTGTGTCTCTGCCGGCGTGACAGCCGAGCACAGCATCTTTTCAGAATCGCTTTTCTTGTACATTCTACGTCCGTTTATACCATCAAGTTTTCGTTTGCGCTGCGCGCGCGCGCACTCACCACGCACGCGTGCGGACGTGCGCACACACACGCACAACACAAGCACGCACACACACAC
>JADBJO010000191.1:837500-855000 GCA_016801955.1 Conus betulinus | reverse complement strand
TTTTGTGTTTGTCTGTCCCCCCCCCCCCCCCCCCCCCCCCCCCCCCCCCCCCCTCTTGTGTTTGTCTGTCTCCCCCCTTTTGTGTTTGTCTGTCTCCCCTTTTGTGTTTGTCTGTCCCCCTTTTGTGTCTCCCCCCCTTTTGTGTTTGTCTGTCTCCACCCTTTTGTGTTTGTCTGTCTCCCCTTTGTGTTTGTCACACCCATTTTGTGTTTGTCTGTCTCCCCCTTTTGTGTTTGTCTGTCTCCCCCCTTTGTGTTTGTCTGTCTCCCCCCTTTTTATGTTAGTCTGTCAGCCCCTTTTGTGTTTGTCTGTCTCCCCCCCTTCTGTGTTTGTCTGTCTCCCCCCCTTCTGTGTTTGTCTGTCTCCCCCTTCTGTGTTTGTCTGTCTCCCCCTTTCGTGTTTGTCTCTCACCCCCCCTTTTGTGTTTGTCACACCCCTTTTGTGTTTATCTGTCCCCCCTTTTCTGTTTGTCACCCCCTTTTGTGTTTGTCTGTCACTCCCTTTTGTGTTTGTCACCCCCTTTTGTGTTTGCCTGTCAGCCCCTTTTGTGTTTGCCTGTCAGCCCCTTTTGTGTTTGTCTCCCCCCTTTTGTGTTTTGTCTGTCACCCCCCCTTTTGTGTTTGTCACCCCTTTTTTGTGTTTTGTCTGTCTCCCCCCTTTTTGCGTTTGTTACCCCCCCCCCCCCCCCCCCCCCCCCCCCCCCCCCCCTGTCACCACCCCCCCATTGTGTTTGTCTGTCACCCCCCCATTGTGTTTGTCTGTCACCCCCCCCCATTGTGTTTGTCTGTCACCCCCCCCATGTGTTTGTCTGTCACCCCCCCCCCCATTGTGTTTGTCTGTCACCCCCCCCTATTGTGTTTGTCTGTCACCCCCCCCATTGTGTTTGTCACCCCTCTTTTGTGTGTTTGTCACACACACACACGCCCCTTGTGTTTGTCCCCCCCTGTGTTTGTCATCGTCCCTTTTGTGTTTGTCTGTCTCCCCCTTTTGTGTTTGTGACCCCCCCTTTTGTGTTTTTGTCTGTCACCCCCCCTTTTGCGTTTGTCATCCCCCTTTTGTGTTTGTCTGTCACCCCCCCTTTTGTTTTTGTCTGTCACCCCCCTTTTGTGTTTGTCCCCCCCCCCCCACCCCCCCCCCCCATGTTTGCTCCCCCCCCCCCCCCCCCCCCCCCCCCCCCCCCCCCTTGTGTTTGTTTTGTCTCCCCCCTTTTGTGTTTGTCTCCCCCCTTTTTGTGTTTGTCACCCCCTTTTGTGTTTGTCTGTCACCCCCTTTTGTGTTTGTCACCCCCTTTTGTGTTTGTCACCCCCTTTTGTGTTTGTCTGTCTCCCTTTTTTGTGTGTGTTTTGTCACCCCTGTTTTGTGTTTGTCTGTCTCCCCCCCTTTTGTGTTTGTCTGTCTCTTGTCACCCCCTTTTGTGTTTTGTCTGTCACCCCCTTTTGTGTTTGTCACCCCCTTTTTGTGTTTGTCACCCCCTTTTGTGTTTGTCTGTCTCCCTTTTTTGTGTGTGTTTTTTGTCACCCCTGTTTTGTGTTTGTCTGTCTCCCCCCTTTTGTGTTTGTCTGTCTCCCCCCTTTTCTGTTCGTTTGTCAGCCCCTTTTGTGTTTTGTCAGCCCCTTTTGTGTTTGCCTGTCAGCCCCTTTTGTGTTCGTCTGTCTCCCCCCCTTTTGTGTTTGTCTGTCACCCCCTTTTGTGTTTGTCTGTCAGCCCCTTTTGTGTTTGCCAGCCCCTTTTGTGTTTGTCTGTCATCCCCTTTTGTATTTGTCACCCCCTTTTGTGTTTGTCTGTCACCCCCTTTTGTGTTTGTCACCCACTTTTATGTTTGTCTGTTACCCCCATTTGTGCTTGGCACCCCCCCTTTTGCGTTTGTCTGTCACCCCTCTTTTGTGTTTGTCTGTCACCCCCTTTTGTGTTTGTCTGTCAACCCCTTTTGTGTTTGTCACCCCTTATGTGATTGTCTGTCACCCCCCTTTTGTGTTTGTCACCCCCTTTTGTGTTTGTCTGTCACCCATTCTTGTGTTTGTCTGTCACCCCCCTTTTGTGTTTGTCTGTCCACCCCTTTTGTGTTTGTCTGTCAGCCCCTTTTGTGTTTGTCTGTCAGCCCCTTTTGTGTTTGTCTGTCACCCCCATTTGTGTTTGTCACCCCCTTTTGTGTTTGTCTGTCACCCCCTTTTGTGTTTGTCTGTCAGACCCATTTTTGTTTGTCACCCCCTTTTGTGTTTGTCTGTCAACCCCTTTTGTGTTTGTCTGTCTCCCCCCTTTTGTGTTTGTCTGTCTCCCCCCCTTTTGTGTTTGTCTGTCTTCCCCCCCTTGTGTGTGTGTCTGTCTCCCCCCTTTTGTGTGTGTCTGTCTCCTACCTTTCTGTTCTCATTTGTCTCTGACCTCTCCTTCGTTCCCTTCCTCTCTCACTATGCCCCTACCCCTGCCACCACTCCTTTTTCTCTCTGTCTTTTTTTTTTGTCTGTGTCTGTCTGTCTGTCTCTCAGTCTGTGGCACCTGTGCCTATAGTCAGTGGACCACTGCCCCTTCCCTCCTTCTCTCCTCCTCTTTTTGTCTGTGTCTGTCTGTCTCTCAGTCTGTGGTTAAATGAATCAATGGAGCATCAGTACTTCACCTAGTGACCATCATCCATCCAGGCAGAAATCCAAACACTTGACACCACCATGACGTCACAGACTGGACAGTCAGCTGCAGGGAGGACAGGCTGCACTAATGGGAGTCAGCCACCATGTCTTAGGACCTTCATACACACACACACACACACACACACACACACACACACACACGCATTGTATGGGCCTTTAATTTGAAAATTACACACAATGCCTATGCACATGTTCACATGTGTGCACATGTATGAAGACATAATTTATGTATGTGCACCTCAATGTGACCTATATGCATATATGCTTGCTCTGTCTCTCTCTCTCTCTCTCTCTCTCTCTCTCTCTCTCTCTCTCTCTCTCACACACACACACACACACACACACACACACACACACACACACATTGTGTCCCCCCCCCTTCCCCCCCATCCCCCACCCCGTCCCTATACCTATCCCTAAGTGACAGTACTAGTCTTTAGTTAATGTAGTGTCTGCCTTGGGCAAAAGGCATCCTATGATACACTGCTGGGATCAAAAATGATTGTTACAGTTTTATGACAAGAAGCATTTTCTCCATCAAAGTCTTAATGTCTTAAAACATGTCAGAACAATGAATGTGTGTGATAAAAGCAGTAAGTATGACGTTGGCTGACCATGCAGGGTTTTTGATGTTGTTAACACACTGGACAGTGTGACTTGAGAAAAGAAACACTAAAGCTTCACTAGAGGACCACAGCCAGCCATAGGCTGTAAAAACTGCCATGATGGTAGGGGGTTGTTGGCACTCAGTAGAACCATGAAACAGCACAGTTCTTGGTTTCACATGGGGACAGTCACAAAGGAAAAGGGAAGGGCTGTTTTGTTGTAGAAAAAAGATGCCAACTTAGAAAATGATAAGAAAAAGACTGCTTTGAGAAAAAAAAAAAACAAAAAAAAAACCAAGCCTTCATGAAGGAAAAAAAAAAATGCTTCTAGGAGAAATCAGACTGTTTTGTGAAGAAAATGACGGCTTTTAGGTAGATGACTGCTGTCAAGAAGCAAAAGCCTGCTCAGGAAGACAGTAGTGTGCTTAGGAAGGAAAAGCCTGCTCAGCAAGACAGTAGTGTGCTTAGGAAGGAAAAGCCTGCTCAGGTAGACAATAGTGTGTTTAGGAAGGAAAAAGCCTGCTCAGGAAGACAATAGTGTGCTTAGGAAGGAAAAGCCTGCTCAGGTAGACAATAGTGTGTAGGAAGGAAACGCCTGCTCAGGAAGACAATAGTGTGCTTAGGAAGGAAAAGCCTGCTCAGGAAGACAAGAGTGTGCTTAGGAAGGAAAAGCCTGCTCAGGAAGACAAGAGTGTGCTTAGGAAGGAAAAGCCTCTTCTGGAAGACAAGAGTGTACTTAGGAAGGGAAAGCTGCTCAGGAAGACAATAGTGTATTGAGGAAGAAAAAGTCTGCTCAGGAAGACAATGACAACTTTTTAAGGAGAAAATGACCTCTTTCATAAAGAAAAAGATTAGTTTCAGGGAGAAATAGACTGATTTTAGGAGGAAAAAGACTGGTTTTAGGAAGATCAAACAATGCTTTCAAGAAGGAAAAACAATTTTCAGGAGGAAAAATATGGCTTTAATGAGGAAAATTGACAACTTTTGGGAAGAGAAGATTGCTTACAGGAAGAAAGTAGCTGCTTTCAGGTAGGAGGAAAAGATTGCTTTCAGGAAGGAGAAGACTGCTTTCATGGAAAAGAAGACTTTTCAGGAAGAAAAAGACCACTTTCAGAAAGAAAAATACTGCTTTCAGCAGAAAAAAAAAAAATGCTTTCATGAAGAAGCCATGCAGTGAACTGTAAACAGGATAAATTGAAATGAATTTTATGGACAGTTTCAAAGTGGTTGTTCCTCAAAGGTTTCTCCTGCAGTGTTCACATTTTTTCTTCTTGTCTTTTTACAGTTTTTCTTGTCTAGAGTGGCTTGGTAGACCTAACTCACAGAATGTTGATGATTCACTCACTTCATTTTCCAGCAGTGTTCTGTAGTCACGCGGCTGAGATGGGGTGAAAGTGTGAAGGGGAAAGGGGTGGAGATGAAATCAACTGTGGATCAGGTTGGACAAGACAGCCATGAAGACATGGGTTCAGTTATTTATCTATTTATTTATTGACATGTGTTATTAAAGAAAAATACTGCTACTTTATTACATAAGGAGAAAGTTGGATGGAATTTCACACAGGATATCATATATGTGTGTGAGTGTGTGTGTGTGTGTGTGTGTGTGTGTGTGTGTGTGTGTGTGTGTGTGTGTGTGTGTGTGTGTGTGTGAGAGAGAGAGAGAGAGAGAGAGAGAGAGAGAGAGAGAGAGAAACATAATACATGCTTAATTTGTCTATATATGTGTGTGTGTGTTTGGCCTTGTGTATGCTTGTATGGGGACATTTGTGTGAATAGTGTGTGTGTGTGTGTGTGTGTGTGTGTGTGTGTGTGTGTGTGTTCTAGAGAGAGAGAATAGTGTGTGCACAGGGTTTGTATGTGTGTGTGTGTGACAGAGAGAGTGAGTGGATGGGCCTGTCATATGTACTGACAGTCTTTGCCTTTGAGCAGTGAGTAAAGCCAAGTGTTGTCCTCAAGTGTTAGCCTGTTGGTGGAGTTTTGTTGCCTTCTTCTTTTCTTTTTTAGTGTTTTCTTCTCTTTCCTGCTGCCATGAGGGCAACACAGTCAGTGGCAAGATATGCATGGGCAGACTCCACTGGTCTGTGTGTGTGTGTGTGTGTGTGTGTGTGTGTGTGTGTGGTGTGTGTGTGTGTGTGTGTGTGTGTGTGTGTGTGTGTGTGTGTGTGTGTGTGTGTGAGTGAATGAGTGAGTGAATGAATGTGTATGTGTGTGTGTGAGAGAGAGAGAGAGAGAGAGTGCGTGTGTGTAGAAGAGAGAGAAGGAGGGTAGTTTATCATTATAATCTTTTCGGAACATACATAGCTTTTTTTAAGTGCAGGGCGTTATAACAGAAGTAGATAGGAAGGATGTTTGTTGCAGTATGTAGCTCAAAGTTTTCATTGCTTATGCACCTGCTTCCACATATGAACACACGCACAGGGTGGGTATACACGTACGCACGTACACACACACACACACACACACACACACACACACACACACACACACACACACACACACACACACACACACACATACTCATATACAGAGGCATGCATGCATACATACACATGTACACACACACATGCACACATACATCAACATATGCACACAGGAACACACAGACAGACACACACACACACATTCATTAATGAATGCACCATGCATGAATAGACACATGTATACAAATGCACAAACACATACTAGACACACTTACCCACTCATACTTGCAAGCACACACACACACTATATATATATATATATATATATATATATATATATATATATATATATATATATATATATATATATATAATTGTGTTGCTAACCAACAATAATTTTTTTTAGTGCTCAACCGGGTTGGGAGCGGCATCTGTTAAAACTTTGATTAAAATGTAAGTGATAAAACCTACAGTGCTGTTTCTTGCTGGTGCATATATATATATATATATATATATATATATATATATATATATATATATATATATATATATATATATATATATATATAATGTATTCAGGTTGCAGGTCAGCATATCAACAAATATACTATACGTTGGGATCACAGGTCACACCATATCAATCAATACACTATATGTTTAGGTCACAGGTCACCATGTTAACCAAAACACTATATGTTGGGGTCACAGGTCACCATTATCAACTAATATACTATATGTTGGGGTCACAGGTCACCATTATCAACCAGTGCATTATATGCTGGGGGTCACAGGTCACCATATCAACCACTACACTATATGTTCAGGTCACAGGTCACCATATCAACCAATACACTATATGTTCAGGTCACAGGTCACCATATCAACTAATACACTATATGCTGGGGTCACAGGTCACCATATCAACCAGTACAGTGTATGCTGGGGTCACAGGTCACCATATCAACCAATACACAATATGTTGGGGTCACAGGTCACCATATCAACCAATACACTATATGTTGGGGTCACAGGTCACCATATCAACCAGTGCACTACATATGGGGGTCACAGATCACCATATCAACCAATACACTATATATTGGGGTCACAGGTCACCATATCAACCAGTACTCTATATGTTCAGTCACAGGTCATCATATCAACCAATACACTTTATGTTAGGTCACAGGTCACCAGGTCCGCCAATACACTATATGTTCAGGTTACAGGTCACCAGGTCAACCAGTGCACTAATATGTTCACGTCACAGGTCACCATGTCAACCAGTAGACTATATGTTGGGGTCAAAGGTCACCATATCAACCAATATACTATATGTTGGGGTCACAGGTCACCATATCAACAATACACTATATGTTCAGGTTACAGATCACCATATCAACCAATACACTATACCCGAGGATTAGGAGGAACATTGCTTTCATGATTGTTTGCCTTTATGATAAATATTCCGTAATAGTGTAATCACCCTTTTCATATGGCCTATGGCCTTATATGAATAAATCATTCTCTCTCTCTCTCTGACTGTCCCTCTCTCTCTCTGTCTCTCTCTTTCCCTCCCTCCCTCTTTTTTCTTTCTTTCTGTCAGTATCTCTCTCTGCTCTCTGTCTCCCACTGTCTCTCTTTCCCTCCCTCCTTGTTCTTGTCTTCCTGTCCTCCTCTCCTCCTCTTCCTTCCTTCCTTCCGTGCTTCTCCCTCCCAGTCTGTCTGTCACTCTTTCTCTCTTTCCATACTCCCTCTCTGTCTGTGTCTCCTCCACTCTCGTCTCTCTCTCTGTCATACTTTGTCTCCCTATCCTGATCTCTTTCTCCCTCCCTCCCCAACCTCTCTCTTTCTCCACAGTCCATCTCTCTTCCTCTGTCATTAACAAAAACAGTTCTGAATGTTTAGCAATCTTGCCCTTATTTTCTTAACTCTTGTCTTTTCTGTCCTCCTTCTCCTTCTTTTCTCCTCATCATCCACCTCATGTTTTTCTCCCCTCCTCCTTTTCCCCCCTTCTCCTTTTTTTCCCTCCTCCTCCTCCTGTTTTTCTGGTTCTTGTCATTGATGTCAGCCTGATCACCACCTTGTCACTCTATGTCAGACGAAAGAGCACAGAGCAGCAGGGGACTATATGTCAGACCAAAGTGCACAGAGCAGGGACTATATTTCAAACTGAAGAGCACAGAGCAGGGGACTGTATGTCAGACGAAAGAGCAGAGCAGGGGACTATATTTCAAACTGAAGAGCACAGAGTAGGGAACTGTATTTCAGACCAAAGAGCACAGAGCAGGAGACTGTATTTCAGACTGAAGAGCAGCACAGAGTAGGGGACTTTATATATGTCAGACCAAAGAGCACAGAGCAGGGGACTATATGTCAGACCGAAGAGCACAGAGCAGGGGACTGTATGTCAGACCGGAGAGCACAGAGAAGGGGACTGTATGTCAGATCGAAGGCACAGAGCAGGGGACTGTATGTCAGACCGAAGAGCACAGAGCAGGGGGACTATATTTCAGACTGAAGAGCACAGAGCAGGGGACTGTATGTCAGACCGAAGAGCACAGAGCAGGGGGACTATACATGTCAGTCCAAAGAGCACACAGAGCAGGGGACTAAATGTCAGACCAAAGAGCACAGAGCAGGGGGACTGTATATCAGAGACCGAAAAAGCACAGAGCAGGGGACTATATGTCAGACCAAAGAGCGCAGAGCAGGGGACTATATATCAGACCAAAATAGCACAGAGCCAGGGACTATATGTAAGACCAAAGAGCACAGAGTAGGGGACTATATATCAGACCGAATAGCACAGAGCAGAGGACTATATGTCAGACCAAAGAGCACAGAGCAGGGGACTATATATCAGACCAAAGAGCGCAGAGCAGGGGACTGAATGTCAGACCAAAGAGCACAGAGCAGGGGACTGTATGTCAGACCAAAGAGCACAGCAGGGGACTATATGTCAGACCAAAGAGCACAGAGCAGGGGACTGAATGTCAGACCAAAGAGCACAGAGCAGGGGACTATATATCAGACCAAAGAGCACAGAGCAGGGGACTGAATGTCAGACCAAAGAGCACAGAGCAGGGTACTATATGTCAGACCAAAGAGCACAGAGCAGGGGACTGTATGTCAGACCGGAGAGCACAGAGAAGGGGACTGTATGTCAGATCGAAGAGCACAGAGCAGGGGACTATATGTCAGACCAAAGAGCACAGAGCAGGGGACTATATGTCAGACCAAAGAGCACAGAGCAGGGGACTGTATGTCAGACCAAAGAGCACAGAGCAGGGTACTATATGTCAGACCAAAGAGCACAGAGCAGGGGACTATATGTCAGACCAAAGAGCACAGAGCAGGGGACTGAATGTCAGACCAAAGAGCACAGAGCTGGGGACATCTCTCAAGGTGAAGGTTGCTGTGTGCGTTGCAGGTCAATCCACAAAAACATCATGCACTTGGAACGCCGGACCCCAGTGACCCCTGGCGTTTGAATCGCAGTCTCCTGTCTCTGCCCAGCAACACAGACCCCCCTGTCCTGTCCGTCCTGCCCTCCTGCTTCCTGTGGCCATGGCTACCAGGGTCACCTTCGTGTCTGGCACCGCGGAGGTCAAGAGGAGGGAGAAGAAAGGTCAGAGGTCCTAGCAGACAATGTATGTGTGTATGCATGCGTGCATGCATGCGTTTGTGCTTGCTTGTGTGTGTGTAAAAGCATGCATATTTGCATCCATGCATATGTACATGATGCATACCATGTGTGCGCATGTGAAGCCTACTTTGGGGCATGCATGGCTGGCAAAGATGCATGCTGGGTGTTGTGGGTGAAGAGATGGTGAGAGTGCAGCAAGGGTATAGACAGAAAGGGCTGGGATGCCTCTTTCCTGTTGTCTGGAGGATTGGTTTTGTCATTCGTGATAAACAAAAAATGGCCATGATTATGTCCTGTCAGTTAGTCTGTCTCTCCATTGCCAATTGTTGTGAACCTCTCTTTGTGAATTTTTGGCTCTGCCCCAATCCTCTGTTTTATGCACGTCATGACACTGAGAGAGACAGAAATGAGAGAGAGAAACGGAGAGAGAGAGAGAGAGAGAGGATGCCGATAGAGAGACAGAGAATGATAGGATAAGAGAAAAGGGGATGACAGGGACAGAAGAAGACAGGGAGACCACCGAGAGAAGAGAGAGAGAGAATAGATGGGCCTGACATATTGCGTGGAGGCCAGCCCATCAGTCTTCATGCTGTCATTTTCCATAATTTTGTTGTAACAATTGTCATGGGGCAGTCACATGCGTTGAACGCCCTTTTGCATGTGCTGAGTGCTGAGGTGTAATGGTGCTGTGAATCTAAAACAGCAGGATGGAAGAGTGAGTCATACTGATTGTACAAAATAACAGGTCGACTTTTATTCTTACAAACACCCCAGTATTTTGCCATTATCTGGTGTGATGTATGCATGTGCAATAATCTATTACTGTTACCATTGTTGCTAAGTGTATGTGGCTGGACATCATTATTTCTTGTTTTTTTTTTTCCCCACATGTTACTGATGTATGAGTGTGTATTAATGTTGATAACTGAATGGAGTTTTGTCATTGTGAAGGCATATGTAAAAAAATGTCCAAGTGAAGAACTTTCCAATAGAGTCACACTATGTCCAGAGCTTTTTCTTTTTTTTTTTTTTTTTTTGCAATGTTGCAATCTTGGGTCTATCGATACTAAATTTTCCTCCCATACAAATTACCTCCCTTTACAGACTTGGTTTTTTTTCTGAAACATTAGTATCCTATACAAAATTTACTTAAACACAGATTGTCTCCCTTTACAAACTTTTTTTTTCTGTGGCATTTGTATACTGGCCTGTACTGAATTTTCCATCCCCACACAGATTATGTCCTTTTACAGACATCTTTTTCTTGGACATTTAAGTCTTTGTTAAAAAAAAAAAAATGCCCCAGTGAAGAATCCATGTTGAAGATTTTCAGAACCCCTTCGTAGATAGGTTCTTTGGGATTTCCAGAAATTGAATACACACTTCAAAGTTCCCTCTACAATGTGGTGATGGTGGGTGGGTGGGTGCTGGTGACAGCAAAGCCCAGTTGAGCTGTTAGTCAATATAGATACAAAGGAGGTGGACTTGGGAGGATGTGTGTTTCAAGGTGATGTGTCCCACATACTTGATGGTATTAAACATAGACATAGCCACATTACCTAGCACAGGTCTGTGTGCACAGAATATGGTCAAAAGCTGGTACTGAACTGATGCATGCTTTGTTGGCTGTGCATGTTGGTTGTATACAAGGGCATCTGGTAGGCATGATTTGGATGCTTTGCAGAGAATGTTTCTTGTGCATTATGTCTGACCATAGTTGAAAACAGGTGAGATAACGGGAATGTAGGGAAAAAAAAAAAAGAAACAAACAAACCCGGCCCAGCTAAAAAAAAAAAAAGTCAAAAGAAGATTAACATTGTTTACAGGAAAGTGGTGGTATCAGGTCAGTCATGTTGCAAAAAAAAGCTGCAAAACTCATCCAGAAAAAAATGTGACGACGAAGCATTTATGAACATCTGTGACTGTTTAGATGCTACAACTAATGATCCTCCTGACAGATAAGGAATAGGTTGCTTTGGTGAATAGGCACACACACACACATATATATGTCTGTGTGTTTTTTTACACACACACACACACACACACACACTCTCTCTCTCTCTCTCTCTCTCTCTCTCTCTCTCTCTCTCTCTCTCTCTCTCTCTCTCTCTCTCTCACACACACACACACACACACACACACACACACACACACACACACACACACACACACACACACACACACACACACACACACACTTAGACACATACACTCATGCTCTACTACACAAAAGTATGCACAAATGCATGCAACACACAAAGAGCTCACAGACACATCTGCACATGCATGTAAACATGCACACACACACGTACACACACACACACACACACACACACACACACACACACATGTATACATAGGTTGTTATAGGTTGTCTTTTTTTCAGACCCTAATCCTAATGACCTCCATATGCTATAATTAGATCCAGTGGAGGAACCAATGATGGGTGGCCAGTGAAGGTCACATGACAGGAAACCAGGGGAACCCCTATTATTCACTGCAGCAGGAGCCCTACCGCCGACCAGTGGGTGAGGATCTGGCTGACTTCAGCATGGTTCTCTGCACTGTGTGGACTGACTTCATCTGCCATCCTTCTGTCCATTCTCCTCACTCCTCTGTCTCTTTAACTCAGTTCTTCCACTCTGTGCAGTGGGCTTAGAGAACGTCTCAGCAGAAAGGATCATGTTGCAGTTCAGGTTGACAGGGTTTCTTGAAGCAAGGAGTGTTAGGTGCAAGAGGATGGTGAATGTGTTATGTATGGAGAAGTGGTTATAAGCAGCTTTGTGAAAGCAGAGTATTGTAAATGTAAGAGATGTGGGGAACCCTTATTGCAGTTTAGAGAAAGCGGAGAGCTGTTAAGTGAGGTATATATATACTGGGAAGAAAGTGTGTGAGCACAGTTTTGTTTGAGTAGTAAATTTAGAGATGGGGACCAAAAGAGAGATTTTTCAGAAAGCAGAGTTTGAGGTGTATGAGTAAACAAGTTCTGTGCAGTTTTGATAACTGTTAATAGTTTCAGATGTATGAATGAACAGTGGTATTAAATTTTGAGACACACGTTAGAGTATGCTGGTAACAGAGCGTGACATAGTCGTATCAAAGCTCAGGTTTGTAAGGGGAACACTGTGTAGAGAGCTTGCTGTTCGGTAGCTGTGTAAAGTCTGCACTGTTAAATGCTGAAGGCACTGGAGCAAATATTTTTGTAGTTTTGTTAAAGATCAGGGAGAGTGTCGAATTCACTGACAGTCATCCATCAACACATGGCAGCCTTTCTGGTTCTATTTTGACTACACTGTATGCGTTCTGTCTAGTTTGCATTTAGTCAGTCATTGTTTTGGCCGACCTTCCAAGTGCCAGAGTGATAGACTGTGTGTGTTCTGTCTAGTTCGCAAGTAGTCATCAGTATTTTAGCTGAGTTTCGAAGTGCTAGTTTGATAGACCATGTGTGTTCTGTCTAGTTTGCAGATAGTCATCAGCATTTTGGCTGAGCTTCAAAGTCTTAAATCTTACAAGGAATTGTTATGTAAGTCTGCCAAACAACAGGGACAAACAAGTTATAAAGCGAAAACAGGATGCATTTTGACCTCTGAGGTCTTCTCCAGGCAAGATAAACAACATTCAGGACATTGAAAACAAAGAATGAGCAATCACTTATCTTCTGAGATTTGACGCAAGATGACCGTTTCAAGTGAAATGCCCATCTTGCACTGAATTTGAGAGAGATAAGTAATTTCTCGTTCTTCATTTTCATTGTCCTGAATGGTGTTTTATCTTTCCTGCAGAAGACCTACGAGGTCGAAACGTGTCATGTTTTATCTTGTAATTGGGTTGTCCCTGGAGTTTGGTGGACTCACTAACAATTCTTTTTAAACTTTGTTTCAATCTCCACCTGCAGTCACCTTACTTTGAAACTTCCAAGTCTCAGTTTGACTGACTGTGTGTGCAGTTGACAAAGTCATCAGTACTTTAACTGGCCTTTCACATCCTAGTTTGACTTTTTCTGGCACCTTCTGGTCTCTCTCTTTCATGTTCTGCCCAGTTCACCAATGGTCAGTCATCAACATTATAAACACCTACCCCGTCCTGATTTGTGGAAGAAAAAAATGAAAGGGAGGGAAAAAAGAGGTTCTGCGATCATGTTATTCAACGATATAATGGTTAATGTATATTTAGGATGTTCTTTCACCTTGTCATGAAACATGACCCTGTTAATACTTTACAATGGTGTGTAAAGAGGGTCTAAGCTAACAGATTAGTGGGATGGATAGGTATGGGAAGTGCACACTGAACAGAAATAAAAGGATTTTGTTTCCCTCTGTTGTCTGTTCTGCTCTTTTTTATATAGTAACACCTGCACAGGTTATGGCTGAATATGCAGGAAGACATCAGTGTGTGTGTGTGTGTGTGTGTGTGTGTGTGTGTAGTATACTGTGTGTAGTTACTGTACACTTATGAAATGTTTGTGTGATTATGCATTTGAGAATTAAGGATATTTCCCCAAAGGTATTTTTCTTTTTAATTAATATTTTTAGTATAGTGACTCCAGGACCAATTTTGACTGCATATGGAAGAAGATCGTGGTGTGTGTGTGTGTGTGTGTGTGTGTGTGTGTGTGTGTGTGTGTGTGTATGCTTTATACTTGTGAAATGTGTTTGCTGTGTTATGCCTGTGTGTTTTAATATGAAAATTCTGAGTGAGTTGGCTTGTTTCTGTAGCAGTAGAGTTAAGTTTATGTGGAAATATGAGCCTGTATGTTTACTAATCAATACAATATCAACATAGTATTCAAGTGGGAAAAAAAAAAGAAGAAAAAAGTTTTACAATCTGTCCTAGAAAGTTACAGTTTTTGACTCATGAAAGATGCTTTTTGAAGTATGGACACAGATGAAGAGGGGAGCTCTTGTTCAGAGCTTGTGACCCATAGTTCAGGGATAATGCCACCCTTTAATGCTATCCGTAAGAACACATGCCAGTGTTTGTTGAGTGAGCCAGGAAGGCCCTGTCCCTGAATTAACCTGTACCCATTGCTTTGCCGTGGAAAAGGTTCCCCAGCCCAGCCCCACCTGTGAATGAATGCATGTGTGTCCTTTGCAGTGGAGGAGCCGCTCATCTCAGCGTCCAGCACCTGTGGGATTGGGGGCCGGGGTAACCCCTATTATAGCAGAGCCCTAGGTACAGCGTACTGTTCGGTATAGTGGTGGGGGAGGTGTGCATGCCTGTGTATTCCTATAGTACCTGTATAGTGGGGTCCTGCATGCGGTGCTCCTGAGGTCCCCACACTGTCTGCGCCATGTACTCTGCAGAGGCTTTGTTGTGTATACAGTGCTGCTGCATGAATGTGTTTAGTGCCCTGTGGGATGTATATGCAGCCTGAGAGAATTTGTGTGTGCGTGTGTGTGTGTGTGTGTGTGTGTGTGTGTGTGTGTGTGTGTGTGTGAGTGTGTGTGCAGGCTTGTGTGTGTGTGTGTGTGTGTGTGTGTGTGTGTGTGTGTGTGTGCGTGCATGTGTGTGTGTGTGTATGTGTGTGTGTGTGTGTGTGTGTGTGTGTGTGTGTGTGTGTGCAAGCGTGCATGCTTGCAGGCTTGTGTGTGTGTGTGTGTGTGTGTGTGAGAGAGAGAGAGAGAGAGAGAGAGAGAGAGGGGAGAACAAAGGAACAAACAATTGAACAAATTTTTTCTGAAAAGAAGGTAGTGGAATAAGCATACAAAGCACTTTCCTTTTTTTTTCTCTTTTTAGTTTACATCCAGCCCTCTGTGTAAAAATGTATATGCACATTAAAAATGTAATAAAAAAAAAAAAGAAAGAAAAGTGGAAAAAGAAGTGGAAAGAAAAGAATAAAAGCCAAAAAGAAGAAGAAATTCTTCCATCCTCTCAGGACTACACACCACTAATATCCCACACCCTTATCCCAACATCTGCCCCTCTCATCCCCCCCCAAACCAACACCTCCACCACCAGGGCTTCTGCCACTACCACCACCCTATCACCACCACCCTGCCTCCCTCTTGTGTGAGTCCAAGACCCACTCACAAAAACAGATAAAAAAAGAAAATGTCTACATTTCCTTAGTTCTTAGTCTGTCTGAGAGAGAGAGAGAGAGAGAGAGAGAGAGAGAGAGAGAGAGAGAGAGAATGTGTTGTAAAGCACTCGATTTATAAAGAAAAGTTTAGCTTTATTGGGGTTGATGGAGTATTAGCATAATTTCATCTTAATCCTTCCCTCATAATTGCCTTTGAAGCTGGACAGTGAGCTGTGTCTGATCTCTTCCTGTCCAAGACTCGGTGCAGTGTGATGGTCTGGGTCTGTGGGGACCACGGGCCTGTGATGTGAAAGGTCACAAACCATTGCTCATCATTTCTGTCCGCTTCTGGGTACCCTGTCAGCCTGCAAACATCTGGCTGGTTGTTGTCATTCTGTGGTCAAATTTCTTTTTCTCATCTCTCATCACTTATTTTTAATGTTTGGGAGTTTGAAGGTTTGAACAAGATTCTGCTTCTTTTTCGCCATCTGCTCCTTTTTCTTCGTAGCTGTATTCCTTCTTTTCCAGCTTTTTCTCTTCTTCTTCTTCTTCTCCTTTTTTTTTTTAAACATTTGTTATCTGTTATTATTTGTATCCTTTGAAAATGGACTCTACATTTGATCAGACTGAGGTATATGTATGTAAGGTATTCATTCTGTGTGGAGGGATTTCTTCTTTGTGTCTGAGCAGACAGAGCAGACTTCAAAAGTTTTGTCTGAAACTAACAGAAATGGTGACTGTGTACCTTTGAATGCATCTGCTCTGTTTTTTTTTTTTGTTTTTTTTTTTGTTGTTGTTGTTTTTTTTTTTGCAAAATCATGTTTGTGGTTAGCAGTAAGGAATAATGTTCACATGAATCAAACATGTGTTATTTTCATTGTGTATGAGTTTTTGTTTTTTTTTATTTGAAGACACTTTGTTTCTGTATTATTATA
Organism: Conus betulinus; assembly: GCA_016801955.1. Taxonomy (NCBI): domain Eukaryota; kingdom Metazoa; phylum Mollusca; class Gastropoda; order Neogastropoda; family Conidae; genus Conus; species Conus betulinus. Next base: position 838,724 of record JADBJO010000191.1, on the reverse strand, counting down.
CTTCTTGGCCCTGTCATAAAGCTTTTATCAGTGAATTTAAATACTGTAAATATGTCTTTTTACATGTCCAAAGTTTGGGGCTTTTTTGTGCTTGATATATTATATGATGAATTCTGCAACCAATATTACACTTGATGCAATAGCTATGTACTTAGTTCTTTTCAGCTTAAATCAATCTTTCATAAATCTACTTGTTGCTGCTGCTGCTGCTGCTGCTGCTGCTGCTGCAATAGATATTGCATGGATTATAGTTCAGCTTGGCTATTTTTACCCCTGCATTGCATGAGCTGAATCAGGAGCAGCTAGTGTAGTGCCTGCATTGTTTATGTAATCAGTAGTGTCAGCACTGAGTCTTCTAGTTATATGAACTTCTCGGGCTCCAAATACTATTACTGTTTATATAATTAGAAATAATGACAGTGAGCAGACATAGAGTCTTCTAGTCAAAGGAATTTTCTCAAAGTCTCCAAATTCTATTACTATTTATGATTATAATCAGCAATAATGACAGTAAGCAGACACGGAGTCTTATAGTTCCAGGGCATCTTTAGAATGCAATCCAAGCAACATCACGGTTTCTGTGTTCAGTACTGTTGACTACCAGCAGTCTGGACACTGGAGCAGGCATGGAGAGGTCTACTTAGTTGTCTTTGCTCTTGATTTATCCCCCCTGAAAAGAGCCTCTCCTTTGAAAGCCCTGGTATTCTGGGTGGTGTGGTCTTCATGACATTCAGCACCAAGGTCACACCCCGCTGTCAGGAAAGCCCTGGTATTCTGGATGGTGTGGTCTGTCCACGAGATTCATCATTCAACACCAAGGTCACACCCCCATGTCAGGAAAGCCTTGTTTTCAGACATTTGCTTCTTAGTACTAGATTTTACCTTTCCACAGAGACAGCCTTCCCCCCTACCCCCACCCAGCCCTTCATCTGTCCCTTCCCTCTGTGTCTTGGTCTCTTCTGTCCCCTTCTTTAAAGAATTGTTTTCTGGAATGTTTTAGTCTTTATCTGTCCTAGATTTGTTGTAAGATTAAGAGTACTTCTCTATCACCTATTTCAGAGGCCAAGCTCTAAGTGCTTTAAATCCATGATCCTCTGCACACAGTGGGCTGCCTACCTTGGTAGAACTGACTGAAGAGCTGTCTGCTGGTGCTGTATTGTTTCCTGCATCATTCAGTCTGTCAGTCTCCGTTTTTCATTCATGTTTTCATTTTTTTGCCCTCAG
>JADBJO010000191.1:812500-832500 GCA_016801955.1 Conus betulinus | reverse complement strand
TGGAAGCTATTCAGACATTGACAGCATAGTCTTTTTCAGTGTTGACTGGAAGCTATTCAGACATTGACAGCATAGTCTTTACACTGTCTGTGTTGATGCTGGAAGCTATTCAGACATTGGCAGCATAGTCTTTACACAGTCTGTGTTGACTGAGGAAAGCCATTCAGAAATTGACAGCATAGTCTTTACACTGTCTGTGTTGACACTGGAAGCTATTCAGACATTGGTAGCATAGTCTTTTAACTGTCTGTGTTGACGCTGGAAGCTATTCAGATATCGGCAGCATAGTCTTTACACTGTCTGTGTGGACTCAGGAAGCCATTCAGACATTGACAGCATAGTCTTTACACTGTCTGTGTGTGACACTGGAAGCTATTCAGACATTGGTAGCATAGTCTTTTAACTGTCTGTGTTGATGCTAGAAGCTATTCAGACATTGACAGCATAGTCTTTACACTGTCTGTGTTGACACTGGAAGCTATTCAGACATTGGTAGCATAGTCTTTTAACTGTCTGTGTTGATGCTGGAAGCTACTCAGACATTGACAGCATAGTCTTTACACTGTCTGTGTTGACGCTGGAAGCCATTCAGACATTGACAGCATAGTCTTTACACTGTCTGTGTTGACTCTGGAAGCCATTCAGACATTGACAGCATAGTCTTTATACTGTCTGTGTTGATGTTGGAAGCCTTTCAGAGATGGTGCTGTACTGGTGTGGGGGTCTGGAACCTCACTGGTTGGTCTGAACTGTCAAGAGTGGCAGGGTTTGTGGGCCTGTAGATGTGGCTGGGAGGTTGACCTCCACAACACAACATGAAATACACACGAAGTGTGTGTGTGTGTGTGTGTGTGTGTGTGTGTGCGTGTGTGTGCATGTGTGTGTCCACATGTGCACACTGGTATGTTGCTTTTGTATGTACGAGAGACAGAAGTGCATATGAATGTGTTTGTATGATGGTATATACATGCGAAAGGCTATGAAGTAGATACAATAAAAGAGAAAATTGTTTGTGTTTTTGTTGAGGTACTACTGTACCCCTGTTCTTAGTTTCAGTTTATTTTCCTTTTTTTTTAGTGGGTGAATGATAGAAAAGGTACATCACTTGGTGCCTGCAGATATGGAAGTGAAGATGACATGGAGCATTCTGCAGCTGAAAAGAAAAACAAGCGCATGCAAAGTCTTCTGTAACTGTGGATAAATCTTGCTTAGATTCTGGTCAGAAAGAAAAAAAAAGAGTTTGTGAAAAACATGGGGAAGTGGTTATGAAATATGTAGCTGAAATCAGCAACCGATGTCAATTCATGAAAGAACCAGTGGAAAAGAGGCACTGAGTATCAGCAACAAACTGGTCCTGTCTCTGTTCCTGGTTCCCAACATTTCTTGGTCTGTGTTGTTGTCAGATGAGAGAGATCAAGGTGGCATAGACTCGGTGACCCCAGCCCAGTCAGTGACCTACGTCGACGGCAAGTGCACGTGCTGTCCCTATGGGTTCCACATTGACCTGGACTTCCTCAGTGTCTGCCAGGACCAGCCAGAGGGCGGCACGCTGAACAACCTGAAGCGCATACAGCGTGCCAAGCGCAAACTGCGCAAGTCCATGGAGGTGATGCTGCACCAGCAGCAGTACCCAGCCCATGAAGACACAGCCACGGCCACACTGGCCTCCACCCCTCCCCCTGATGTGGTACACTCCACAGAGGCGTCGCGCCTCATCAACATGGTGCAGTACGAGCAGAGTGCCACGCACCAGGTCCTGCGCAATATCGACACCTCTGTCAATGCCAGACTGGCCACCATGGAACCCGGGCGAGGTCCGTCACACGCCCACAGCGCTATACCAGCTCCGACAGCGAGGACGGCTACAGCTACGGTCCTGTCAGCCCGGTGTCTCCTCCCGCTATGCCCAGGGCCTCGCCCTACAACACCATGCCCTCTCCCTCTTACCACATGACTGCCCCTCCTCCTCCTCAGCGTCGCCACCATCATTATCATCCCAGCAACGGGGATGAGTCCTCCCATTTCGCTACCTCCCTGTCCACATCGGGTCGCACAGACTCCATGTCGTCATTGTCATCGGTGTCGACAGTGTCCAGTGAACAGGTGATGGGACAGTACACGGCTCATGCCAGTGGCATGCTGAATGCCCAGCCCCAGGAGACGGCCACAGCGGAGATGAGAGTGAGGAGGGGGACCCCCACCACGCCATGTTACCAATGCCACTGCCATGACTGTGGAGAAGCTGGCTGCCACCATGGCCACCCACTTCCCCCAAGGGGACCGACCTGACGGCGGGGAGTCCCCCTCCTCCCCCATCTCCCCCACCACACCATCGGCAAAGCATCGCTGGCAGCCATCAGGGAGGCGATGGCGGTGTCGCTGCAGCGGATGCGGGAGCTGGAGGAGCAGGTGAAGGCCATCCCCATCCTGCAAGTGCGTATCTCGGTGCTGAAGGAGGAGAAGCGGCTGCTGGCGCTGCAGCTCAAGGCCAGGTCCACTGCCGTTAGCACGCGCAGCCTGGGGGGGGGTGGGGGAGGGAGTCTGTGTACTCCCCACTGTCCGTGGCCACGGCCACCTTTGCCTACCCCACGGCCTCCTCCCCCTTCGCCCCCCTGGCTGCCTCGCCCGCTCCCCTGGGCTGACATCATGGCGGGTGAAGACAGTGGGGGTGGGGGATCACAGCGTGGTGGAGCCCTATCTGCTGCAGCCACACCTGCCCACAGGCTACACTATCACCGACAACCTGGTCAGTGGCTGGACAGTCTCCTGCCTGTATGGTCATGTGTGTGGGTTTGTGTATTCATGTGTGTGTGTTTGGGCATAATTATGTGTGTGTGTGTGTGGCATAATGTGTGTGTGTGTGTGTGTGTGTGTGTGTGTGTGTGTGTGTGTGTTATCTGTCTCTATATGTGTGTGTATGTGTGTGTGTATAAATGCTAAAGAGAACAGATTATGTAGTTCCTATACTGTAAAGGCATCTAGCACCTTCTGACCCTCGTTCTGCTTTTCCAAAACAAGATAAAACTGAGATCTCTCCAACTATTCAATATATGCCAGCACTGGTTTAGGTATTTGTACAAATAAACAAAAACCTACTATAACCTGCTTCCTCAAAACATGATAAAGCTGTGAGAACTCTTCAACTATTCAATATATGCCAGCACTGGTTTAGGTATTTGTACAAATAAACAAAACCTACTATAACCTGCTTCCTCAAAACACAATGAAAGTGTGAGATCTCTTTAACTATTCAGTATATGCCAGCACTGGTTTAGGTATTTGTACAAATAAACAAAACCTACTATAACCTGCTTGTCATCCAATATTTGTATATCTGAGCTGAAAAGGAAACATATTATCAGTGACCTGATATCAGCGACATAGTTGGGACGGCACAGGTTCTGCAGGATGCTAACAGCGTAACCTTTTATCAGGCCTCACAGTAGAATGCAACACCCCAACACTGCAGGTCTCTTTGTGCTGTACATCCCACACAGGTTTCAGCAGGTTGCACTCTCTCTAGATGAGGCCAACAGACCCTGTGTGGAATCAAGGGGTGGTCAGAGACCTGCATCCTCAGGACTTAGAGTTCAAAGCCATGTTGTGGTGTAAAGGTGAACCACACACATTTACAGAACCATGTGTTCAACTTCATACATTTGGGTGCCTGTATTAAAGTCTGAAGTTGTGTGTGTGTGTGTGTGTGTGTGTGTGTGTGTGTGTGTGTGTGTGAGAGAGAGAGAACGAAGCTTGACAACAATGTCAATCTTGTCACATTTTCAGGTAGTTTGGATGGGGAAAAGGACAGATGGACAAGTGTGTGTTTCGTCTGCTTCTCTTTTGTTGTTCACAGGTCTGGACATTCACAAGGAAAGGAGTCTGGTTCAGACTGAGAATGAGGAGGCTGTCAGCCTGTAAGTCCTGTGTTGTAGACAGGTCTGGTCACTGACAAGGAAAGGAGTCTGGTTCAGACTGAGAATGAGGAGGCCATCAGCCTGTAAGTCCTGTGTTGTAGACAGGTCTGGTCACTGACAAGGAAAGGAGTCTGGTTCAGACTGAGAGTGAGGAGGCTGTCAGCCTGCGAGTCCTGAGTTGTCAGGGCCAGACAAGGCAGCGGGGGACCACCTGTGGCACAGTGTGGCTTAGAGGAGCAGTGTTGGCTGCAGGATTCTTGTCAGTCGTGGAGTTTCTGTACAATTCAGATTCTACAGGATTCTTGTCAGTCGTGGAGTTTCTGCACAGTTCAGATTCTACCATTACTCTGGTCCTTCCAAACAGCTGTATCACTGAATCACTCTTAGTGCATTTGTATGTTGTCAAAGTAACACATAAGTGCAGCTTGAAACATTAACACATGATTGCCTGGCTTAATTGAACATTGATTGTTTTCTTACTCTAGCATTGATAATTCATTACTAGTTACATTAATCAAGTGAATAATGTTACATAGACTCTTGGGGGGGTGGTGGGGGTGGTGGTGGTGGTGGTGGTGGTGTGTGTGTGTGTGTGTGTGTGTGTGTGTGTGTGTGTGTGTGTGTGTGTGTGTGTGTGTGTGGTGTGGTGTGGGGGTGGGGATGTGGTCACATGTTCTTGAATAATGCCATCATCTTCTCACTTTTGAGGTTGGACAGACTATGGATAAGTAAAGGGGTAATGAATTTGAGCACTTCTAACTCTGTTATGCATATTCGTTCATTGAATATTGTGTTTGGTGTGAAGTCTTTCCTTGCAGTGGTTTCTTTATAGCATATTTTGGAAAGGAGTGGATGGGGTATCGCAAGGGGAGGAGGGGAAGTGATGCAGAAAATGTTTGTTCGTATGAAAATGGTATAAGTAAAGAGAGAGCATCATCACACACTTTGAGTAGGCTCTGTGAGGTTTATTCCATAATTCTGTTCGATCCCAGTATGATCAAGATTTCCATTTTTTAGTGGTCACTGTTGATAAGTCTGTGAAGGACTGGTGACTGGCTGCTAGGTCTGATATACTGTTCATGCAGTGGAGGATGGTGGAGGAGCAAACTTTATCCACACAGAAACATTTGTATCTTGAAGCCATCTGATCTTAGACAATATGAAGTCTTATCAGTCTAACAAAGTGTGTTTTGTCTTCATATGTGTGTGTGTGTGTGTGTGTGTGTGTGTGTGTGTGTGTGTGTGCGCGCGCGCGCGCCCCCCAGGTGCAGACAGAGATTCGCAGCAGGGAGATCCTGAGCGCCCCCTGCCAAGCCTGACGGTGTCCACGGACCTGCACAGCCCTTCCTACCAGGACCGCCTGGAGGCCCGCAGCCCTGGCCACACCCATTTCACCATCAACCAGATACAGCGCAGCTCCCCACGACCTTTGACCCGCAGCATCGGGGTTGGGATGCCAATGTGCTGGACAGCTCCCTGCAGATCCATGAGAAAGAGCTGCGCACGGTCATCATTGGCAGCAACAACGGTGCTGTGGGCAAGCGAAATGTCGGGGTGGAGGTGCGTGTCCCGACCCGCAGCGTGGGGGCGTGTCATTCTCCTGTGATGACGCGCCCGCCCAGCCACCAGAACGGTGGGGGGTGAATGTGAACTACGACACCAGCAACGTCATGACCACGCTGGACTTCAAGGGAGAGTCAGAGCTGCGCATGGCACTGCGGGGTGTGCTCCAGCGCAGCGTGCGCAGCATGGGCGTCCAGTGCAGCTCCCAGGCCGAGGTCAGGGACACCGGAGTCCAGCACGAGGCCTTCAACACTGTCAGTGTGGGCTGTGGCGGTGAGGACTGCCGGGTGGACGTGGACATCCGACAGCCCATCACGCAGCGCTCGCTGGGCACCATGGCTAGGCCGGAGACATCCAACCGTGTTGTGTGCACAGACAAGGACTGGGTGCAGGAGGCAGGCACCAACACGGTGAGGGTGGAGACCTACACAACAAGGCCAGCAGCACCGACACCAAACGGCTGGGCACCGTGGCCACCAACACCCCCTTCGTGGACCACAGAGAAACACACGCCCAGGTCAGAGGGAGTGGGCAACCTGATTAGTGGTGTCATTGGAGTAAAACTGTGCGTGTGTGTGTGTGTGTGTGTGTGTGTGTGTGTGTGTGTGTGTGTGTGTGTGTGTGTGTGTGTGTGTGTGTGTGTGTGTGTGTGTGTGTGCGTGTGTGTGTGTGTGTGTGTGTGTGTGTGTGTGTGTGTGTGTGTGTGTGTGTGTGTGTGTGTGTGTGTATGCGCATGTGTGTATGCGTGTGTGTGTGTGTGTGTGTGTGTGTGTGTGTATATAGAAGGAATAGGAAACCTGATCAGTGGTGATGGTTTTTGTAGAACTCGGTGTGTGAGTGTGTGTGTGCGTGCTTGTGTGAATGTGTGTGTGTGTGAATGTGTGTGTGTGTGTGTGTGTGTGTGTGTGTGTGTGTGCCTCTGCTTGTGTGTGAGAGTGTCCATGCATGCTTTTAAGTATGTATGTATTTTTGTGTGCATGGGTACATTCATATGCATGTGCAGTTGATGTGTTTTTACAAAAAATGTTACCCTCTGTATCACCTTGTTCTGTTTAAAAAAGTGAGAGGTTGACAGTGTCTTTCCTGCTCCTTTCTCTTGTTGTTCAACCTCCATCTTTTGGCCTCAGACGGAGGGCCAGATGTTCCAGAACCTGCAGGCAATCAAGACGACAGGAGTCAACACCATCCCTGCCCCTACTGTCACCAGGGCTTGCAACACTGTTGATCCCTGTCACCAAGACCTGTGGCGTCAACACCAAGGCTCCTGAGCTGACCTTTGAGAACTTTGATGTGGACATTTCCTTTGACAGCAAGGCCATCAACACTCCCAGAGAGTTCTACGACATGGGAGTCAACACCAACAGCAGGGAGCTGCAGCTAGCCTTCACCAAACAGAATGCGTGGATGTGCCAGGGGATGTGAACGCGGGGCAAATGTCACCCAGTCGATCTCTCACCATGCAGGAACACATTCTGCAGAGGGGAGCCAATCAGGCCTCGGCCTTTATCGGTAGCACATCCTCCTCAGGGAGCCAGAGCCCCACCAGCTCTCACCCGGTGATGGAGAACGAGTCCGTGAACAGGACGGTGAGGGAGACGCTGTACACCTCACCAGGCACTTTCCGCCAGGTGTGGACCAGTGACGGCCTGTCCCAGCAGTCTGACGTCCTCAGGACAGGCGGGGAAGGCAGGATGACTGTGTCGGGGAACCTCGGGGATGACAGTAGTGGGGGCGGAGGGTACAGCAGAAGCATGATCACCAGAACCATCACCACCAGCAGCAGTGGAGGAGATGTGGGTGGAGAGGGTGGAAGAAGTGAAGATCTCAGTTCTAGGGACAGTGCTGGCAGTTACAGAAGCATCATCACCAGAACCATCTCCGGTGATGGTGGTAGTGGTGGATTCAGAGTCACTGGTGAAGATGGAAGTTCAAGCAACATTGGCAGTGGGGTCAGCAAAAGCATCATCACCAAAACCATCAGCAGCAGTGGTGGAGATGATCAAAGATTGGCTGGTGAAGGCAGCAGTGACAGTGGCTACACAAGAAGCGTTGTCACAAAAACCATCACCAGAAGTGGCAATGTGGGAGACAGACCCAGCCTTGAGGATGTCAGCCAAGGAAGCCGCATTGTCAGCACGTACACAACTGGTGAGAGAAACATGGGCAGAGGATTCACAGTCAGTTTGGGAGAGGAAGATGGAAGCCAGAGTAGCTCTGGGGGTGGACTGGGCACAGCAGAGCAGAGAGCAGTCAAGAGAGCTACCTCACCACCACCTCATCCACAGGGACCAGGCCAGTGGGTCAGACAGCAACTTGGGAAGAGAGGACAGGTTACAGGGGGGCAGCGTGACCAAAACCATCAGCACCAGCTTGAAGAGAGGGGACAGTAAGGATGAGCTTGATACCATGAGCAGCACAGGAGAGACAGGACTGCAGCAGAGCACTGCCACATCCGCCATGACCCGCAGCCAGGGTGGGGGCCATCTTGGTGGTGGTGGAGGGGGAAGAGAAGCCAAGATCCAGACCAAAACCATCACCATCACCAGGACCATGGCAGGGGGTGGCTCAGTTCGTAGTCCTCGCTCCTCAAACTCTTCATCCCTGCACAGCTACAGCGAGCACCAAGGGCTGAAGAGTCACGGAATTCCCAGTGGTGCACTGGCTACTTGGAGAGGTTTGGCTTTGCCAAGACGTCCGGCCTGTCCCCAGCTTCAGGCAGTGGTCAGACTCAGATGGTCATTGTCCAAGACATTGGGCAGAGTGGGAACACCTCCAGCATGTCCATGGACTCCTCCAGCATGTCCATGGACACAGGACATTCCCAGACCCAGAGTTCACAGTCGGCCTCCCAGAAAAACAGAGGGAGATGCTTTGGTGCTGAGGTGGATGTGGTGGAAGGCAGGGCAGTCCTGCAGTCTGCTGTGTCGGAATCCTCCCTACAGAGTGGTCAGGTGACACTAGTTGGAGGGTCATCCATGCAACAGGACAGTTCACAGACCTTTACTTCCTCCTCAGGCAGTTTGCCGGACATGTCTGTAGGTGTCCAGGACATGTCTATGGGTGTCCAAAACAGGTCTATGGGTGTCCAGGACATGTCTATGGGTTCAGGGTCAGCCAGCCAGAGCGTGGTGACAGAGTCTGTGGTGAGGAAGCGGTCATCTGGTGGAGGTGGTCAGCTGACCCAGCACCGGCACAGCCATGGTGGCCGACTGTCCAAGGAGCTGGCTGCGGGTATGCAGGGAGCCTTTTCTGGTCGACGTGTGGGATCCGTGGAGGACTTCATGCCTGATGACATGCGCCGCCTTATGAACATTGAGGTGACGGGGTTCAAGGGCAAGTCACGATCGGGAGGGGGAGTGAAATCAGACAGACTGATGACCAAAACAGTCAAGACAGTGACCACTAAACGAACAACACAGGGTGGCCAGAGCACAGTGTCCATCACCAAAACCATCATCACCAACCCTGATGGGTCAGTCACCACCATCAGCAACACAGAGGAAAGTGGACAACAGCCTGCAGCCCTGGGACATCTCAGCTCTGCTCAGCAGGACTTGTCCAAGATTGTCAGTGGAGAATCACCCAGCACTGCAGATTCCCAGAGTGCTGTGGAAACCTCAGAAAGCCATGGAATGAAGGATTCTGGGTGTTACGATGGGTCAACACTGAGTTCTGTGGAGTCAGAGTCCCACAGCCTGGAGGGCGTGGACATGACGTCCATGGGATCCCTGGAGAGGAAGCAGCTGAAGTCCATCATGAAGAGGTCGAAAGCAGACTCTGCCTCGTCCAAAAAGGGCATCAGTTTTGCTGACAGTGTGGTGGGAGGGTAAGTCCTGTGTGAGACGACCGTTTGTATGTGTCAAGGCTAATTGTAATTCCTGAAGAGACAGAGAGAGTAAAGCTCATCCTCTGTCTGTGGTCTTGCTTTTTGGCTAATCATTGTTGGATGTATGAACAGACAAACACAATACAGAGAAGCTGGATGTGACTGTTGAGATATATATCTATATCTATCTACATCTATCTGTCTGTCTATCTATCTATCTATCTACCTATCTATCTATCTATCTATCTATCTATCTATCTCTCTCTCTCTCTCTCTCTCTCTCTCTCTCTCTCTCTCTATATATATATATATATATATATATATATATATATATATATATATATATATAGAGAAAGATATAGAGTAGATATATATGTATAGTCCAACAAATAGATGGAGAATTGATATGAATGTAGAGATATATACAGAGATGAGAAAGTAGATGAATGTTTAATCAGAGAAACTGGTGCAGGAACAGTTGCATTGTCCATAGTGTTGGGGTAATCAAATGCTGTAAGACAGATGCTGCGAGGTGAGAGGATGAAGAGGAAGACTGTGTTGTGTTCCATTTGAAAGTATTGGGTGTCATGTACACAGCAGCATCCTGAAGAGATCACTTAGCGTCACCATGTGGCCATGTCTTCCATTTTTGTACATATCAAATGCTAATATCACTGTTAGTTCGTGTGACCGAAACTGATCCTACATCTGATGCTGTCATTCCTACAAAGTATTGTTATCCAAAAAATCAACCATGATTTTCATAGCTGCGTAACTCTGTGTAGCTGTTGGTGAAGAAAGGTCGGATGACTCAGATGTTATTTACCATTAAGGCAAGCAGAAAAATGTCTCTCATATTGCTCAAAAAGGGCAGCTCTAGTCACCCTGGAAATAAAAGTAGATTGCAATATTACATTTGGGCTGAAAAGATAAGTGACCAACTGATAAAGGGTATCTTTCCATTCAGGTTTATGTCTGCTTTATATCATTATTTTGAAACTGTAACATAATTCTACTGTTATTTGTTAAATGCATTTGAGAAATGGATGTTTTAAGGAATGGCTGTGGTATGTCTGTTTCATGAAGGTTGTCTCCAAGGTGCGCGTTTGTTTTGTGGGCATGGGATATGTCTGTTTTATGAAGGTTATCTTCAAGGTGTGCTTTTGTGTAGTGGGGGTGAAGAGTTGTGCTGTACAAACACTGAGGCTGACAGCTAGCTGTACATGGTTGTGACAGGACGGGGTCTAGCACTGAGGAGGAAGGTTCGGAGTCCGACGACGAATCCACCACCAGTTACGACGAGGGTTCTTATGACGGCAGGGAGGGGGACATCACCTACCAGTGTCGTGACGATGAGGCCATCGCCCAGGGCTTGCCAGGTGCAAGATGTACGACCAGAACATCCGTGAAACGTAAGTCTCCCCTGGCTTCTACTCTACTCTCGGAACATCACTGATTTCTGTTCAGAGTTTGAGTGGAATGGTGCAGTATTTTTGGATTGTGGATTGGTGGCTGAATGGTTTGCCGAGTTTGCTGTTCAAACATCATGTGTGTATGTTCTGTTTGTTTTCACTAATGTCATGTGGGTGGTTCTTTTGCTGCAGTCCAGTGCATGTCGTATCAGTTTTAGCACATGTCTCATCCTCTCTGCCTTGTGGTAATGAATAGTATGTGCAGGTCGTCTGTTCCTGTGACAAGTCTGGATTAATGGTTGGCCATAAAATGAGTGATCTGCTGTGAGGAGGCACAAAGTAGACAAGAGTGAATTGTTACCACTATGTCTGCAATGATGGGGAGTTCAGGGGACTTGGGTTCACACATGGAAGCCCATGTTTTCTCATCTTTAAGACCTGCATTTTTGCATTTCAAGACCGTCTCCATTGTATAGTTTCTGGGGGCATAGGCCAAATCATATTCAGCAGAGACTTGTTAAGGGTAGGGGGTGGAGGAGATTAAATATCTGCAGTACCTTAATACATTTCTTGTTTGTCTCAGTGCTGTGGTGTTTCTTCCCTCGGCCTCTTTTTTCTTTCATTGTTTCTGTTCTAGTGCTGAAAGTGTTGAATGTCTGCAGTGTTAAGGACTTGCTGGGCAGAAGCCCTTAGTGACAGTGTTGATTGTCTACAGCGTGATTGTCTGCAGTGTTAAGGACTTGCTGGGCAGAAGCCCATAGTGACAGTGTCGACTGTCTACAGTGTGATTGTCTGCAGTGTTACGGACTTGCTGGGCAGAGGCCTTTAGTGACAGTGTCGACTGTATACAGTGTGATTGTCTGCAGTGTTACGGACTTGCTGGGCAGAGGCCCATAGTGACAGTGTTGATTGTCTACAGTGTGATTGTCTGCAGTGTACGGACTTGCTGGGCAGAGGCCCATAGTCACAGTGTTGATTGTCTACAGTGTGATTGTCTGCAGTGTAAAGGGCTTGCTGGGCAGAGGCTCACAGTGATTAAAGGGATGTGGACCTTGAGCCTCAGATGTCTGTGTATCATGTCACTGCTTTCACCCACTCCATCTGTGGGTTTCCTGACATTGAGTTCCGTTATTGCATGTATTACTCTTAGTCACTGCTTTGAGGAGACCAGCATTGACCGTAACTGCACACTTTGGATCTGCCAAGTTCTGTGTGAAGCGAACTTTGAAGGGATCCAAAGAATGATGGGCGTGTGACTCCAGTAAACTGAATCCAGAAACATTTGCTCAGCAAGGAAACAATAATAAAGAAATGAAACTGAAGGTCTAGGTCATTTATTCTTCATTCTGTCTGTGTATTTAATGATTGAGGCCATGGGTCTGTGGCCGTGGTTTTTTTTTTTTTTTTTATGACATACATACACTGAAGTACGTGTGTTCATGTGCACATATAGATGCACACATACCAATGTGCAGGGCTCACCAAATTGTGTTAGTGCATAATACATGCAGTAAACGCAGGAAAACAGTTAGTGAAACTTCAGACAGGAAAAAGATCCCCCTCCTTGTAACATAAAAAAGGAAGAAAGATGACAACAATGGAACTCTCCCAGATCTATGGGTTCAGTGGCTCAGAATAGTCTTCACACTTCCACACAGTTGTCCTCAAAGCCATGCTTTGTATCTGCGTATGATCAGTGCTTTCCTAAAGAAAAAACCGAAAGATGAGATAAACAAAGAAACATCACAGCATTGCAGCAAAACAAGAAATGTCTACGCTGTGCTGCAGATACCTTTCCCATGGTCCATTCTCTCTCTCCTCCTCTCTTGCTTGTTTAACACTGCAGAGTGTAGTTTAGGGAGGCGGTGGCCACACCTTACACACCTGTCTGTCCTGTTCTGTGTATGCTGAAGCAGTTGTGGGTGAGCGATTCTCCTTTGGTTTCCCAACATGCCCTGTGGTGGGAAGCAGTGCTGCCTGTCACTGGAGGGCCTGGAGGGAGATGGACTGGTTTCCCCACATGCACTGTGGGGAGAGTCAGTGGTGGGTGAGCGACTCTCCTTTGGTTCCCCCACGTGCACTGTAGGGGGAGTCGGTGGTGGGTGAGCGACTCTCCTTTGGTTCCCCCACGTGCACTGTAGGGGAGTCGGTGGTGGGGTGAGCGACTCTCCTTTGATTTCCCCCACACGCACTATGGGGGGAGTCAGTGGTGGGTGAGCGACTCTCCTTTGGTTTCCCCATATGCACTGTTGGGGGGGGGGGGGTGGGCAGGGGGGTGAGCGACTCTCCTTTGGTTTCCCCCACATGCACTGTGGGGGAGGCAGTGGTGCCTATCACTGGAGGGAGAGGGACAGCCTGCATAGGGTGCACAGCCACTCACACCATCACTGATAGAGACTTGCGCATGTGCTTGCACTATAATAGCAGTCCCACCTGGTAATATAAATCACTTGCTGTAAACCTTTTTTTATATATTAATTAGAAAATCAGCATATCTTATGTTCTGTGGTATTTATAAACTCTTCAGAAGTACCGTTGTTTCTGTAATTTATTTAAAGATCAACATGTTTTATTTTCTGTAGTATTCAGAAAACTCCTCGGGAGTTTGCATTTTTTATTTGTGATTGAGAAGACTGAATAAGAGAGGTTAGAGACTGGTTAATGATAGTGGCAGTTGCACTTGCAGGTTCTTATGTGCTGTGTCATGTGACTGACTGGAGATATGCCCAGGATACGGTGAACCTCTCAGGGTTCACTGTCATTTCATTGTTCCTGTAGGTCATCATTCTGGATACTGCCTAGGTCATCATTCTGGATACTGCCCACTCTCCTACTCCCAAGCCATCTCTACCCCATACTCTCCCATGTGTTCCCGTTTGGGGATGTTGTTTTTCTTTACTATCAATATTGCAAGTGCTTAGAGAGATGACCATGTAATTGGTGCTGCCAGAGGGGAATGCACAACACCAGAAATTCAAAAGCTTTGAAGACAACGGTGAGCTACACCGTGGCCTGGAACAGCAGTGACATTTGGTGCAGGAAGATGGAATTTCCTGGATGGATGGATGGATAGGAGTACAAGAACCCCTTCTACATAGGAAACACCTCCACAAGTCATCCTGAAGAATGGCATGACTCCAGAAATGAGTACTGCACTATCACCCATGAAACAAATGAAACTGGACTGAACACACTGTACCCTATGTCAGCAGTATGAAGACGAAGTCATCATCAAGACTAGAAGCAGGCCAGTCTAGCCAGGAGGTCAAGGGAATCTGGCGTCCAAGCCAAAGTCCTTACCATGGTAATGAGAGCTGTGATATTTGTAGCGCATCAGTCTGTGATCTCATGATGCAGCTCTCCACTTCAGGTCAGGAGAGGACCAGAACCCTACAGGCTATGGCAGAGGCAGCTGAAAAGATTTCCTGTTGGATCAGGTCATGGAGGAACCAAAGTGTTTTTCATCAGCATAAATATCCCAAGGTGCAACAGGTGTCTGAAAGCTGTGTGATTCAGGCGTCTGTCAGAAGTGGATTTGGTTTTGAGGTGAAACCATACAAGAAGTGCTGGCTCAAATCCAGCCAGTGCAAAAAAAAAAAAAAAAGAAAAAAAAAAGGTGATGACAGAAGAGCATCCAGGAATTGTAATCAAGTTGCAGCCTGACTCCCCTCCCCATCCCCTCTCCCCCACCCCCCCCATAGACTGTAAGAGTTACGGGACCTTCAGATGTCAAGCTGTCCGTAGAGTGTCATCCTGCTCTACCAAGTTTTCTGAACAATTTCCTGTTCTGATTGTGACATGCATATTTTCAGCTGGAAAGTAAAACTATGTTAAACAGTAATTGCAACTGTCAGACTAAAAGAAAAATCAACTGGATAGAAATGTTATTAATGTGTACTTTGGTAAATAATTTTAAATGTATGGAAAGAGTGTAGATGTTTTATACAAGTTCATAGATTGTTGAGACTTGGATCAGTGGTGATCATGACAAGCTTGTTATTTCTAACCAGTATTGTGCTGTGTCTCTGGTGTTCTGTTTGGACCCTTGTAAAAATTAAAAAAAAAAAAAATAATAGTCAGTCATGTTGACTTTCATTAGTGTTGGATAAAGCCAGCCAGTCAGTTGAATTCTCAGGCATTTCATTATCTGTAACTATTCTGAGATCATAAGGATTTGTTTTCTTTAGTATTGCTATTTGAGGAGGATTAAGTAAAGTTTGATGTGGTGGAGGGGTGGAGTTGTTTCCCTTGTAGAGAGGAGCGGTGTAGGGGAGTGGCCAGGAGGGCTGGGTGGTGACAGTAGCATGGTGGATAGCGTAGTTGATGTGCATGGCGACTGACCGGCTTCCCTCTGTTGGCCTTGGCAGTTCGCTGGAAGCTCTTCGTCATTCACAGGCCAGGTGAGTGCCAGGGAAGGGGGCCCCTTGCTTTCTGTCTGTCCCTCTGTCAACATCATCATCATCATCGTTGTCATTGTTGTCTTCCTCATCCTTGCCGTCTAGTTGGGTGCTATCCTGGGGCTGATTTCTTTGTTGCTTCAGGCAGAGCCTCCCAGGGAATGGAGAGTAGTGAGGCACTGCATGGTTCACTGCTTGCTAGTTATGCGTATCACTGCATCCCTTCTCCCCTGCCCTCACTTGGTCTTCTGAGACATATCTCTGCTCTTTCACATAGGTTTCTTTTGACACAGGTGCTTGCATGTTTCACACATCCACACATTCACACACACACACACACGCACACGCACACGCGCGCAGGTGTGCCTGACCATGCTCTCTCACACACTCACACACACACGCACACACACACACACACACACACACACACACACACACACACACACACACACACACACTACAGTCCCCTCAAGCTTCCCTTTACCATCTTCTTCACTGCACTGTGCAAAGATCTCCAGTCCTCCCCCTCCCCTACTCCCCAGCATACGCAGAATGTTTTTGAGAAAGGCGTGTGAAGCCGATGTCAATATGAAGGACAACATCAAACATGTGGACTTGGACTTTGCCCTCCCACCCTCAACAGATTACACAGCCAGCCTCTTCCATCAACACTGGGAACTTTTGGCAGGGCAATGGACTGGCTGATGTCGATCACATACACTGAGGTCTTTAGGGAGGGCATTGGACTGCCTGATCTCATTCACATACACTGAGGTCTTTAGGGAGGGCATTGGACTGCCTGATGTCATTCACATACACTGAGGTCTTTAGGGAGGGCATTGGACTGCCTGATGTCGATCACATACACTGAGGTCTTTAGGCAGGGCATTGGACTGGCTGATGTCATTCACATACACTGAGGTCTTTAGGGAGGGCATTGGACTGCCTGATGTCATTCACATGCACTGAGGTCTTTAGGGAGGGCATTGGACTGCCTGATGTCATTCACATGCACTGAGGTCTTTAGGGAGGGCATTGGACTGCCTGATCTCATTCACATGCACTGAGGTCTTTAGGGAGGGCATTGGACTGCCTGATGTCATTCACATGCACTGAGGTCTTTAGGGAGGGCATTGGACTGCTGATGTCATTCACATACACTGAGGTCTTTAGGGGGCATTGGGGCATTCATTCACTGCCACTGAGGTCTCATTCACATGATGTCACTGAGGTCTGAGGTCTTTAGGGAGGGCATTGGACTGCCTGATTCACATTCACATACACTGAGGTCTTTAGGGGTGGCATTGGACTGCCAGATGTCATTCACATACACTGAGGTCTTTAGGGAGGGCATTGGACTGGCTGATGTCATTCCTGATCTCATTCACATACACATGAGGGAGGGCATTGGACTGGGATGGCATTCCATGGAGGTCTTTAGGGAGGCATTGGATCTGATTCATTCACATGCACTGAGGCCTTTAGGGAGGGCATTGGACTGGCTGATGCTCATTCACATACACTGAGGTCTTTAGGGAGGGCATTGGACTGCCTGATGTCATTCACATACACTGAGGTCTTTAGGGAGGGCATTGGACTGCCTGATGTCATTCACATACACTGAGGTCTTTAGGGAGGGCATTGGACTGCCTGATGTCATTCACATACACTGAGGTCTTTAGGGAGGGCATTGGACTGCCTGATTTCATTCACATACACTGAGGTCTTTAGGGAGGGCATTGGACTGCCTGATGTCATTCACATGCACTGAGGTCTTTAGGGAGGGCATGGACTGGCTGATGTCATTCACATACACTGAGGTCTTTAGGGAGGGCATTGGACTGCTGGCTGATCTCATTCACATACACTGAGGTCTTTAGGGAGGGCATTGGACTGGCTGATCTCATTCACAGGCTGGTGCATCATCTTTTCCATCAGTGGGGAGAGAAGGCATGGCGAATCCTCCCTTAACTTACAGTTCATAGTGGCTTACTGGCTGTTGATTTCATTGGCACTAACCAGTGTGTGTGTGGATTGTTTTTCTTTTGAGGTCTTTTTTGGCTTTTGAAGACAGGTTGGTAGATTGGACTTGAGTCGTCTTTCAAATGTGCACAGTACATTTTTTTTATTGATTTTTTGAAAAAAAATAACTGGTGTTGCACCTGGCTTTTGTTCAAGTGATGGGTGCTGGGCTTTTTGGTGATCTTTGCCTTGTGCCTGCATGTACACTGATTTGCTCATTTTTCCCTAGCCCTGTTTGCATGCTGCTACATCGAGTCATCACCTTTTTCTTCTGCATTCTGCGCATCCTGCAGTCTCCCATGTCTCATTTCCTTCATCCTGTTTCCTAGTGATGATTTTAGGTGACTTTTACTGACCTTAGTGCTGTAGAGTGAGTGGCTTTCTCCATTCTTTCAGGAAAATATCATGACTTGGATTCTTTTTAACCTCTGCTCTGTTTTCAAGTGAGTCCCATCACGTTTCCCTGGGATACCTGAGGTTCAGTCTTTTTGTGACTCACTGTGTGTGTGTGTGAGTGAGTGAGTGAGTGCGTGTATGTCATGTGTGCGTGTTGAGTGTGTGTGTGCGGGTGTTGGACTGTGTGTGTGTGTGTGTGTGTGTGTGTGTGTGTGTGTGTGTGTGTGTGTGTGTGAGTGAGTGAGTGCATGAATCCTGCATGTATGTGTGTGGCATGTTTGTGTGTGTGTGTGTGTGGATTGTGTGCGTGTGCGTGTGTGTGTGTGTGAAGACAGATTGCCCAGCACTAACAGCTTGTTGTGCCCCCGTGTAGACAGCTTTCCATTGATGGGCTCAGTGCTGGCAGCTGTGAGTGAGCACAGGAATGGCCCCCCTTCCCTGCCCCGAGTCATCCCTCCTCCATTCCCCCTCCCCCTCCTGTCCTCAGTCCCTCCAGTTTTGGTTTTCACAGTGACACTGTGTGCTGACAGCTTGGACTGTGTACCAGCACAGCTGTAAACGTGTGGGTGTCCGTGCTACCTGCATGTAGGACCTTTACGTTACTTGGTACAGAAACAGTCACATTAAACTTCCTGTCTCGGTCTGTGAAGATTTTTGCCAAATTACTTCAGACCTGTAAGCGTGTAGAGTATGGCAGTGATGGAATGCCTGGCTGACCTTTGGCGTTACTGGATCGTTTGCTGTCTGTGTTGATTTCAGTGTGGCACTTTTGTGTAGTCGCGTTCTCTTTCTTGATGCTGTGACTAATTAATTGATTGATTTTTTTTATTTAATGTATTTTACGCTTTGCCTTGATTGATAAGTATGTTTGTATCTTGGTTTCATTGTGTGTGGCTGTGCCTGTGGCATGGATCTATTGTGAATGTCAGAAGATTGGTGTGATGTGTGTGTTCTTCCTGTGGCATGGATCTTTTGTGAATGTCAGAAGATGGCTGTGATGTGGTGTTTCTTCCTGTGGCATGGATCTTTTGTGAATGTCAGAAGATTGCTGTGATGTGTGTGATCTTCCTGTGGCATGGTCTTTGTGTGTGAATGCCAGAAGATTGCTGTGAATGTGATGTGATGTGTGTGTTCTTCCTGTGGCATGGATCTTTTGTGAATGTCAGAAGATTGCTGTGATGTGTGTGATCTTCCTGTGGCATGGATCTTTTGTGAATGTCAGAAGATTGCTGTGATGTGTGTGTGTTCTTCCTGTGGCATGGATCTTTTGTGAATGCCAGAAGATTGCTGTGATGTGTGTGGTCTTCCTGCATGGTTCCAGCTGCCCATGGTATCAGACAGTGTTTAGCTGAACTATTTTGACTGCTCCTTAACTGTGTGAGTGCTGGTTTTGAGGACATTTTCTATTCTTTCAGGATGTTGGCTTGTCTTCTTCACATTCTCCACGGTGTTTTTTTTTTTTTTTTTTTTTTTTTTCTTGTTTGTCATCATTTTGGGTGTGATTATTTTTTTCAAGTAGAGGTTGTGGCATTAGACGTGGTGTCTCTTGAAGTGTTTTTTGTATGTTGGTTGTGTGTGTGTGTGGTGTATTTAACAGTGAGGGATGGTGCCTAACAGATGAACAGCCCTAACACAGATGAAATTATGGGGCATCAATAGCTCCATCAGTTCCTTGGTGGTGTCTGAGACAGTGAGGGATATGAACCTAAAGGTTGAACAGCAGTGACAGGGCATAAATTATGGAGTGTAGAATGCACACCTCCATCAGTTCCTTCATAGTGTCTTTAACAGTGAGAGATATGAACCTAAAGGTTGAATAGCTGTGACAAGGCAGAAATTATATAGTGTAGAATGCACACCCCCATCACTTCCTTGATAGCGTCTTCAACAGTGAGAGATATGATCCTAAAGGTTCAACAGCCATGAAGGGGCAGAAATTATGGGATGTAGAACACACACCTCCATCCATTCATCTGTTCCATGGTGGCCGTTTGGCTCAGTGTGTTTGTGAGCTCATGGCCATTATCATTTTTATCATCCCTATGACATCACAGATCCTCTTAATCCAATCACTGCAGAGCAGAAGTTTTGTGTGTAATGCTGATGACCATTACTATTTTTGTCATCCCCGTGATGTCACAGAGCCTCTTAATCCATGCACTGCAGCTCTAGCTAAAGTGTTACGTGTAATGCTGATACAACATTCAAAGACAACAAAAAGTAGTATTGGGATAGACCAAGTTTGATTGGCATTACTTAGTTATACTCCAAACTGTGAAGGTAGTTTGGAATGCAAAGAACCTGATTTTCAAGGGTATGTTGGGGTGGGCTGGTGGTGTTGAACAGTGTGTCTTGTCCGGCACCTGTTGTCCTGGGCCATCAGGTGACAATGAGGAACATGAAGACATGTGGCAGATCTGGCTGCCAGGCAACTGGTATAAAAGGAAAATATCCTAGTTACCATCATCAT
>JADBJO010000191.1:752500-810000 GCA_016801955.1 Conus betulinus | reverse complement strand
TTTACAGAACATGAGTGTTGTGTAGTGTACAGGACATTAGTGTTGTGTAGTATACAGGACATGAGTGTTGTGTAGTGTACAGGACATTAGTGTTGTGTAGTGTACAGGGCATTAGTGTGTGTGCAGTGTACAGGACAGTAGTATGTGTGTAGTGTACAGGACATTAGTGGTGTGTAGTGTACAGGACATTAGTGTTGTGTAGTGTACAGGGCATTAGTGTACAGTGTACAGGGCATTAATGTTGTGTGATGTGCAGAACGCCAACCTGGCAGTGGTCCAAGAGGAGTGGTTCAGAGTGTCCAGTCACAAGCTGTCCAGTGCTCACCAAGTTGAGGATTACCTGTCCTCCATCAACGAGATCTCCCACCGCCTGCTGGACTACATCGTCAACCTGGTGGACAACAACGTCAGTGTCTCCGTCTTCCTTGTCTGTTCATACCCACACCTTACAACAGCTTGCTGTTAACACATCAGTGACTCTGATTAATTGGGTTTTTTAAAGTATGAATCTCTTTCTTTGTGTTTTCCTGAAACATTTCCCTTGCCTATTATTCTAAACCGTGATTAAAGCAATGATTCAAACAGATTTTGAAGGAGTTTTGTTTTGGTGAAAAGAAGTGAGTAATTATCAACAAAGGTTTGAAAACTGGTGTCAGAGTCAGTATTTTTCAGATGAGTGTGTCAGCCAGGTCCTGTTCCATTAGAAAAAAAATGAAACAAAAGATGTGTTCATATCTCTTGTTGCTACAGCTGTCAGGTTTTGTTTATTTGTCAGCAGATATAGATAGTAAGTTTCATGGTGTGCGGATGTGTACACATGCATATATATATGTGTGTGTGGTGTGTGTGTGTGTGTGTGTGTGTGTGTGTGTGTGTGTGTGTGTAGTAGTTGTATATGCATGCATGATATGTGCTGTCCAGTGACCTGTTGGTTACTCAGATGTCTTATTTCTGTGCTACTTGTTCTCTCGCTTGAAGGAAGGAGACTATTGCTGCTTCCTGACAATGCTGCCATCCATTGCTGCTTCACTGCAAGTTGACAGATCAATGAAGTTGACAGATCAATGAATGATTCCATAAGCTGTATTTCCATTTCAAACCAGCTGTTGATGTACAGTGACACAGAGAAGAACTGACCTGTACTGCTGTTGCCAGGGCAATGCTGCCATCCACTACTGTGTGTCTCACTGCAATTTCGACATCGTGGGCCTGCTGCTGGACACAGAGGTGTGTGACATGCGTCGGCCCAACAAGGCCGGCTACACCCCCCGCCATGCTGGCCTCTCTGGCCCACGTGCAGAACGACGACCATCGCCACATCATCCTGCAGCTTTTCGCCGCCAGTGAGATCAACGCTCGCGCGCTGAGCAGGTGATAGTGTAGATGTGGGTGGTGGTGGTGTATGTTTGTCAGAAATGTGTATGTGTGTGTGTATGTATGTGTGTGTGCATGTGCATGAGTATGTGTGTGTACATGCATGTTTGTTCATGTGTGTATGTGTGTGTGTGTGTGTTCATTTTCAGACTTGCAGCATCGACATGTGAAACCATAAGTGTAACTTGACGTACACCTATGTATGTTCAAGTTCCGACCTTGACCTTAATATGTTCAATTTCTGACCTTGACCCCAGCATTTTCAGGTCCTAACCTTGATCTGTTGCTGTGCCTGCAGACAGGGCAGACAGCGCTGATGCTGGCCACGAGCCAGTGCCGCACTGACATGGTTCAGCTGCTGCTGGAGGCGGGAGCAGACTGCAATGTGCAAGACTTCGACGGCTCCACCGCCCTCATGTGTGCCTGCGAGCACGGCCATGCCGCCATTGTGCAGCTTCTCCTGGCCCAGCCTGCTGTGATGCCAGCATGGCAGACAACGTGAGTGCAGGGTGGGATGAGGGGGTGGGGGGGGGGGGGGGGCTGGTGGTGTGGTGTGTGTGTGTGTAGGTGCATTACAACACTGATGGTGAAGACAAGCTGTGATGCAAAGTATTTGACAGCCAGGAAACCAGCAGTGCAGTGCTGGCTTTGTGATGGGGGAGTGTTTGTCTTAACATAGTGTCTGTGTTTGATAGAGGTTGGACCTTTGATGTGCCACACACTGGGTACTAGTCCTTGTCTTTCGGGACTCTTCTGCAATAACCATCTTCATTGTCCCGACATAGAGGCAAAGGTGGTGAAGACAGTGTGGTTACCCTCATGGCAAGAGGAGGACAAAGGTCTGTTCACCCAGTTCTCTCCCCTGTCAACTGTCCGGTGAATGAATGGCCATTGGCTTGTGAAGGGGTGTATTATCTAAGGGGCCCCCCTCAGGGGACTGGAACCGCATCTGTTTTTTCTGATTTCTCTCCACAGATAGTGTACAGAGAAATAGCACAGTGCCAGATTTATCTTGATTAATGAACCCCAGGAGTTAGGAGAGTGTGTGGTGACTGTAGATTGGGTCCTGCTCAGCAGGCTGCTTATTAACAGCACAGCAAAGCTCTTTTAGTATAAAGTAGCATGCTTTATTAACTGAGGGAATAGCAGTAGGTGCAGCATTCTTTTTGCCTTTTTTTTATGTCTTTTCATGAGGGGGGAAACACACACCATGCAACGTTACAGAGAGCACACTTGTTTTTTTTTTTTTTTATTTGTTCAGTTTCTATGTGTACAAATTTCTTTTCACTTTATATGTGCATTGTTTGCCTTTTTAAGTACCTGTGGCACTGTATGTGCTTCTTGAATTTTTTTTTTTTCTATTTTCATGAAAAATTGTATTTGGTTCCCACTGATAATACTCATGTAACTGAATTCTGGATGCTTATTGTTGGTATGAGACAGATCTGCATTTGGTTACCTCTGATAGTATTCATGTAATTGATACCTGGGCTTTTATTGCTGGAATTTTTTTTAGAATCCATGTGCAATCAGCACAATGAGTGTACTGTATTGAGTGTTTTAGCACACATTTAATGTAAAGCATCCACTATCTATGCCAGGGGTTTTGAGAAATATCTAATAATCTTTTTATCAGCACTTTCTTTTAGCACTTTGTAGACCGTAACAGGGTGAACATTTTCAGTATTTTAAAAATTAGAAGCAGCAGGGCACTTTCTTTTAGCAGTTTGTAGATGTGAGACGTAACAGGGTGAACATTTTCAGTATTTTAAAAATCAGAAGCAGCAGGGTTTGGATGAGCATAGTGCAATACCGCAATGGACAGAGGTCAGTCAGGAATTGGTAAGAGAGTGCCGTGTGCAGTTTTCAAACAGATCTGGTCTGGGGTTGATAGCTAAGTGTCCTTTGACATGATGCCATGGTCCTGTCCTGTGGTACCTCATTGGAAGACCACCCATCACAGCTCACCTGATGTCACACTTGTGACATGGTTGGTTTATTCTTGGTGACTTTTCTTGATACTCTGTTTTACAGCTGTATGCAAATCTACTCAGAATTCTTTTGTTGTTGTTGTTGTTGTTCTGTTTAGCGTGTCACTGTAGGTTTTCATATTTTCAGTGTCTTAATTTTCACGCAGCATAAATGTCATTTCATTGTAGATGTTTTTGTGTTTGTAGATGCTTTCTTGTAGATGTGTAATTGGGGATATTGTTTCAGTGTAGTTTGATATGGATGTTGTTTTGTTATAGATGTTGTTTTCATTGTAAATGTTGTGTTATTGTAAATGTTGTATGAAAATATCATCTTATTGTAGATGTTGTTTGTTGTAAATGTTGGGCAGAACCTTTCAAGAGCCTTGTCAGCGTGGCATTAACATTAACACAGTATCTCTCTCTAACAGACCTGTGTTTACCCATATGATTTTGAAGTACAAATGTTTGGCAAAAATACAAGTACCAGGAACTAGAAAAAAAAAAAAGGTCCACAAAAAAAAGAACTTCTTTGCACTTGCATGGGAGCGTCTTGGTGTGTTTTGATCAGACATTGACAGCTCTTACTAATTCTCGCATATAAAATCATGTCTGGTTAAGTCTGCTTCTTCAGCAACATGCCGCCAGTACGTAGAAACAACAGTGGCAACTACAGGCCCTGACGTGAAACAAAAAGTCTGGCAAGAGGGTATGATTTTGTGCCAAAGTATTCTGATGAATCAGGTTTGAAAAGAATTTGCACAGGAAGTACCTGTTTTTAACTGTGTAGTGGCTGGAAGGTCAGGTATTCTTCTGCCTTCTACTGTGCAGTGGCAGATGACTCCACCCCCATGTTTTAAAAACATTTTGGAAGATGGAGCTTCCCTGCATACACACACACACACACACACACACACACACACACACACACACACACACACGTACACGCACACGCACACAGTCCACCTCTTTTCTTCCCAGAATTTGTAACATTTGTACACATCCTTTGGGAGAAATACATTTATTTTTGTGTGAAAAAGTATACCAATAGCAATTTTAGGGTAACAGGTCTGCGCAAAGGTTCAGTTATTTGAAGTGAATTTGAAAGGATACTTCCAACATCCTTTCATGTCACACTAAAACCACACTACACCTTTGCCATAGCCTGTCACTCTCAGACCTGTGTCAGCTGCTTTTCCCCTTGGTGGAGAGGGACTGTGAATATAGCAGTGGTCATGATGCACTGTGTGGCAGAGGACAGAGAGTAGCACCCGGCTAAAGGGAGAACGCAACACTATCCAGAACTGAGGAAAGGTGATGATTCTTCAGAAATGAAGACGCTTAATGACTCTTTGGAGCTAACAACCATCCAAGGTTTTGTTGAGCCTTTACAGACAGGACTGGTACAACTGTTAGGGCCAACCTTTTTTCCTGGCCACGGTGTTTTGTTGAAGACTGTCTGGGCCTTCACAGGCAGGACTTGTACAACTGTTAGGGCAAACCTTTTTCCTGGCCACGGTGTTTTGTTGAAGACTGTCTGGCCTTCACAGGCAGGACTTGTACAACTGTTAGGGCCAACCTTTTTTCCTGGCCACGGTGTTTTGTTGAAGACTGTCTGGCCTTCACAGGCAGGACTGGTACAACTGTTAGGGCCAACCTTTTTTCCTGGCCACGGTGTTTTGTTGAAGACTGTCTGGCCTTCACAGGCAGGACTTGTACAACTGTTAGGGCCAACTTTTTTCCTGGCCACGGTGTTTTGTTGAAGACTGTCTGGCCTTCACAGGCAGGACTTGTACAACTGTTAGGGCCAACCTTTTTTCCTGGCCACGGTGTTTTGTTGAAGACTGTCTGGCCTTCACAGGCAGGACTGGTACAACTGTTAGGGCCAACCTTTTTTTGGCCATGGTGTTGTGGACAGAGTCAGGTCGGCTCAGACAACAGTGAGGTCAAAGAGTGGACGAAGTCAAGGTTGAACGCCATGGTTGAAGTGCAGCCAACTAGTTGTGGGTGGATTTCAGAACACCTGGCTCAGATGGTGCCAGTGGATGGAAATGCACATTTCACTTAGTCTCCTGCACCGCAAGGATACACACATTCAAACATTTTTTTCGATCCAGCTTTGCAGTGAGCCACAGTTGTGAGTAATGCTTATGCCTTTGTGGTTAATAATGTCATGACTTTGGGTCTGTGTTCTGTGTGTGCGCATGACTCACTTTTCTCCGTGTGTGTAAATGCTTGTGCATGTGTGGCCTTGTCGACTGTGACCATGACGCTGACAGGAGAGTAGCACAGCCCTGTCCATTGCCATGGAAGCAGGCCACAAGGACGTTGGGGTCATTTTGTACAAGCATCTGAATTTCTCCAAGACGACCAGTCCTGTGAGTGCAAGGCGTGTGGGGTAGGGGAGGACAGGGGGATGATAGGACAGGAAGAACATGGGGCTAGGGGAGGACAGGGAGATGACATTCGGCTGACCCTAGCTTATCCTGTTCTTTGTTGGTCAAAGGGGACTAACCGCAGATCTGCAGTAGCCTTTTTTCTTTCTTTTTTTTTTTTTTGTAAAGGTACTTAATTTACATCTGACGTGCAACTTTTTCGTTCATAATTAGAATGCATCAGAAAACTTGGAGTAAAATAGCACCTTATGCATTTTTCAAAAGCCTGTGACTCTTTCATAAGAGTAAATCAGGACTCTGCATGTGTGTGTGTGTGTGTGTGTGTGTGTGTGTGTGTGTGCGTGCGTGCGTGTGTGCGTGTGTGTGTGTGTGTGTGAGTGCAGGTGCGCACACACATACTAGTATGTATGTGAGAGTGCATGCATTTATGCATATGTGTATCTTATTATTGCCCTAAGTTCAGGAGAATATCGTCCTGCATTGCATGTCTTCAAGCCTCTCCAACAGGACCACCATGACCAGCTGTCATGGACATTAGCTAGAAAAGGATGTTGACTCTGATTTTCCTCGAAAGAAAAACCAGTAGTATATTGATTTTTTTTTGTTTCAAATTCGATATCTTTAATGGTCATCATGGGTATTAGCTAGAAAACTGCTGAAATGGCTATAGATTTGTGTGTGAAAAAAATATGTACTTTCGTACTGCTTGCTTTCAAATTTTGGAGAGTATACATATACAGGGTATATAGCTGAGTGCAGTGAATATCCAGAATTGTTCTTTTGTTCTGGTCTTGGAAGCAATTTTGAAATCTAGTGATATGAACTTGACTCTAAATTGAACAAAGTGATGATTTTGTTTAGTGAAAAAAAAAACAACAACCCAATCTTTCGTTCTTTGTCCTCCAAGCAGTGGAGTGGGTTAGTGGGACTGTGGAATCCCGTGCCTGAACAGAAGACAACAGTTCTGGATGTGGCTCTTAACTTCTTGTTTTTTTGTTTGTTTTTGTTTTCAGCTGCAAGTAATATACGTTATGGTGTTAGTTCTTTTAGGGTAAGCATTGTAATAGAAGAGGCTGGCCGAATTTTATTGCTGTTGTGAGACTTTTTTTTTTTCCAATGTTTTTGCTATAATTATTGAATTGCCTGCTTCATAATCACATTATTTGCAATGCTGGCTTGTCATTGTCTTTTCTTCCTTTGAACTAGTTTTGTCAGAAAGCCACACCCTAGTACTCCAAGAATGTCAGGTCAGTAGTTTGTGTCTACATACGCTTACCTGTAATGATATAAAAGAATATGAACAAATCATATTTGCATGACTGTAATCACCTGTTAATTTACACATTGAAAGGTTGCGCATATGCCTCAATGTTGTATGCATCGAGAATGTGAGTGACAATGCATTTGGGTGTGGTTCATGTGTATGCATGAGAATGTTATGGATCTTTCCTACACAGGAAGAGGATCAGCAGTAATAGACAGAGCCTTTCACATGGTGGGAGGTGTTGATCTCCACCTGCTCCTGGTCAGGAGACTGTTGAATCAGTGCAGGCTGGACTGAGCCAAGCTGAAAGGACTGGCCAACAGGGTTGGGGCTGCTCTGATGGGTCACCCTGTACGGCTGTGCAGGACCTGACTTGCCATAAAATGCAGTCCTTTGACACACTGTTGGCAGTGATAGTGATAAAAACTGGTTTATCTCCTGACATGTCATGAAGTAGTGCATCTTTGATAGCGATAGTACCCTGTTGTATCCCTTTGAACTATCTCCCCCCCCCCCCTCCCCCTTTCTGGGATCTGGGTGCTTGTCATGACTGCAATGATCTGTGTTTCCTTGGGATTGGTGGTTTATGGTGTGGGGGGGACTTCCCTTGGCTTATGGTGAATGGGCCTGCTTTTTTCTGATTTTCTAGGGGTCTGCCAGAAAGCGGAAAGGAACTAGCTCTCCGACTCCCAGGTAAAGCTCTCTTTTGTTTGTTCTCACATGCAGTCTGCACGGTTAGTTCTGTGACAAACACACAGGGGGGAGATCAGCACGGGACTGATGACTGGGTCCTCATCATTCTGCAGAAAAGGCACTGGGCCACAGAATCCATCTAATGCGCCCACATAGCACTTTTCACTGATCTTAGCTGATGGAAAGAGTGCTAGAGGATGAATAAGAAGGAAGAAAAAATCTTTTGAAATGTATCTTTAGAGGCATAGCTGAACACAAGAGTTATAGTAAAATGTCTGTAATGAGAAGCAGCACCCGGAACAGTCCCCTGTTCCTCTCCCCC
The DNA here is from genome assembly GCA_016801955.1 of Conus betulinus. Classification (NCBI taxonomy): domain Eukaryota; kingdom Metazoa; phylum Mollusca; class Gastropoda; order Neogastropoda; family Conidae; genus Conus; species Conus betulinus. The sequence continues at coordinate 801,981 of JADBJO010000191.1, read as the reverse complement.
AATGATTGATTGATGTTTCAAGCTTTGTCTTTGTTGCTGTAGCTCTTTTGGTGAACACTGGGTTCCATTTCTGTCTGGGCTGAGGAATCATTGTTAGCTATGTGTATCTGATTGGTGAAGAACATTATTTGGTCAATTTTATTGTATGGCTGGTAAAAAAATATACAGACTGATATGATTTCTTCCATGCTTTTACATTTCTGTATATATGTAAATATATCATGATGACTGCTCACACTCACACTAAGATCAAGTAAGTATTTTTCGTTTTTGAATTGAAAACCAGCCCATAATCCCCCACGTTTGTTTTTTGTTTTCAGCATCTAGGCGTTTCGATCAAACACAGTTTTGAGTAACAGTTCTTCCGTAAGAATGCATGGCTCTCCCGTTTGTCATTTGTATACCATTGCATACATAATCCTGTCTCTCATATTGCTGATCTGTATTTGACATAATCTTCCTTTCTGTTGTGAATGTTCATGTCCAGTTACTGCAATGCATGATAAATTACACCTCATATTTCCTGTCAGCTGGTTCAGATATCTCAATCTAGAACAGAGGACAGTGGTTCTGGAAACTGAAGAGACACAGACAGGATCAGGCTGAACAAAGAGGTCTGGCAGAGAACTAAGCAGGAGCCTTGTATCAAGTCCATGGGACATGAAACATGGAAGTGGATCAGGCACACATCCTACTCAACCATTATGCCAGCATCCCGGGTTGCAGCCTGGAGTGAATTGTCAGGGAGGGAAGAAGGGAGGGAGGCAGTGCTGACGTAGCTGACAGCGTGATAAAGAAAGGCGAAACAGATTGCCATGTCCTGGAGAGGTGGAGCAGATGGTGTGGAACAGAGGGGGGCTGAGCTAAGCAGAGCAGGTTCTGTGCTTTCCATGGGGGGGTGAAGAGGACCAGTTTGAGTCATATACACCATGTACGTCAGCGTGATCGCAGGGGCAGTGGTTTGAAATTGACCACGCACAATACAGCACACTCCTCCTGAGGAGCAGCCAGCTTTTCCAAAGAGTTGTCTAGAATAGTTTCCTGATACTGTTGCCAGTGTCCCATCTCTCAGTGCTTTCCAAGGCAGGCTTGATAGCCTTTGGGCTTGTATCCCGTCTGTTTTTATAACCCCAGTTGCTACAAAAAGACTGTTTATATCCCTGTTGCCACAAGAAGACTCTTTATAATCCCAGTTGCCACAAGGAGACTGTTTGTAATCCCAGTTGCCACAAGAAGACTGACATGCATGCTGAAGTTGGTTCCCAAGGAGTAATGGAAATGCTTTTCTGCATAGACCTCAGTCATCCAGATGATCAAGTATCAGCTAAATGTGAAGTGTAAACAAGAGAAGAAACACACAGTCGATAAAATCAACTGATACATAGATATGTTTGGTGTTTTCCCCGCTGTTGATTTGATATGTGCAGTTCACTTGTCATGGAAAGGCCTTTTGGGGGGACTACAGATGGTATGTGTGTTTGCAGTGCCTCCTGTATATGTGACACCCATGGGTGTGTGTCAGAGGACAGACGCAGTGTCTCCATGCACACAGTAGGGGTGGCCAGTGAGGTACCGGTGACACCCATGGGTGTGTGTCAGAGGACAGACACAGTGTCTCCATGCACACAGTAGGGGTGGCCTGGGAGAGGTGTCTGTGACACCCATGGGTGTGTGTCAGAGGACAGACGCAGTGTCTCCATGCACACAGGAGGGGTGGCCATGGGAGGTGTCTGTGACACCCATGGGTGTGTGTCAGAGGACAGACGCAGTGTCTCCATGCACACAGTAGGGGTGGCCAGGGGAGAGGTGTCTGTGACACCCATGGGTGTGTGTCAGAGGACAGACACAGTGTCTCCATGCACACAGTAGGGGGCCCCAGGGGAGAGGTGTCTGTGACACCCATGGGTGTGTGTCAGAGGACAGGCACAGTGTCTCCGTGCACATAGTAGTGTTGGTCAGGGGAGAGGTGTCATTGACACCCATGGGTGTGTGTCAGAGGACAGACACAGTGTCTTCATGCACACAGTAGTGTTGGCCACGGGAGGTGTTTGTGACCCCCATGGGTGTGTATCAGAGGACAGACAGACACAGTATCTCCATGCACATAATAGAGATGGCCAGGGGAAGGGTGTCTGTGACACCCATGTGTGTGTGTCAGAGGACGGACAGACAGTGTCTCCATGCACATAGTAGGGGTGGCCAAGGAAGAGGTATCTGTGACACCCGTGGTGTGTGTCAAAGGACAGACAGACACAATGTCTTGGCGCAGTAGGGGTGGCCATGGCAGAGGCAGTGTCATGGGAATGGCTGACCTGGCTTGGAGCTTTCCTGTTGCTAGTAGCAATACTGCCAAGTAGGTTTATACAGGACCAGCTCCTCAGAGCTGTCCTCCCCACATGGTCATCAAACACAGAGAGTGTTCAGGTTCATGGCAGGGAGTCAGCACTGGAGGCCAAGGCCAAGGAGACGCAGAGAGCCTTGGTCCACACAACACCAGGTGTTTGAAGGGAGGGCATGTTGATGTCAGGGTCCTGATCAGAACATGGTCATGTTGCATTTCCCGACTGCTGCAGTGTGCAAGTTCTCTGTGCTGCTGGTGTGTTGTTCGTGTGGTCAGAGGAGGGGTCAAAGGGATGCTGTCCAACACCAAACAGAACTGAGCTTTTGTCTTTCACTTGGTTTTCATCAGGACGGGGTAGAGAGGTGGCTTTGTGTGAATGCTTCATGGTGTACTTTTGAACACGTTGCCTGAATGCTTTTACTCGTGTTTGGTTACTAGGCTTGTAAGTTATGAATCATTCATTTAATACTGGTTTGTAAATGTAATTTGTAATGAATGTGTAAACTGGAATCCAAAGTACTCAACTGTATGGCATTTTGGATTGAAAGCATTTGTATGCATGCTGTAATAACGAAGTTGATGAACTATTTAACATGCATGGTGTATTTTCTGCTCTCACAATGTCTGTTCTTTGTATTGTAAAACACCATAAGCTTTTATCTGAAAATAGTCCCTATGCTCATCGATCACTGACACAAAACAGGGATGAGATGAAAAAGTGATGGTGAGTGAAAGACTTGGGGTGGCTGTTTGGGACACATTGTCCCTCGAGTTGGTGAAGCAGACACAGCAGTAATGGAAGCAGACAGTTGGGGCAAGAGCTCTCCAGGCAGCAGTGAAGGGGAGATTGGGGGTGGGGGGGGGGGGGGGGGGGCTGGCCTCCGTTCTGTTTGTCACTGAGAGACATGGCTCTGTCGCACCATCACCAATCCGTGATCAGCTGGCCTCTCCCAAAGACCTCAAGTGATCAAAAGTCATTGGTCAGTATTGACCAGAAGTGGGTCGTGTCACAGCTGGCCTGTTAAAAGCACCAGGCAGGATATATAGTACATGCATGTGTGTTGTGTCAATCTCTTCTGGCACAGTGTCATGCCCAGTTGTGATTCAGTGACATAAAGCTGTCTGAAACAAGAGAGAAGTGGCAGTCAGTCACACATGGTGATGATGTTCAGCTGACTGTCCAGTCACGGAGGATGATCCATTGATGTCCAGTGCTCTTCACAGGAGGGGCATGGTGGTCAGTCAGGCATGGTGATGATGTTCAGCTCACTGTCCAGTCAGTCACGGAGGATGATCCATTGATGTCCAGTGCTCTTCACAGGAGGGACATGGCAGTCAGTCACTTGGTGTGGTCATGTCCTCTGTGTCCAGCCCAGCTGTCACTGACAACGGCTCAGCTGTCCTGAAATCCACTTCATTCCATCTGGTTTGTCTGTTCCACCTGGTCCATGGCACAGGACACTCCATTCCATCTGGTTTGTCTGGTCCACCCGGTCAGGACACTCCATTCCATCTGGTTTGCCAGGTCCACAGCACAAGACACTCCATTCCATCTGGTTTGTCCGGTCCACAGCACAGGACACTCCATTCCATCTGGTTTGTCAGGTCCACAGCACAGGACACTCCATTCCATCTGGTTTGTCAGGTCCACAGCACAGGACACTCCATTCCATCTGGTTTGTCTGGTCCACAGCACAGGACACTCCATTCCATCTGGTTTGTCTGGTCCACAGCACAGGACACTCCATTCCATCTGGTTTGTCTGGTCCACTGCACAGGACACTCCATTCCATCTGGTTTGTCTGGTCCACAGAACAGGGCACTCCATTCCATCTGGTTTGTCTGGTCCACTGCACAGGACACTCCATTCATCTCTGTTTTGTCTGGTCCACTGCACAGGACACTCCATTCCATCTGGTTTGTCTGGTCCACAGCACAGGACACTCCATTCCATCTGGTTTGTCTGGTCCACTGCACAGGGCACAGGCAGTGACTGCAGCGTGTGGGGCATCTCACTGAATCCCAGCTTTGGACTGCCAGGACAGCACGAAACTCTGGGCAGAGCTGGACTGCTGAAAGTTTCCAGAGAAGACCCCCCCCCCCCCCCACCTCCCCCTCAGACAAGTGGTTTGGCCATGAACTCATTACAGTCCAAGGGGGTGTGCAAGCCACATTGAGGTCATCAGTCCTGGCCCTTGGTTCCCAGCACACAAAGAAAGGTTGCAGGCTACAGTGTGTTTCAGTGAGGCGTCAAGATTGGGCTGCCAGGATATTGGTGGTAGTGGCAGTAGATCCACGTACTGAGATACAAACACAAACTGGGCTGTAGAGCCAAGTATTGTAGGAACACCAAGTGGGCTGTAGAGGTAGGTATTGAGGTAGGAGGAACACAAAGTGGGCTGTAGAACTGGGTATTGAAGGAACACAAAATCGGCTGTAGAGCCAGGTATTGAGGTAGGAACACAAAGTTGGCTGTAGAGCCAGGTATTGAGGTAGGAACACAAAGTTGGCTGTAGAGCCAGGTATTGAGGCAGGAACACAAAGTGGGCTGTAGATCTGGGTATTGTAGGAACACAAAATCGGCTGTAGAGCCAAGTATATTGAGGTAGGAACACAAAGTGGGCTGTAGAGCCAGGTATTGCATGCACCTAAGTGTGTGTGTGTGTGTGTGTGTGTGTGTGTGTGTGTGTGTGTGTGTGTGCTGATCAACAGACAGACTGGTTGTCAGTGGGGTTCACTAAATTGGCCATATTCATTTTGATTCTCATGTCACAGTTGATGATGCTAACAGTCAGGTTTGGTTGACCCAGCTTCATGATTTTTACTTGTTCATTTGTTGCTCAGTCTCTGATCAGTTTCCTCATCAGGCGTGTTGTAGGGGGGTGACACAAAGTGGGGTTCACTAAATTGGCCATACTCATTTTGATTCTCATGTCACAGTTGATGATGCTAACAGTCAGGTTTGGTTGACCCAGCTTCATGATTTTTACTTGTTCATTTGTTGCTCAGTCTCTGATCAGTTTCCTCATCGGGCGTGTGTTGTAGGGCGGTGACACAAAGTGGGCTGTTGAGCATTATTGAGAGGTAGGAGCACAAAGTGGGCTGTAGAGCCAGGTAATGAGGTAGGAACACAAAGTGGGCTGTAGAGCCAGGTATTGTAGGAACACAAAGTGGGCTGTAGAGCCAGGTATTGTAGGAACACAAAGTGGGCTGTAGAGCTAGGTATTGAGGCAGGAACACAAAGTGGGTTGTAGAGCCAGGTATTGAGGTAGGAACACAAAGTGGGCTGTTGAGCATTGTATTGAGGTAGGAACACAAAGTGGGCTGTAGAGCCATGTGCTGAGGTAGGAACACAAAGTGGGCTGTAGAGCCAGATATTGAGATAGGAACACAAAGTGGGCTGTAGAGCCAGGTATTGAGGTTGGAACACAAAGTGGGCTGTAGAGCCAGGTATTGAGATAGGAACACAAAGTGGGCTGTAGAGCCAGGTATTGAGCCAACACAAAGTGGGTTGTAGAGCCAGGTATTGAGGTAGGAACACAAAGTGGGCTGTTGAGCATTGTATTGAGGTAGGAACACAAAGTGGGCTGTAGAGCCATGTGCTGAGGTAGGAACACAAAGTGGGCTGTAGAGCCAGATATTGAGATAGGAACACAAAGTGGGCTGTAGAGCCAGGTATTGAGGTTGGAACACAAAGTGGGCTGTAGAGCCAGGTATTGAGATAGGAACACAAAAGTGGGCTGTAGAGCCAGGTATTGAGATAGGAACACAAAGTGGGCTGTAGAGCCAGGTATTGAGATAGGAACACAAAGTGGGCTGTAGAGCCAGGTATTGTGGTAGGAACACAAAATTGGCTGTAGAGCCATGTGCTGAGGTAGGAACACAAAGTGGGCTGTAGAGCCAGGTATTGAGATAGGAACACAAAGTGGGCTGTAGAGCCAGGTATTGAGATAGGAACACAAAGTGGGCTGTAGAGCCAGGTATTGAGATAGGAACACAAAGTGGGCTCTAGAGAGCCAGTCAGCCAGAGGAACAGAGAATTCCAGGGAGGGAGAGTTCACAAGAAACTTGTCGTGTCCTGCACATTAGACATGGTGTTGGGGTTCTGCATGTGTGTGTGGCCATCTTGATGTCTCATCACAGTTTATCCTTGCATGTTAGGCACATGCTGTTTTGAAGACTTTCATATGTTGAATAACCTGCACCCCTTTTCAGTGTAATAGCCTGTGTCTAACTGTCTCCATGTTGGAGTGGCACAGTGCCCTTACAGTCAGTATGAGAAACTGTGTGTTAACTCTCACTTGTCATGTCTGTGTCTAATTATCTCCATGTTGGAGTGGCCTGAACAGTCAGTATGAGGAGGAGCTGTGTGTTAACTCTCACCTGTAGTGTCTGTGTCTAACTGTCTCCATGTTGGAGTGGCCTGAACAGTCAGTATGAGAAGGAGCTGTGTGTTAACTCTCACCTGTAGTGTCTGTGTCTAACTGTCTCCATGTTGGAGTGGCCTGAACAGTCAGTATGAGCTGTGTGTTAACTCTCACCTCTCATGTTTATCTGTCTCCATGTTGGAGTGGCCTGAACAGTCAGTATGAGAAGGGAGTTGTGTGTTGAATCTCACCTCTCATGTCAAGGATCGTGGTTCACAGGTCTCCATCATGAAAACCATGTACTAATGAAATAGTGAATGTGCAGCAACAGACTGGGGAATGGAGATTTCATACCAGTCAGTTTACCTACAAAAAAGCACCTGCACGTCATGCATAGTATGAAGCTTTCCCCAGGCAGCTGACTCTCACAAAAAACATTCAGCTAGCAGCAGAGAAACTGGAATGGTAGCAATCCTCACACTGAGAGCAAGTTTAGGTACTTTGTGGTGTGTGTGTGTGTGTGTGAGCGACATGCGCCTAAGTGTTTGTGTGAGTGTGTGCGCGTGCACCTGTGTGTGTGTGTGTGTGTGTGTGTGCTGATCAACAGACAGACTTGTTGTCAGTGGGGTTCACTAAATTGGCCATACTCATTTTGATTCTCATGTCAACAGTTGATGATGCTAACAGTCAGGTTTGGTTGACCCAGCTTCATGATTTTTACTTGTTCATTTGTTGCTCACTCTCTGTCAGTTTGCTCATCAGGTGTGTGTTGTAGGGCAGTGACAGGAGAGACTTTTGACTCACAGCTGTTTATTTCTGCAGGAACCCCCCTCGCTAGCAGCCCACAGCACACCCCCCTCACTGACCCTTCCCGTAGGGGACATCACTCCAGAGACAGAGGTGTGACACCAGCCAGCCAGGGCCACTCTCGATTTCTCCATACATTCCCGCAGCCCTGCCACCTCCGCCATGGCAACAGTGCGCACCGTGCAGGCCTCATTTCGACATGGCTCGTCCTCACATTCCACTTCAGCCTCCCCTTCCTCAGCTCTGTGGGTTCAATTCCACCCTCGACCTTAGGATCAGGTCATGCGGCACATGGATTGGTGAAGGGGGGGAGGGGATACTGTCAGCGTCAAATGATGCCTGCGGTTTCTGCTAATAAAGAATATTGTAGTTATAAAGGACTCTATAAATACAGCTGTATGTTTATGTTTTAGCAGTATAAATCGATTTTTTTTGTGTTTCATGCTGCATTTACACTATTTGGCTGCCTTCTGGGTGTGGTTTTAATATTACCGTAGGTCTGCTTATACTTGTACATATGTAACTTTGTACAGATGATTGTGTTATCGATGTGTTCCGAATGGTAATGCTGCTTACACTTGTTGTACACTTGAGACTTTGGACAGATGACTATAAAAATTATGTGTTCTGAATCTCCACAGGTTAGGATGTGTAAACAAAAAACACTGTGTGTGAGCAGCTCACATTTTGAACATATGTCGAGTTGCATTTCTTCCTCATCAATACACAGCTGAACTGTGACCATAGTGTTCATTAACAGTGTGGCAACATGACGGAATCTGACCCTCTTGAATGTTCTAAGCTTTGAGCATATGTTGACTCTGCACCTTAACTTTGTGAACACCTGACATTGTAGACTTGGCATCAATCTTATCTAGCTGTGAAATGCTATGTTTGACAAATCAGTAGTGGTGGAAAACAAGCGCATGCTAACAGTTCTTTTGTCATTACAATAATCATTTGGCAAAAAATAAGGAAAAAAAGGCTGGGGGGGGGGGGGGGGGGGGGGGGGGGGGTCTGTGTGACAAAGAAAACAGGAATGCCAAATGAGGGTGTTAATTAGAAATAAGAAATCTTTCATTAGCACCAAATGGGGAGCATCAGAGTCTATCCTGTAAACCATTCATGACGCCTGCTCAGAGGCCTTTCATCCTCCAATTCAGTCTCATCAGTGAGGCAAGGCTGGCATGTCGGTGTTCCCCTTGGCATCAAAGGGAGATACATCACAGTCTATATATAATTCTGTGGTACTCTCACCACCAAGGGTTAAAAAAAAAAACCCAGAATCCAGTAACTTACCTAAGCAGTGAGTGAAGGGTAGAAAGGGTTAAATGAGAAGAAAGTTCTGAAAGGAAATTTGTTAGATGGTATTGTTGGTCTTTGAACATTGTGTGTGTTGTGTGATACAGGGACGGCCAGTGCATTGGGTAGAGGGTGTGGCCTCACCATCCCATGTATCTGCCAACTAGTCTGGATAGAGGGTGTGGCCTCACCATTCTATGTATCTGTCAACTAGTCTGGATAGAGATTGTTCCCACTCTATGTATCTGTCAAACCAGTCTGGATAGAGGGTGTGGCCTCACCATTCTGTGTATCTGCCAACCAGTCTGGATAGAGGGTGTGGCCTCACCATTCTATGTATCTGCCAACCAGTCTGGATAGAGGGTGTGGCCTCACCATTCTATGTATCTGCCAACCAGTCTGGATAGAGGGTGTGGCCTCGCCATTCTATGTATCTGCCAACCAGTCTGGATAGAGGGTGTGGCCTCGCCATTCTGTGAATCTGCCAACCAATCTGGATAGAGGGTTTGGCCTCACCATTCCATGTATCTGCCAACCAATCTGGATAGAGGTTGTTCCCACTCTGTGTATCTGTCAAACCAGTCTGGATAGAGGGTGTGGCCTCACCATTCCATGTATCTGCCAACCAATCTGGATAGAGGTTGTTCCCACTCTGTGTATCTGTCAACCAGTCTGGATAGAGGGTGTGGCCTCACCATTCTATGTATCTGTCAACCAGTCTGGATAGAGGATGTAACCACTCCATGTATCTGCCAACCAGTCTGGATAGAGGGTGTGGCCTCACCATTCTATGTATCTGCTAACCAGTCTGGATAGAACATGAAGATCCCAGGCTCTGTCTGCATGGTATTCCTCAAAACGCATGTTGTGACCTTTTGTTTCCAATTGCCTGTGTGTGGTGATAAAGGACACGTGGGTATTTCCGATTCGATGATTGAGGCTGAAGGTTTCCAACTGGATCTATTGGACAAGTCTGAAGTTATTAACCGTGCATGGTCATGATGACACTCTGGAGGTTTCCGTTTTGCTGCATGTAATGATAAATGCAGTCTGGCTGCATGCATTAATGAATTCTGTGTCTGATTGGCTGCGTGCAATGATGAACGCCATGTCGACATTTTTTAGTTGATTGTGAATGCAGTCCTACCTGAAGTGGAGGCCTTTCTGATTGGCAGTCTCTGTGGGAACTTGCTGCCTGGCAATGCTGCTTTGAAATTACTGGAAAACCACTGTCACTGTAAAACTGTGATGCTGGCCTGTCAAAACGGGTTGGCTCACCTCCCCAGAATACACCCATCTTGACGGTGTTGATTTCCTCAGTAGATGTTACAGCACATGCAGGAATTGTAGGCAACATTCACTTGTACAAAGGAGAAAAAAAACAAATGTAGAGCCACTGCACTTTGACTGAAAATGTAAAGTAACCGTGAATGCATAGTGATAGTCACATGTGACAAGTTTACAAGTTCTGTTCTTGTAAATCAGCCAGTATATGTATTTGACTGATGCGTATTGTTTAACAGTCTGAAATGTGTCTTTCTGAACACAACTCAGCTTTTTTTTTTCTTTGAAAATCTTTTTGCTTGATGTGTGAACTCGATGCATTTTTGAAAGAAAATGGCAATGCTCTTTTTGCATGCACTTCCTTTTCTCTGTTATTTAAATGTACAGCAGCTGAATCCAGTTATTAAGCTATTTTATTGACATAAATAAATAATGTCACTTTTTCTCTCCCACTTAGGTTTTAAAGCAAGAACCGCCTTTCAGAATGAAATATTTCCATTATGTGTGCATATGGTAGAAAATCAGTGTCATTGTGCTGAGCAAATACTTTTTTTTTCATGATGGACTTTCAGAAACAATGTACAGCGGTATGTTTTTGATAACCTTGGGAGAGGTGATTGTTGACAGGTAGCAACAAGACTCTGTTTATTTGTGTGTGACCTGATGTATATTTGCTAATATATCAACCACTCATGCGCTGTTCTGTGTATCCAGTGGCTTGCCTTGATGGCCTTGTGTACATTCCATGTGGCTTGATGTGTGGCCTTTACCTTTCAGTCGCTCCTTTCTCTTTGATGGAGATGGGACCGTGTATGTAGTTTCAAAATGGTGCTTTGGCGGACATGGTGTGCACTGTTTAAATAATGTAAAGGTGGGTTAGGACTGTGGTGTGCACACCAGTGCAGGTGTTCTTTGCACTAATGTAAAGGTGGGGTAGAACTGTTAGTGTGCACACCAGTGCTACTGTTCTTTACACTAATGTAAATTTTGCTAAAACTGTTGGTGTGCACACCATGCTAGTGTTCTTTACACCAATGTAAAAGTGGTCTAGGACTTTTGGTGTGCACACCAGTGCTAGTGTTATGTACACTAATGTAAAGGTAGGCAAAGGCTGTAGGTGTGCATACCAGTGCTAGTGTTACGTACACTAATGTAAAGGTGGGGTAGGACTGTCAGTGTGCACACCAGTGCTAGTGTTTAGGATACATGTTACAGTGCTTGATGGTGAGTGCTGCACCTAGGTCATAGGTTAGTGTAACTAGTTTTGCTTCACTTCCCAGCCGACTGTAGACTAGAGCCAGTAGCAGGCAGACTAGAGGACATGCAGACTGGTGGACAGAACACTGTGTCAGTCCAGCGCGCCTTGTCTAGAAGTGTAGCAGCAGGCAATGCTGTGTTGTGTGCATGTTCAGCACAGCAGTGAAGAGGCAGCCCAGTGTATGGTAACTTGGGGATCATGGCATTGCGGGTTGAAATTGGTTGGATGTGTTGTCATGGATACCCCTCTGTTGTTGACCTTTCCCCCAAGGTCCCTGGCCCTCCCAGTCCGACAGCTGTGTATGGCCTGTCTGAAGACAAGTGTGGATCTACCTGTAGTAGACTGTATAACCAAACTGTTGTTACTTTATTTCCTAATATAACGTCATAGTAGATGTATTCACTAGCTACTACTATAACCCATAAATATTGTAAGGCCAGAGAGAGCCAATGTCTGTACTGCTCCACTGTAAGCTTAATGCTGCTGCTGATTATACTGCAACTTGCGCTGTGGAGATGGTGTGCATCCCCTCCATCCTGTAGGTCCAGTGCTACCAGTTTTCCACCGTCTTTAGAGCAACAGGAAAACAACAGTCAAGGCGCTACATGAGCACTGTTCAAGCTCTTTGAAGTCAGAATGAATTAAGGTCTGTCACTGTACTGTGAATTTTGTAAGATGCCTTTTTTTTTTTCCCCCATTTTGTTTGTGTGGACACATGGCTATGGTGGTGCATGGGAAGGGGGAGGGGAATAGGTGGGTTCAGACTGATATTAGGCATGATGCCAACAGTAGGAACGAAGATTGTAGGCTGAAGACTGAAGACCACAGTGAGGGGAGTTGAAGCACACAGGAGCAACATTTATGACGGCAACAACTCTGAAGTAGATCGATTTTTGCAAGCTTGCTGATTATGATTTTACATTATTGTTTTTACCTGGATAAATGATCTGTTCTTTTCTTTGGTCGGTGTAGTTTTAGTGCTCTTTTGCTAATGGATTTAGATCTAAAAGCCAACGTGTCATCTCAATTTATGCATTTGCTCCCAAGTTTGCTTGCACACAGCCAGTAAAACCAATTTAAGGCCAAAAGAGGAAACGGCAGGAACTATAACTCTTTGCATTGGATGCTTTCTGCTTTTCTCTGTCTAGCAGCGTTCAACACTGTCCACTGGAAATCTTTTGGGTGGGGCCCTTTTCAGGCTGTTGAAGTCAGTATACTGTTCAAGTACTCCCGCATTTAGTTCCCTACAAAGAAAGGCATTGGTACAGGAACACACTGTGTGGACAGCTGCTATTGTATTGTTCTTTAGGCCCGAGAGTCCCGGTTCACAGCCATAGAATGCAGCAAGGACATTGGGATCTTGGATCAACCAGATTTCACAGCCATAGAATGCAGCAAGGACATTGGGATCTTGGATCAACCAGATCGATGGGAAAGTAATCTACAACAGTCTGTACACATCCCCAAACAGTGCTTGTCAGTCATTATCACTTTTATCTTAAGTGCAGACACAGAACCTTTTTCAGGGGAGGAGTGGGGTGACTGGGGAAGAGGGTGTTGAGCCCCCTCCCTACCTAGGCATAGACTTGATTGGGGGAGAGGAGATGGGGGGGGATTGAGAGGTACAAGGTGGCTCAACAGTTAAATGGTAAAATGCTGGAATTCTACATTGTCTATCAGAACGGTAGACTCCAAAAGGGGAGATGGAATTCCTCATTATCCATTGGATTGTTGGACATACAGAGGGGGATGGTTCATGAGAACAAAGTGTTCTCCATCTCCAACATTTTTTACTCCGCTCGGAGCGACCTTACCCCCATTGGCTAGAGCATTTAAAAGGCAGCCAGTGGTTGACACAGCTGGCTGACACAATAGAGACGGGGTGGGCAGGGGAGAGATGACCATGTTGACAATGCCTTAGGTCCTCTTCTATGACTCTATGCATATCCAGCTGTAATAAATATACACTGAAAATGAGTCTGGATATCTGCTCTTTGTGAGTGCGCCACATTAATATGACATGCATGTTTTCACTGTGTGTGGCCCAGTCAACATACATGGAACATGACATGTCCTCACTGTGTGGCCCAGTCATATTACATCACAGTCAACATCCATGTTAACATGTCTTCACTGTGTGGCCCAGTCAACATACATGAAACATGACATGTCTTCACTGTGTGGCCCAGTCAACATACATGAAACATGACATGTCTTCACTGTGTGGCCCAGTCAACATACATGGAACATGACATGTCCTCACTGTGTGGTCCAGTCATATTACATCACAGTCAACATCCATGTGAACATGTCTTAACTGTGTGGCCCAGTCATATTACATCAGTCGACATACATGTGAACATGTCTTCACTGTGTGGCCCAGTTATATTGGATCACAGTCAACATATATGAAAGATGTCATGTCTTCACTGTGTGGCCCAGCCATATTACATCACAGTCAACATACATGTGAACATGTCTTCATTATGTGGCCCAGTAATATTGCACCACATCAACATACATGTGAACATGTCTTCACTGTGTGGCCCAGTCATATTGCATCACATCAACATATATGTGAGCATGTCTTCACTGTGTGGCCCAGTAATATTGCATCACAGTCAATATGCATGGAACATGACATGGCTTCACTGTGTGGCCCAGTCACATTACACCACAGTCAACATGCATGTGAACATGTCTTCACTGTGTGGCCCAGTAATATTGCATCACAGTCAACATACATGTGAACATGTCTTCACTGTGTGGCCCAGTAATATTACATCGCAGTCAACATACATAGAACATGACATGTCTTCACTGTGTGACCCAGTCACATTACACCACAGTCAACATACATGTGAACATGTCTTCACTGTGTGGCCCAGTCATATTACATCGCAGTCAACATACATGGAACATGACATGTCTTAACTGTGTGACCCAGTCATATTAAATCGCAGTCAACATGGAATATGTCTTCACTGCAGGCCCAGTCATATTGCATCACAGTCAACACACATGCGCACATGACATGTTGTCACTGTATGGCCCAGTCATATTGCATCAGTCAACATATATGGAAGATGACATATTGTCACTGTGTGGCCCAGTCATATTACATCACAGTCAACATACATGGAACATGTCTTCACTGTGTGGCCCAGTCATATTACATCACAGTCAACATACATGTGAACATGACATGTCACTGTGTGGTCCAGTCATATTGCATCACAGTCATGTTGTCACTGTGTGGCCCAGTCATATTGCATCACAGTCAACAACATGGAAGATGACATGTTGTCACAGTGTGGCTCAGTCTCAGTCACAGTCAACAACATGGAAGATGACATGTTGTCACTGTGTGGCTCAGTCATATTGCAGTCAACAACATGGAAGATGACATGTTGTCACTGTGTGGCTCAGTCATATTGCATCACAGTCAAAATACACGGAAGATGACATGTCACTGTGCGGCCCAGTCATATTTCTTCACAACATACAAAGAAGATGTCATGTCTTCACTGTGTAGCCCAGACATATTGCATCACATCAACATACATGTGAACATGTCTTCATTGTGTGGCTCAGACATGTTACACCACAGTCAACATACATGGAACATGACATGTCTTCACTGTGTGGCCCAGTCATATTACATCAACACAGATGGAAGATAACTGCAGACATACACATCATTGACAGAGACAACAACCTGCATAAGATGAACCGTAAGGACAATAACTATGGGATGCACAATGGTTTTTGCATATATTATCATATTTGCATACATTTGAGTATATACAGGAAAAAATCTGAATCATTCGTAGAAAAGAATCCGAATCCTTTATTTCATGCCTACTAACATAAAATAGTTAAAGCTGCCAGTGCAGATCAGTGTGAAGATTCTTGCAGGCATGGTATCCACCTGATACAAAGCTCCCGTCCCAAGGCCACAACCTGTCAGAGGTCACCATCTGCCGTGGCACGCAGGACATGAGTGCTGGCAGGACAGAGGAGTCAGGCTGTCAACATCCCACCCCACCAACAACTCATGACCATCAGCTCTGCAGCCCAAGGATCACGCCAACACTGATCTCCCACAAAAGACACTCTGGCCTCCCCTTGTCCTCTCTCCCTCAACTGCTGCCCCCCCCCCCCCCCCCCCCCCCCATCCCCCACTTTTCAGGACGTCCGAGGGTTACTGTTGAGTGGATCACTGTACACACAATCATCAGCTACAACACAGATCAGCTCACAGACACCCCTGCTCTGTCCCTTCCCCATCCTCCCTCACACCACTGTGAATGAGAATCCAGTTGTGACACAGGAAACTAAACATCCACTCCAAACAGAGGCACCTTTCAGCCATCACACAAGGCCATCAACACCTCGCTGTGTGAAACGTCTCGCACAGACACACCACCTGGTCATGCACCATCTGACCCCCAAACACCCCACCAGTCCTGACCAACACATCATCACAGTGAGCCATCCAACAACCTACAGGAGGTCAGAGACCTAGCCTTTCGATCAGCGTGAGGATCCTGCCATGTCAAAACATCAACATGCCATGAAATGTTAAAGTTGGTTTCAAAGGGAGGTGCTGCTGCAGGCAGAACTGAAACAAACTTTTGAGTACATCTTCATGCGGGACAAACGACTTTGAGAACGGTAGGGGCGAGAAGCGAATGAAAACGAGGCACATTCCACATCCGAGGTACGATTCCTCATCCATTTTGCTCTCACTTTGGGGAGATGAGTGGTTGTTCATTCTTGATTTCACTGTCGTCAGTGTTGTTTGTCTTGCCTAAGGAGGACCGGGCAAGGTTGGGAAGCATCATCTTTCGTCTTGTGGTTTGTTAGTTTCTTTCATTCAGCACAACAGTGATTTTTCTTTTGTGCTTATACTTTCTGCTCATGCTTATACTTTCTGCTCATGAAGATGATTTCTGTCACCGATTATGGCAACAGAGTTCATAGCAATTACTTTCCACATGTTGCAGTCAACATAGATGGTGTAGTGACACACAGGAAGGACGTCAAAGTACTAGCCTCTCTTAGAAACAGGTTACAACCAGACTGAATGTGTTCGGGCCTTCTCACTGGGAGACGTCAACAATCTTGGCCTGCCCAGTGAAAGTGTTCGCATCCTCCAGCAAACTGATTTATGTGTCAGAGTTAATAGCCAGACCTGATAAGAAACTCACGCATTGCTTTTCCACCAGACATGAATACAAGAATCGCAAAGGAGCGGATACGTCCCACTCCATTCTCTGTGAAATGCACTTCTCTAGTAAGTGTACTTTTATTCCCTGGAACACGTTCAACTGACACATAAATTGCTTATATACTGCACGAAGAGTTTCCCACTGCCGTCCTTGTTTCCCAATTTCCATCTGTTCAGGTGCTTAACTGAATGCAGTTGGCCGCAGTGACAAAGAGTTACTTCATCTGTCAGACATGTTGTCAGCCTCAGTGACGGAGTTACTTCCCCTGTCAGATAAATTGTCAGCCTCGGTGACAAAGAGTTACTTCACCTGTCAAATATGTTGTCAGCCTCAGTGACAAAGAGTTACTTCACCTGTCAAATATGTTGTCAGCCTCAGGGACAAAGAGTTACTTCACCTGTCAGATATGCTGTCAGCCTCAGTGACAAAGAGTTACTTCACCTGTCACATACCTCAGAAAGGCAGTGTCCTCTGCGCTGTCTGATACTGCAGGACATAAACAAGGGGGTTTATCAGAATGCTGTCTTATGACTGCATTTGCCACAAAAAATTCGGCCTGACAGAGCTGACTGACTGCCGTTGAATGCTATGGTCTGATATGGTACAGTATATGACGCCAAAAAGGGGTTTATCAGAATGTTTCCAGAGTCACTAGTTTTGTGAAGTAAATCACATGTGTGTGTCCTTCCCTTAAAGTAGTGCCCTGGGAGAGTTGAGGGTTTGTGACATTTGACAAATGTCATCCTAGCCAGAAACTCCCACTGGTCAAACCACAATTACTTGAAGCAAGAACACAAAGGCAAGCACTGACAACACTACAGCTGTATGAGTTGTGCTGCGAACACGGCAGCAGCCTTCAGTGTTTTGCCCTGTCTGGTGGCAATTGTCTGGGCAGTCAGCAAGCCCAACAAGGCTTGAGGAGCATGGCGCTGGTAAAATGTTATTGTGACACAGATGTCAATCAGGTCATCAAATGGTGAACTACTGTCATGCCGACATAGATGATCAGGTCATCACACATGGTGAAGTATAGTCACGCCGACGTCAATGATCAGGTCATCACATGGGTGAACTATTGTAACACTGACGTCGATGATCAGGTCATCACATGGTGAACTACTGTAACACTGACGTTGATCATCAGGTCATCAAATAGTGAACTATTGTAACACTGACGTTGATGATCAGGTCATCAAATGGTGAACTATTGTAACACTGACATTGATGATCAGGTCATCACATGGTGAAGTATTGTAACACTGACGTTGATGATCAGGTCATCAAATGGTGAACTATTTTAACGCTGACGTTGATGATCAGGTCATCAAATGGTGAACTATTTTAACACTGACGTTGATGATCAGGTCATCACATGGTGAACTACTGTGACACTGACGCTGACGATCAGGTCATCACATGGTGAACTATTTTAACACTGACGTTGATGATCAGGTCATCACATGGTGAACTACTGTGACACTGACGTTGACGATCAGGTCATCACATGGTGAACTATTTTAACACTGATGTTGATGATCAGGTCATCAAATGATGAACTGTTGCAACACTGACGTTGATGATCAGGTCATCAAATGGTGAACTATTTTAACACTGACGTTGATGATCAGGTCATCAAATGATGAACTGTTGCAACACTGACGTTGATGATCAGGTCATCAAAGAGCTGTCTACAGACCCAAGGCAGTAGCGAGAATTCCATTTCCGCCAGAGACAACATTCACACAGGGAAAAGAGAAACCATCCTCAACTTCTGATCCATGTACAACGTGTGTGTGTGTGTGTGTGTGTCTCTGTGTGTGTGTGTGTGTGTGTGTGTGTGTCTGTGTGTGTGTGTGTGTGTGTGTGTGTGTGTGTCTCTGTGTGTGTGTGTCTGTGTGTGTGTGTGTGTCTGTGTGTGTGTGTGTGTCTCTGTGTGTGTGTGTGTGTGTGCATGTGTGTGTGTGTGTGTGTGTGTGCGTGTGTGTGCGTGTGTCTGTGTGTGTGTGTGTGTCTGTGTGTGTGTGTGTGTGTGTCTGTGTCTGTGTGTGTGTGTGTGTGTGTGTGTCTGTGTGTGTGTGTGTGTGTGTCTCTGTGTGTGTCTCTGTGTGTGTGTGTGTGTGTGTGTGTATGTGTATGTGTGTCTGTGCATGGTCATCGTTCATCAACTTAAAACATTATTATCAATTCTCTTCAAAGCCCGGTATTTCTACTCTTGAACAAATATGTTCCTTTCCTTCTACTATAGATCAGTACTATCCTACCAATTTGGTTATTAGAAATCGAAGAGAGAGAGAGAGAGAGAAAGAAAAAGAGAGAGAGAGAAGTGTTGGTGTGTGTGCATGAATATGTGTGTGTGTGTGTGTGTGTGTGTGTGTGCACGCGCGCGTGTGTGTGTGTGTGTAGCCAGGGACGGGGGAGGGGGTCATGGCATCCACTCGTATATCACGCATGAAGCTGTATCATAAAGTACATCCTACGTCATCATGCTTTCTCTCTCACAGCATGTTCTGTTAGTTTTCTAGATGAAAAAGTTGCAGGTACGAAAATACAATTTCTTATACAGTTTGAACTCGTTGGGGTTTGCTTGTATACAGTGTTTACATTTATACCTTCAATGAATGTGAAATGACTGCTCTGTTGGGGAGAGAGAGAGAAGAGAGAGAGAGAGAGAGAGAGAGAGAGAGCTATGTCACTGGTGAATATTCTCCGAAGGTGACCCATATTGACTAATGTGAATCTGAGATTAACAATGCTGTAAATCTTATCTAGACACATTCTATTCATGATGACAACTATTAAAGGAGTAAGTGTAAATGTGTTTCTGATAATCTAAAAGCATACATACACACTTGCACTCATACACATGCACATAAGTTACATGAGCACACACACATAAGGACAGCAAATGTGGTTTGCACTAAAAGCATGCACATACACACTGAGCACTCATACACATGCACATAAGTGCACAGGGAGCACACAAACATACATGCGGAATTGTCTGAGAGGGGAAAAGCAGGCAGTCTGAAGTGGTGGATACAGGTGACAGTTTGAGGGGGGGGGGGGGGAAAAAAAAAATATATGGTGTTCTGGTCATATACTACTTTCTGCTCAACAACATGATTATTAAAAGGATAGATGCAAAAAACAAAAAAACCATGAAAGCTTTCCACCAATGCCAAAGCCATCCAACAGGGCATCTTCTGGTGTACCAGCTCCAGACAGCAATCTAAGCTTCAATGCTGCTATTCTGATGTGTTGCCAGTGAAAGGGTCAATCTTTTGTTTTTCTAAGCTTCAGCGCTATACTAATGGTGGTTAAGAAATGCCCTTCCTTGGTTATTCACTGAATGACTATCTATCATTTTAAGAAACTAACAATCAATAAAACGTCAACAGAACAAAGTAATATTTGATTGATCTCATCAGGTGTGCACACTATCATTTTCATGGAAAAGTTGCTCAAAAAAAAAAAAAAAAAAAAAAAAAAAAAGGAAAAAGAAAAAAGAAGAACACACTCCATTTCCTCCGAGAGGGGACAACATCAAAGATCTCATTATGAAAGTTGCAGAAGTGCTGTATGCTGCAAGCACATGACGACGACCGATGGAAACATCATCCCCGACCTGTTAGTTCTCCTGCCCTCCCCACCCCCCATGCCATTACCCATCACTCCAACCCCCCCCCCCCCCCTCCCCTCCCCTCTCTCTCTGCTTCGTAGTGGTGTATCCCGGTCCTGTTTCTCAGAACATCTGCAATCCTTCTCCATGACCTGATATGAAGACACCCCGCACCCATCTTCAAAGAACCAGAAGCGGACTGGCAGATGATGTGTGTCCACCATTCCACAGTCAAGGGAGAGTCACAGCAGTGGTCAGTGTGACCGTGAAGCCCCTGCTGCCCTCACTTGATGGTGATGTTGATGATGCGGATGTCGTCGTAAGGTTTGTCGGTCTTGGGGTGGACCTTGACATTGCTGATGTTCTGCGCCACCTCCATGCCCTTCACGACCCGTCCAAACACCGTGTGCTTGTTGTCCAGCCAGGGCTGAAAGCACACGCCGCACTGTCAGTGACATATGCAGATCTGTTTACCCCAAATTTGTGTACATGTAACATGTCAGACAAAAACCTGTAATTTGAAAAAAAAAAAAAAAAAAAAAAAAAAAAAAAAAAAAAAAAACACCCCGTAATCTTCATAATCACAATACTTTCGCAACTTTTGAAGGATTGGAAGAACTGGCCGTTGGTGCGTAAGACCGCTTCGTGCTATCTTTGACAAGGTAAAAGACACATTGCGTAATTCTCGCAATTTCTATTTTCTTTTTGTAAAAATTACGGCAAAATCGTAAGAGTAAACAGGTCTGCATATGCTGGCTAAGTTTTAAAAAAAAGGTATGACAAAACACACACCACACTGTCAGTGACACAGGCTGGCTCAGTTCTGAAAAAAAAAGGTATGACAAAACACATATCACACTGTCAGTGAAATAAGCTGGCTCAGTTCTAAAAAAAGGTATGACAAAAAACACACATCATACTGTCAGTGACATAGGCTGGCTCAGTTCTAAAAAAAGGGTATGACAAAACACACACCACGCTGTCAATGACATAGCCTGGCTCAGTTCTGAAAAAAAGGTTATGACAAAACACACACCACACTGTGAGTGACATGCTGGCTCAGTTCTTAAAAAAAGGTATGACAAAACACACACCACACTGTCAGTGACATAGGCTGGCTCAGTTCTAAAAAAAGGTATGACAAAACACACACCACACTGTCAGTGAAATAAGCTGGCTCAGTTCTCTAAAAAGGTATGACAAAACACACACCACACTGTCAGTGAAATAAGCTGGCTCAGTTCTCTAAAAAGGTATGACAAAACACACACACCATACCGTCAGTGACATAGGCTGACTCAGTTCTAAATAAAGGTATGGCAAAACACACACCATACTTCACTGGCATACTGGCTCAGTTCTCTAAAAAAAGTCTGACAAAACAAAACAAAAAAAAGCAAGAACAACTGCACACTGTTTTATTCCTCAACATTAAGAGTAGAAAAAAAAATTAATGAAATAATATATGTTATCATTCCACTGGACGAAAGGGATGAACAAACTAAACGATAACCATTTTTCGCACCCAGTTTGAGAAGATAACAGATTGCTCGTTCTTCATTTTTTGGTCCTGAATGTTGTTCATCTTGCCTGAAAAATACCAAAGAGGTCGAAATGCATATGTTTTGTTTCGTATGTTTGTTTGTCCCTTTTGTTTGGCGGATTATTACAATTTTTTTTCCTTCAAGTTTGTTTCAATTTCCGCCCGCAGTCACCTCCCTTTGTAACTACAGAAAATAAGTAAAAAAAGTTCAGTAAACTGATGGTCAACTGGAGAAAGGGGTCTAAAATCTAACAGAATTGTCAGCTTAAGGAGTCATGCTTGACAGCAGACAGTACAAGGTCGAATGCCGTTTCATTTGTGGTCCATCTCAGTGAGGTAAGGGACATAACCTGGTCAGATGATGCTATAATGCGCTGGAAGTTGTGGGAGTGCCTGGGAAAGCTGCAGAGGTCAGCCAAGTACATCTCGGGGATGGAACTCCACATATGTTAGTGAAGGCTTAGCCCTGTCATGTGGCCACACATATTACCACATGCCTCCATGCCTTCTCTTCTACAGATACCAGGCCTCCAACACCGCAGTGCAAATCACCAATGTACTGAGCAGTGTATCTTGGTTGACTTTCATCTTTGATAATACCAGGCCTCCAATACCGTAATACACATCACCAATGTACTGAGCGCTTTAGCTTGGTTGATTTTCTGAGCGTTAAATAATCTTTTTTTCTAGCAACAGAGCATATCATTAAAAAAAAAAAAGAAAAATATCAAAATGAAATATCAGTGGTAGGTACAGAGTCCTTACTTTAAAGAAAAAATGAGGCTGATATTTATAATGACACCGAGATTTATAATGACACTGAGGTGTTTTAAACAGCACAACTTGACACTTGAGAAACATCTAAACTAGCACAAAGACTGGCTCCCACAGTCCAAGTTCTCTTGTCCCTGGAAAAGCATGTGAAGTCGACTGTAATGCTGCAGGAACAACCAGTCCATTCATGTTTACCTACATTCTGCAACAGCTGTCTGGCTGGGGTCAAGTGACCTCCCCCTGTAACACCATCCTTCCCGCCCATACCCCCAGAGTTTACATACATCAAAATATAAAGACAAAAATACCCCCTCAATCAAGCCACCAACCCATCACCACCACCACCACCACCACCACCATCACCACCACCACTCCTCGAGGACAGAGAGCGACACTGACACAGGGGACGACGGTGATGAAAAACTGGGAGCCGTTGGTGTTGGGGCCTGCGTTGGCCATAGACAGAGTGTAGGGGCGGTCGTGGCGCAGGTTCTGGTGGAACTCGTCCTCAAACTCCCCGCCCCAGATGGACTCCCCTCCAGTGCCGTTGCCTGCCACACACCATGGCCACCCCCCAGTGAAATACATAGTGCATACAGCGGCCACCCACCAGTGAAATACATAGCACATACAGCGGCCACCCCCAGTGAAATACATAGTACACACATCATTCCACCCCCCAGTGAAATAAACAGCACACACAGCATTCCCCCCGCAGTGAAAGACACAGCACACCAAGGTCAAACCTGACTCCCCTCCTGTGCCATTGCCTGCCACACACAACAGCCCACCCCCAGTGAAAAACGCACCATGCTACAGTCAAACCTGGACAAAAACACTTCGTACTTCATGCATTAACACTTTACACAAGATTCTGCCCCACTAGGTTCTTCATGTTTTCCAAATATTTGACGTACAACTGCAGCAAAGGGTTCTCATCAATCAAACAAACAAGCGTCCACTTTCAAAACTGCCACCAATAATTGAGTTATCTCTTCCAAAATCCTATTCGCCTTTCCTGGTTCCAAGTTTTAGAGATCATTTCCTTTCCCTCCCACTCCTCCCTCAGTACGGAAGAAACGTGAGCCCTTCGTACCAGAGCTTGTGAACACTGACACTGACAATCCATCTCCCTCCAGTACCCAGGTCTCCTGTAGGATTACCACATTTTGGAGACTTTCATGGGGGCAAAAAAAAAAAAAAAAACAAGCTTTCTTCCATTACTCCCAACTGCAGCCCACCCCCAGGACAGAGCATGTACCTTGAGGGTCTCCAGTCTGGATCATGAAGCCCTTGATGACCCGGTGAAACAGGTGGTGTTGTAGTAAGCGTTGCGACTGTGCACGCAGAAATTTTCCACTGTTTTAGGACACCTGACACAAACCACAGCATGGCTTTATATACCTGGTGCCAAATATATTTGAGGTATTTGACACAAAAAGCAATGGTGTGTGGAACATTTAACACAGAATTTTTTATAACTGAATAAAACATGTTTTGGAACACCTGACACATACACTACACGTTTTGGGATAACTGACACAAAACACACACTTTGGTGTTCATCACACACACACACACACACACACACACACACACACACACACACACACACACACACATACACACACATGCGTGCGCACGTGCGTGCTCGTGCACGCACACACACACTGTTTTGGGACAACTGACTCAGCTTGTTCTGAGACAACTGACACAAACCACATTAAGTTTTGGACAACTGATCAGTATTTATGTATACAGATATAGGACACTACATGCAAAATAATGAAAAAATAGCATTAGTAAACAACAGCATGTACTCAAAATTGTTCAAAGTAGATAAGAAACAAGCCTTTTTCACTCACCTAATGAATGTGTCTCAATTTATGTTACTAATATTTCCTACCAACCAACAATGCAGGTGTCTGCTCTCAGACCTGGCTGACACTGGATTATACAGTACAGCCTTGTCATGTCATCTCAGATAAAAACTGGACACCAAAGCATCACTTTCATCCAGGTACGACCAGGTGTGTTCCCAACCCTTTCAGCTGATGTGTTCACACAGCAATAACTAATTAATTCATAAGAACCACCCATCATCATTTGTGGCCTTTCAACAACTTTATCATCAATATATCATCATTCATTATGATACCACTCAACACTTAATACCTTTTGACAACCTTATTAAGACTTCATCATCAGTTATAAAGATCACCCACCTACACCTTTCAAAAACCTGCACAAACTTTATAGATTATGACAGTCATCAACACTTTCGACCTTTCAAATACATCATCAGGATTTCATCGCCATTTATAAAGACAGTCATCACCCTAAGGACCTTAACTCAATCAGAACTTTATCACAATCATCATTATTCCTATGGGCCAGAAATCTACTGTCAGGTCCTGTCAACAACCTCATGAGGATTGTGACCAGTCCAAACTTAAGATAAATCATGAGGACTGCAACTAGTCCAAGCCTAAGCTAAATCATGAGCACTGCAACTAGTCCAAACCTAAACCAAATCATGAGGACTGCAACTAGTCCATACCTAAGCTAAATCATGAGCACTGCAACTAGTCCATACCTAAACTAAATCATGAGCACTGCAACTAGTCCATACCTAAGCTAAATCATGAGCACTGCAACTAGTCCAAACCTAAACTAAATCATGAGGACTGCAACTAGTCCAAACCTAAGCTAAATCATGAGCACTGCAACTAGTACAAACCTAAGCTAAATCATGAGGACTGCAACTAGTCCATACCTAAGCTAATCATGAAGACTGCAATTAGTCCAAACCTAAGCTAAATCATGAAGATTGCAACTAGTCCAAACCTAGGCTAAATCATGAGGATTGCTGGGGAGAAGCAGGGAGAGACCCCTCCCCTCCCAAATTGTTTAAAAACTGGAAGGGAATAATAATAATAAATAATAATAATAATAATGGTATTTATAATGCGCAAAATCTTGATAAAATCAACTCTAAGCACAAGGGAAAAAAAATTCTGCACACATACACACACACACTCACGCAGACACACACACACACACACAAACTGCACATGCGTTATGGCTCTAAACAAAGAATAGAAAAGAAAATCATGTACAAAAGAAATATTAAACCATAAATATAATGTACACACACGCACACGCTGTGGGCCATATGGCTCTAAACACACAACTAATTTCAAAAAGAAGAAACATTATGTACAAATATTGATGGATGCACAGCCCCCCCCCCCCCCCCCCACCACACACAAACACACACACACACACGCACTCACACAGACACACGCACACACACACACACACCCCTACATGCCTGTCATAAATCAAACTAAAACTATCGAAAGAGAGGGGAAATATATGCATTTCAGGTTCCCATGCCAAGTGGGTACAGGCTGCAGTGGGAGTAGTTGAGTAGTCATGGAGAATGAATGAACGAATATGCTCCTTTTATGTAGGTCATGTTTACGAGGATTGCAACTAGTCATCATTGCAGTCATGTTGCCCTTTCCAGTAAAAGCAGAATCCATCCATAATCGTGAAGCTAACTGGTCTTTTTACAAACCGCAAACGAATTTGAAGTGAGTGCAAGCACGACCCATATAATCACACATATTTCTCAGCTGTTTTCATCGATTCAGCAGCCCTTTGATCAATAAACTGTCCACAGTCGTGTTGAATGGACACTGAGTCACCACTGTCACTCACTGTGGTAATAAAACCATGAGCCAAACAACTTACGTTCAAATTTTTTAGATACAAACTGAAGCAGATTCTCAGTGGATGACAATGCCCATAAAGAAACAAAAACGTTGGGTCAATTAACCCTTTCGCTGCCTAGGAATTAAGCTTAAAGTTAAATCCTATTTGCCAGGGTTTTTTTTTTTTTTCCAAAAAAACGAGTATATATTTTCAAAAATCTACTGACTTTCTAACTGATGAAAACGACATTACCAACTATCGATAGAATCTAGAGACTTCACCTCTCTGAAAATATCCTCCGTTCTGTAAGCAGTATAAAAATAAAACGAGGAATATTCGGACTTCCCTATGCCTCGACCACCATGGCAACCAAGAGTGCACACCCTTGTCCTCGAGTTTTCTTGTCAAGTTAAGCACCACATGGGTTAAGAGGGGCTTAATAAGGCAGACAGGTGGTGATATGAGTTTAGACAGAACAGTGGCTCCCCCTCTCTCCTCCCAAACATGTACCAAACAATCAGTGCAGTGCTGTGGAAAGATGTTTCCGAAGCCCCAGAGCATCACACCCAATCCTACAATCCACACATTCTGTGTCTTCAAATAGAGCATATGGCCAAAAAAAAATATCTGGTGAATTGAACGGGCTCAATAAAGGCAGATGGACAGTGTGATCCCCCTTCTTCCAAGCCCCTGCCAGGAAAGAGGGAACCCTGGTTCGCATGGTGAAGGAAAGGGCTGGTGAGAGGATGGGGGTGGGGGGTGAGGGGGTGGAGGTACTCACTCTTTGGCAAACAGCTTGCACTGGATGTCCCCCATGGTGGTGTGGATGGTGCAGCTGTCCGACACCCGGGTGTACGCTGCGTCCTGCCCGCAACCACCTCATTGACATGACGACACCTTTACACTGTACCTGTATGTTATCCTACTCCATCATGACACCTTTACACTGTACCTGTATGTTATCCTACTCCATTATGACACCTTTACACTGTACCTGTATGTTATCCTACTCCATCATGACACCTTTACACTGTACCTGTATGTTATCCTACTCCATCATGACACCTTTACACAGTACCTGTATGTTATCCTACTCCATCATGACACCTTTACACTGTACCTGTATGTTATCCTACTCCCATCATGACACCTTTACACTGTACCTGTATGTTATCCTACTCCATCATGACACCTTTACACTGTACCTGTATGTTATCCTACTCCATCATGACACCTTTACACCGTACCTGTATGTTATCCTACTCCATCATGACACCTTTACACAGTACATGTAAGTTATCCTACTCCATCATGACACCTTTACACTGTACCTATATGTTATCCTACTCCATCATGACACCTTTACACTGTACCTGTATGTTATCCTACTCCATCATGACATCTTTACACTGTACCTGTATGTTATCCTACTCCATCATGACACCTTTACACTGTACCTGTATGTTATCCTACTGCATCATGACACCTTTGCACTGTACCTGTATGTTATCCTACTCCATCATGACACCTTCACACAGTACCTGTATGTTATCCTACTCCATCATGACATCTTTACATTGTACCTGTATGTTATTCTACTCCATCATGACACCTTTACACTGTACCTGTATGTTATCCTACTCCATCATGACACCTTCACACAGTACCTGTATGTTATCCTACTCCATTATGACACCTTTACATTGTACCTGTATGTTATTCTACTCTATCATGACATCTTGACACAGTACCTGTATGTACCTTACTTCATTACATTGATACCTTTACACAATACCTGCATGTACCTTACTTTATTATGCTAACACCTTTACACAACACCTGTATGTACCCCACTTCATTATGTTGACACCTTTACACAACACCTGTATGTACCCCACTTCATTATGTTGTCACCTTTACACAACACCTGTATGTACCCCCACTTCATTATGTTGACACCTTTACACAACACCAATATGTACCCCACTTCATTATGTTGACACCTTTACAACACCTGTATGTACCCCACTTCATTATGTTGACACCTTTACACAACACCTGTATGTACCCCATTTCATTATGTTGACACCTTTACACAACACCTATATGTACCCCCCATTTCATTATGTTGACACCTTTACACAACACCTGTATGTACCCCCTTCATTATGTTGTCACCTTTACACAACACCTGTATGTACCCCACTTCATTATGCTGACACCTTTTCACAACACCTGTAAGTATCCCATTTCATTATGTTGACACTTTACACAACACCTGTATGTACCCCACTTCATTATGTTGACACCTTTACACAACACCTGTATGTACCCCACTTCATTATGTTGTCACCTTTACACAACACCTGTATGTACCCCACTTCATTTTGTTGACACCTTTACACAACACCTGTATGTACCCCACTTCATTATGACACCTTTACACAATACCTGCATGTAGCCTGAATCCTGACAACCACTGCCACTTTATCATGATGATGACACCTACCCCTTTAAAAACAAGACTTCTAGAACCTCCACCTGATCCTGGATTGCTGTACAAGGTACGCCTGTAGCAATTTCCTCAAGGTAAAGCAGACAGTAGAGTAACAGCTTATCTGGCAAAAAAGCCCCAACATTAACACTGGCCCTAGCCTCCAAAATTCCCCAAAGTCAGAGTGTGGCTGCCCATGTGGCGAGGTAATCAAAAAGGGTCACACACGTAATGTTCTCATCCCCAGCTGATGCATTTGTACCATAGTGTTCAAGTACTTCGGCGGTGTTCGATGACCCCAGAGTCTTTTAGCCAGGGTACGACAACAACACTGGCGCCTAGATCATTCAGTTAATGATGCTTAAAGCCCAGCCTACAGCATATGGCCATAACAGGGCTACCACAAATCTGAAGTCAACTCTCCACACAGATGTTTAAAAAAAAAAGATAAAACAACACACACAACAATATATCCACACAATTCAATGAAACAGAGTTTCTGAAAACATGCTGAAATTGCTTTAAAATCTTTCTTCTATAAAAAATCTTAGATCAGATGAAAAATACTTCTCTCTTACAGGTCAAAACTCACAACAGGTAGGGCATCTCTGAGCAAGGTTTTCATGGAGTTTGCTGTGAAGTGTTTATGTCTGACATCATGTAAGTCCCAACACTCTGCTAGTACATGTTTTAAAGTGAGCGATACATGACACAGAATGCACCAAGGAGCATCTCCACCTTTTAAAAGATACAAGTGAACTCAAAATGAGTGGCCTGCGATCAAACAGCACAAAAAACTGTCACTTCTAGGATATTGGGGAAAGAAGATGAGGAATCTCAAGAAGTAACAGCTACATTGTGCACGGGGGCATACAACCACACACACTGTGTGTCTGCCATGAACAGAGCTGTCAACACATGACACATCACCACACCAGCACCACCGACACCTACCTGTGTTGCTGCCAGCACTTCTTCCTTGGAGGGCTTCTCGTTGAAGATGTCTCTCTCTGCGTCAGCTCTGTCAACACCCACACACAGTCATAGTTAATCTCTGTCAGCTTTCTTTGTCTGTCAATGCCCACACACAATAACTGTTAATATCTGTCAGCTTTGTCTGTCAACATCCGTTGTTTGTCGGTCAACATCCACACACAATAACTGTCAATGTCTGTCAGTTTTGTCTGTCGACACCCAAACACAATAACTGTTAATGTCTGTCAGCTTTGTCTGTCAACATCCACACACAATCACTGTTAATGTCTGTCAGCTTTGTCTGTCAACACCCACACACAATCACTGTTAATGTCTGTCAGCTTTGTCTGTCAACACCCACACACAATCACTGTTAATGTCTGTCAGCTTTGTCTGTCAACACCCACAAACAGTCAGTGTTAATGTCTGTCAATTTGTCTGTCAACACCCACACACAATTTAATGTCTGTCAGCTTTGTCTGTCAACACCCACACACAATCACTGTTAATGTCTGTCAGCTTTGTCTGTCAACACCCACACACAATCACTGTTAATGTCTGTCAGCTTTGTCTGTCAACACCCACACACACACCCACACACAGTCACTGTTAATGTCTGTCAGCTTTGTCTGTCAACACCCACACACAAAAACACCCACAAACAGTCAGTGTTAATGTCTGTCAGCTTTGTCTGTCAACACCCACACACAATCACTGTTAATGTCTGTCAGCTTTGTTAACACCCACACACTATCACTGTTAATGTCTGTCAGCTCTGTCTGTCAACACCCACACACAGTAACTGTTAATGTCTGTCAGCTTTCTTTGCCTGTTTCACACTACTCATCAGTGGCATTTGCACACTGTTCATCTGACAACAAACATTACCAGGCACTTCCTATCAATATCAGGCAGTCAACAGGCAACCCACCTAAGGAGACACTGGTATTCAGTTCTGATTACACATACACAGGACAATACATACTAAACTAACCAAACAACAGTAACTGTTTTAGTTGCGTTGACAGCATTTTCCCCATAAAGTTTGCTCAGGGTGCAGTTAAAAACACAGTGGACTGAGACACTCTCAAAGGAGAGGGGTGGAGGTTGGGGGTAAGGGGAGTGTTTAAAGACAAGCTCATGTTGTACAGCATGCTTAAGATTAAAGCTGTACCGTACTGTGACAAGACATGAGCTCAACAATCTTTCTCTCTTTCATCAATTTATGTTATCTGAATGTCTCGGTTTTTTGTTGTTGTTGTGATGCTGCAGAAAACATCCCAGGTAATACATCAGGGGCATACACCTGACACCACTCTCTGACAACAATCACTGACAATGCTGTCACAGGAGTGGAGAGCGCCTCCCAAAGGAGGATCACGTGCACTTCATCCCACAACTCACGCGTGCGTTTCGTCGGGCTCCCTCTGGGTGAACATGTAGAAGCGGTTCTTCTTGAAGGCGGTGCAGAAGAGGATGGGGTCCACGAAGGTGCTCTCCAGCAGGGGGTTGTCCGAGGCCATCATCTCCGCGTCCATCTTGGGCTTGGGTTTGCCCGCCCCCTGGAACAGCCCCAGGTGCAGGAAGCGCGTGTTCTCCGGCCCGCCCAGCACCCTGGAGCAGCTGTTGGTCTGCAGGTTGATCACTGCCCAGGGGAAATAACCATAAATATTGCTGACACCACTGACCACCTGTCAAACGGCAAAGCATCTTCTGGTGTCAAGGTTGATGACTGCCCAAGGGAAATAACGATCAATACTGTTGATATCATGGACCGTCCTTTAAACAATAAAGCATCTACTGGTGCAAAGGAATGTCCCATGGGGAAAAAGATACATACTGTTGATATCAGGAACCATCCGTCAAATGATAACTCATTGACTGGTGAAAAGGATGATGAATGTCCCAAGGGAAATAATTATAAAGACTATTGATACCATTGACCATCTGTCAAATGGTAAAACATCTACTGGTGTATGGGTTGATGAGTGAACCATGGGAATTAACAACACATGCTGTCAATACCATCGACCATCCGTTAAAACCCTGGAACATAGACTGTCACGTTCATGTACACACGTGCTACACATACATACACATCCCTGACACTCCAAAGATCAAAGAGAAATTTCAATAAGTGAATACTGTGTTTGAGGTTCAGACGATCACATCAGTCGGCTTGCTAGACCCATCTTTTTCAAAGAAGCACTGGAGACTGACAGAGTGAGACTAGACCACATGGTGACTTCACTTCAGGAGCCAGCACAACCATGTCGATATCCAAGCCAGCTACCGGACACACTCACTGAACTACCCCCACTCTCCCTCCCTCCTGGACCAACCTACACAACACTGACTGACTCAACTCAACATGGTCACAACAGACCCACTGACACAGCAAGCGTAGACCAATGTAACAGAGACAGACAGACAGAAAGACAGGGCCACAGAAAACCACGACAGATTGAAACAGCCACTGAAAAAAAAGACACACAAAGTAAAAGGCACACAGAGCCATGGACAGAAACAGAAAGAGATGAACACACACATGAAGAGACAGGCAGACTGAGGAAAGATGGACTGATAAAAAAAAAAAAAATCGTCGGCATTACCTTTGACCCCAAGCATGGTGGCATAGAGCAGGAAGTTTCCACTCTCATCGAACACTGCAACAACCAAGCTGAGACATCACAGATCATCACCAGACCGGGGAGACTCTAGTAAACAACTCCTCCACTTTCAGTGAAAATTGCAACAAGTAGCCCTGGAAGGCCTGACATTTACTTACTGGCATTTCACTAGCACTTCAAACATTTAACAGGCCAGATCATTTTCCTCAGTGCCAGCTCGAAACTTTTCCTCATAAAAAAATACAGCTAGTGACCACACTGTTAGAAAAATGCTTTGCAACTTTACGCTAAACAGCTACATTACTCAGCGCATAATGTAGAAAGGGATGAAGACTGAAAATGCTATGTTAATAACAAAAGAAATGGAAAAAAGAAGAAGAAAAAAACAATGTTGCAACCTGGTAAACCAAAAGGTGCTGGAATCAGCTGTTCGTTTATGACATGCTGCCAGGCTGGATGTCCAGACTGGAGAAGCCACCAGATGCTGTTGCAGCAATGAGCATCAGTTTTGTGATCATTTTGTGTGTGCTTAGCTTCACAAATGAAGTGTTGTTTTTTGTTCACCAAGTATTTCACTGGCTATGGCCGGTTAAAATATTTGCCATTTTCCTAGCTGACAAGAAAGCTGGGACATCCAGGTCATGATGAAGTCAGGGGAACAACTCCACAGTCTGAAGCTGAAGTGGACATGGCGAAACATTTAGACTTCTTTTTCTCATCAGATCAAAAATCACATCTTACTCCATCGCAATTGCCAAATCATTTCAACAACAGTTTCCAGAGATTGAAAAAAAAACATGCAGATGATGACCAAAATAAGCATGCATCCAGTCTAATTCCTCCTTTTATGTCTTGTTCACAAGTGACCTCTGCATTTGTGCCCGATACAACATCCTTCCATGACTCCCTGTCCAAGACCATTCTACAGGGTACAGTGGAGGGTGGACATGTATCTCCCCATGACTCCTTGTCCCAGACCATTCTACAGGGTACAGTGGAGGGTGGACATGTATCTCCCCATGACTCCCTGTCCAAGACCATTCTACAGGGTGCAGTGGAGGGTGGACATGTATCTCCCCATGACTCCTTGTCCCAGACCATTCTACAGGGTGCAGTGGAGGGTGGACATGTATCTCCCCATGACTCCCTGTCCAACACCATTCCACAGGGTACAGTGGAGGGTGTATGGACCAAAGACAGACTCAAGTACTGGTCTATCAACATGTAAGAGTGGACTGGCTCCAACACCTCTACCCTGTGGCCCATGACTTACAACAAGCATGTGGGGCTTTCTCAACACCAAGATTTCTGTGTCTGCACCCTTACCAGCTGTGCTTACCAGTACTAGTGATAAAGACAATAACGATTAGAACTTAAAAAGAAAACTTACTGAACCGCCAAACAAAAGACAAACAGATCACAATGCAAAACATGATGCGTTTACTTTGTGCCAATTTGAGGAGATAAGTGACTGCTCATCTCTGCATTTTCACTGTCATCAATATCGTTTGTCCAGCCTGAAGAAGACCCAAGAGGCTGAAACACATCTTTTTTGTCTGTCATTTGTTTGTCTCTTTCATTTGGGAGTACAGTAATTTTTCTTTTAAGTTTGTTTCAATTTCAGCCTGTGGTCACCTCATTTTGAAACTAATACTGACTAGGACCATAATGATCAGACTAGGACCATAATGATCAGGAACGTAAAGATAAGGTACATAAAGATGTAGATAATAATGATATGGACAATAATAACGAGAACAACAGGATAAGGAAAAAAAAAGGACATTACGTATAGGGACTACAGGGATAAAGACAATCGTGATAAGGACAATAATGATAAGGACATTAACAATAAGAGCAATAATGAGAAGTACAACAATGATGAGAACAATAATGAAGACAATCGGGGTAAGGACAATAATCACAAAGCAATCTGAATTAGCTGCTCCGAATAACAATAATTTACAAACAATACAGAAAATTAACTTTCACCTTCACTTAAAGGTGGTTCCACAGATACCTGTGAACAGCAACACACTACCAATGACAACTCCCTCCTACCAAATATCACAGTGATAAACTAACCCTTTAGTAGTTTCCATCGTCAAACCCTTTCCAAACTTCCAACCACCCTCTGTTTGCTAGCTCTCTCACCCAGGTTGCAGTACTTGAAGCTGGTGGATTTCTCCAGGTCGCGGTCGACGGCCAGGCGACGGCCAAACTCCATGTTGGGCACCTGCTGTTTCATCTGCTGCAGCTCGTTGAAGCGTTGCAGCGTCTCGTCCAGCACTTTCCACAGTTTGCCTGTCAGGAAGCGGAACACTCGCACCTGGCCCAACAGTCACCATTCAAATACCAACTGGTCTGGATGTAACCTGCACTACTCTGCCAAAGTCAGAGTCTCACACACTGCAGAAATGGCATATAGCCATGGCCAGAAAACAGGAAATCAATTTCCAAAATTTGTAAATCCACATGGCAGTATATTTCTTTGCAAAAGGTAGAAGAGGAAGTAGTCTGCTGTGCATGTATCTGTTCCTGAATCAGCAACATGTGGGTTCTGAAGAAATTGGTTCCTGACCACTGGAACCAATTTCTTCAGAACCCACATGTTGCTGATTCAGGAACAAACAGTTTTAAGAAACAGAAATAGTTGTGCACCGAGACAGTGAACTTCTGTTGCAGATAGGCGTAATCAACTGATACAGACAGGTGTAACCAACTGATACAGACAGCTGTAACCAACTGATATAGACTGATACAGACAGCTGTAACCAACTAATACAGACAGGTGTAAGCAACTGATACAGGTGTAAGCAACTGATACAGACAGGTATAACTAACTGGTACAGACAGCTGTATTCAACTGATACAGACAGGTGTAAACAACTGAAACAGACAGCTGTAACGAACTGATACAGGTGTAACCAACTGACAGACATGTAACCAACTGATAGAGACAGGAACCAATTGATACAGACAGCTTTAACCACTGATACAGACAGGTGTAAACAACTGATACAGACAGCTGTAACCAACTGATACAGGTGTAACCAACTGATACAGGTATAACCAACTGATACAGACAGCTGCAACCAACTGATACAGACAGGTGTAAACAACTGATACAGACAGCTGTAAACAACTGATACAGACAGCTGTAACCAACTTATACAGGTGTAACCAACTGATACAGACAGCTGTATCCAACTGATAGACAGGTGTAAACAACTCACGCAGACAGGTGTAAACACTCTCATGCAGACAGTTGTAAACAACTCATGCACACAGGTATAAACAACTCATGCAGACAGGTATAAACCCAAGGTGCTGACAGGTGTAAGGTCTTGCTGTTCCTAAGAAAGGCACCTCACACAGTCTGTACTTCAGGGCTCTGTTGGCAGAGCTGGTAAGACATCAGTTTCATGTTCAAAGCTCAGGAGTTTAATTCCCGCTCAAGGCTGCCAACTTGGAAAAGGTCTGCTTTTGGAGTTAGCGTTTGTGGAGATTCCTATCCTTGGAGTTAGTGTTTGTACACTCTCCCTGTTCTCTCCCTGGGAGCGCATGCACAGAACTATTAAATCTCTTTTTCACTTTTTGAAAGGGCAGGCTATGCTTTGCCAGTGGGACAGACGGCATGAAAATAAAGCATGTGCACTCTGGCATCGTGTTCAGGCATCATCATGGAAACTCAATGTGGTCACCTCTTGGCGAGATGAAAAGTGGCTGAATGCATACGTTTATAATGATCTCTTCAATGGTGAACCTCTGAGTTCTAGCTGAGGTACAGAGAGAGAGAGAGAGAGAAAAGAGAAAGAGAGAGAGAGAGACAGAGAGAGAGAGAGGGATGGATGGAGAGAGACGGAGTGAGAGAGAGAACAAACGAATGAACGAAATGTTGTTTACTGAGGGAAAGGAATAAGCTTAAAGGGTTCCTACAGACTCCCAAGAACAAAATTCAAGGAGTTTTCAAGGAGTGTTCATTTTATTTCAAGGCTACAATACTTGCGCAAAATTGAAAAAAGAAACGGCAGTTTGATTTTTCTGTGTTCAGTTTGATGAAAAAAAATTTCAAAAACAAATTTTACAAACATTGTCACGATCTGGATTGTCATCTGCTATTCAACCAAGAGAGATAATTTGTAACTTAATTAATTTTGAAGAAGTTACAAATCATCTCCCTTGGTTAAATAGCAGACGACAATCCAGGATCGCAATGATGTTTGTAAACATTTGTTTTTAAATGATGTTTCATTAACCTGGACACAGAAAAATCAAACTGCCATTTCTTTTCGCCACATGAAATATGTTTGGAGCTGATGGCTTGATTTTCAAAGGTTTTCAAGGTTTGGTTAACAGAACCACATTTTATTGATTTTCAAAGGTTTTGAAGATCTTGAAATTCACTGTCAGAATTCAAGGAGTTTCAAGGAGTTTCAAGGAGAGTACGAACCTGGCTTAGTGGCTTTTTTTCATCCAGCCCCCAAACAAGAAAAGGTATATAAATATACCAAAGAAAA
Organism: Conus betulinus; assembly: GCA_016801955.1. Lineage (NCBI taxonomy): Eukaryota > Metazoa > Mollusca > Gastropoda > Neogastropoda > Conidae > Conus > Conus betulinus. The sequence goes on along the minus strand of JADBJO010000191.1, from coordinate 765,113 downwards.
CATTGCACAGAACTGCATATCAACTCGCATACAATTATGAATACATAGACATTTAGAATAACAACTCATTATGTAACTAAGAGAGAGAGACAGAAAGAAACAGAGACAGAAAGAAAGAAAGAGAAAGATGTAAAGACAAAGGGAAGGAGGAAGAGAGGGGGGGGACAGAAAGACAGATACAGAGACAGCGAGAGAGACAGAGAGAGACAGACAGCAAGAGAGACAGCAAGAGAGACAGACAGGTAGACAGAGAGTAGTTATGTGCACTGCTGTCCACAGCTCACCTTTCTGTCTGTGGCCATGACTGCCATCAGTTTTCCATTTGGAGAAAAGGCAATTCCCGAGGGAGCTGCTTTGCACTGTGGGCACAGACACACATGACATAACATCTGTATATCACTGTGGGCACAGACACATATGACATAACATCTGTATATCACTGTGGGCACAGACACACATGACATAACATCTGTATATCACTGTGGGCACAGACACACATGACATAACATCTGTATATCACTGTGGGCACAGACACATATGACATAACATCTGTATATCACTGCGGGCACAGACACGCATGATGTAACATCTGTATCACTGTGGGCACAGATACACATGACGTACATCTGTGTATCACTGTGGGCACAGACACATGACATAACATCTCTGTGTATCACTGTGGGCACAGACACACATGACGTAACATCCGTGTATCACTGTGGGCACAGACACACATGACGTAACATCCCGTGTATCACTGTGGGCACAGACACACATGACGTAACATCTGTATATCACTGTAGGCACAGACACACATGACAAAACATCTGTATATCACTGTGGGCACAGACACACATGACATAGCATCTGTATATCACTGTTGGCACAGACACACATGATGTACTGTCTGTGTATCAGTGTGCCTATTACACTTCATGAGTTATGTGGGCTCTCTCCAATAAGACAGAATATCAAATTGTTGCATCTGAAACCTGGAGTTCTTCTTTCTGGGCTTTTTTTTTCTTTTTTTTCATCTTCTATGTAACAAGCGATGTGTTTGTTTAGAACAATACAGAGGAGGAATCTTAAGAACAAATGCTAGTGCATATCAAAGAATAATAACCATAAAAAAAATAACATAAACTTCATTCCTCAAAGCCATGAAACTATTTATGGCTACTGTGCTCTTGAACTATTGATTTTACTACTGCTAGGATCTTGAAATATTCATTTCCTTACTGCTAAGCATCCAACTATTGATTTCATTGGCATTAAGCTCTAAAACCACTGGATCTGATTGCTCTTAAGTTCTAGAACTATTGAATTACTGCTGTTAATCCTTCTTCTCATCATCTAAAATCTTATGACTACTGTAACATATCATAAGAACAAGACTGTCACAACTGTGCAACATTGCCAAACTGAGCAGTGCATGCTGACGCCATATTATCAAAGTCCATTTAATTAAGGTAGTACACTTGAAATGCATGCATCATGCTCTCTGAAAAAGAAAAAAATACACTTGAAGGTCACATTCAGAACCCAAACTCTCGTGTTTTAAACTGCAAGCGATGATCCAAATACAATACTCTTTCTCCGTCACTTATACATTCTTGAACCCTGCAAAACAACTTTGCCTTCATGATGTGAGTAAATCTAGGCAAGTAAATCATGGGGGCAAAAGCAAAAAACATCTTTTTAACTTCCTCTCCATCCAACCTCAAAATCACTGTAACGCAGCATGTCTTGTGGAATTCAAACAGGTCAATGTCTGTCTTGCACCCACAGTCCACATGTCATGGGAAGTAATAACAAAGGCACAGTTTATCTTGAGGAATTCAAACAGGTCAGTATCTATTCTTCCCCCCCCCCCCCCCCCCCCCAATGGCAGGAGAAGTAATAACAATGGCACAGCTTACCTTGAGGAACTCAAACAGGTCGGTGTCTGTCTTGAACTCCCAGTCCACATGTTTAGGGAAGCTGTAGTCGTGGCGTGGTCCACACCAGTACTCCATCATGTGACTGGTATCCACAGAAACTGCCACACCCAGGTGCGCATTGTACTGCCCACACATGACACACTCATGCAGTTTGTAGAAAACAAAATGGATGGAAAAACTTAGTGTCTTCTATACACACATCTTTTCTTTCAGAATTGTAAAAAGAAATTAAAATTTTACTTTTAAAAGACCATTATTGTGATGTGTGATCACAGAAACATATTATGTATGTGCGCACGTATGAATGCACAAATGAGTGTACACCAAATACACAGCATATTTGCAAAAGTCAAGGTCAAGCTCAGAGGATCACGTGCTCAGAACAATACCCATGTATGTTTAACAGTTGATGGGTCAGAAAACAAATGTCTCACATTCATCAAACAATGCATTTTCCTTTCTCAGTGCTTTATCAGATTTGTTGGTGTTTTCATCCACATGCTGCACAACTTCAGAATACCTTAAGGTGAATATACTGAAAACAGCTCTCCTAGTTTCATCAACAATCAGACATTGTTGGCTTCCACCAAGGAACAGCAACAATCACTGAAATTTGAGGGGGGCAGGCACGCAGTCATGCTATTCCTCTATTTAAACAAAAGTAAAACTTGCTTTCAAAATGGTGCAATCTGATACAAATCTGAGCATGGAGTGGTGCATGATCCACTTTTTCTGCCTAACCAGTTTGTGCAATTTGTTCCTGCAGCGATAGTCAATCTGTCTCACTTTTAACAGTTAGGGCAATTTTTTCCTACAGCTATGGTTAACCCGTCTCACTTTTAACAGTTAAGGCAATTTGTTCCTACAGATATGGTCAGTCTGTCTCACTTTTTACAGTTTGGGCTATTTGTTCGTACAGCTATGATCAATGTCTCACTTTTAACAGTTAAGGCAATTTGTTCCAACAGCTATGGTCAGTCTGTCTCACTTTTTACAGTTTGGGCTATTTGTTCCAACAAATAGATCAGTCTGTCTCACTTTTTACAGTTCAGGCAATTTGTTCATACAGCTATGGGCAGTCTGTCTCTTTTTTTACAGTTAGGGCAATTTGTTTCTACAGCTATGGTCAATCTGTCCTACTTTTTACACTTTGGGCAATTTGTTCCAACAGCTATGGTCAGTCTGTCTCACTTTTTACAGTTAGGGCAATTGTTTCTACAGCGATGATCAGTCTGTTTCACCTTTGCAGTACCCAACCCGTGCACACAATCACTGTGTGGGATTGTTTCACCCTCCACAGATTCCATTGCTACATTGGTTCTTTTCCCCTAAATACCTTTTCACTGATTTTTTTGGATGGGGAACGGGGAGGGCAGGGACATATTCTAAGTTCCATTTTTTGCTGAATTCCATGGATTCAAAAGGGAGGGGGGGGGGGGATCCCTGTGGTCTCCGTCAACAGTCTGATATTCTCGCGCGTTTGTTGCTGACCTTATGACCCTGAAGCAGAAGGACTTCAGATAATGGTCTTCAATGCAACGTCATGAGAAATAACCCAAAGCATCAAGCTGTATCATGACACTCGCAGCCAAACTAACCATGACCCCTACCTATGATCTGAAGCATTACCATCTGCTGCATCATGAACAATGAACAGCAAAACAGCCAGAATTGACCTGGGTCATAGACCGCAGCCAAGATAAGACAGCTTGGACACTAGAGCGTTAACATAATACATAGTTCCTATGTCGATCAGGCCATCCCCACACCTTAATCATGGTGACAGGACTGCAGTGAATGTTCTCCAGTGTTTTCAGCACCTCTGCTGTCCCTTGTCCGTCATACACCCGAATGGTGCTCGTGTCCTTATCTGCTCTGCACACACAAGGTAATGACATTATCACCTTTATACAGGATGACCACAAATCAGGGCTGCGTGTGCATGCAGAAGCATGGCAAAGACAAAATCTTTATACAGGAATCCACCACAAACTAGTGCTGTCCATTCTCTCAGAAGCATACAACCGCAACAAACATCTTTAAACAGGAATTCACCACAAATCAGGGCCGTCCATTCTTTCAGAAGCATGGCAGTGACAACAAAATCTTCATACAGGAATCACCCACAAATCTAGACTGTCCATTCTTTCGGAAGCTTGGTAACGACAAAAACATCTTTACACAGGATTCATCACAAATCTGTGTTGCCAATTCTCTCAGAAACACAGTAATGACAACATCTTTATACAGGAATTCACATATCAGGGCTGTCTATTCACAAAGAAAGAAAACAGCCAAAAGAGTGAGTGGAAAGACAGGAGGAGACGTGTGAATGAAGATCTAAAGGGTGAAGGCTGGGAGGGAAAGCAATGGAAAGGGTAGGTGTCAGTGACCTGTTCTAGGCCTCCTTTCCATGCAGTTTTCTTTATTTTCCACACTGTTCTGGCAACTGAGGAACTTTGCTGGACATTCCAAAAAACAGTTTCTTTCAACCATGAACTGTCTTCAATGAGGTCATGTTGTTACAGGCAATGAACTGTTCATGATAAAGTAATGGTGTTACAGGATGATAAACTGTCTTTGATGATGTATTGTTGTTACAGCCGATGAACTGTCGTTGATAACATCATGGTGTTACAGACAATGAACTGTCTTTGACTACATAATGTTGCTATGAGTAATGAACTGTCTTTGATTATGTCATGTTGTTACAGGCAATGAACTGTCTTTGATAACATAATGTTGCTACAAGCAATGAACTGTCTTTGATTACGTCATATTGCTACAGGAAATGAACGGTCTTTGACTACATAATGTTGCCACAGGAAATGAACTGTCTTTGATTACGTCATGTTGTGTAGGCAATGTCTTCAATAACGTAATGTTGTTACTGGCAGTAAACTGTCTTCAAACAACAAAATAGTTACATCCAATGAACTGTCTTTGATAAAGTTCTGTTGTTACAGGATATGAACTGTCTTTGACAACATAACTTTAACACAAGTGATGAACTGTTTTCAATACGTCATGCTGTTACAGGCAATAAACTGTCTCTGATTCCATCAAGTTGTTACAGGCGTTGAACTGTCGTCAATGACAGAACGGTGTTATTGGCTATGAACAGTCTTCAATAACGTAATGTTAAAGGCAACGGATCAGTCAACAAACAACACCCTCTGTCTCACATAGCTAATGCGGCAGTGGGGTCGCCAGAGGTGTAGATCCATCCGCTACAGCTGGGGACAAAGCCAATCTTCAGCATGTTGATCATGTCTGAAGACACAGGTACAGAGAACACATTTCATTGAACTGTTTCAGTGGAGTCACTCACACTAATGGCTGACAGCAAATCCACAGTTAGTTCATCTTTTTTTTTTTTTCTTAATTCAACTATTTAGGGATGAGCAATGTACAGATAACAACACTGGCACATCACTAAAGGTACAAATGACAAATATGTCCTATTTATGTTTGCAGTATTGACTTCTATAAAAACTTGTTCAAAAGTGTGCGTGCGTGCCTGCGTGGTGTGTGCGTGCCTGCGTGCGTGTGTGTGTGCGCACGTGCGCGCGACAGAGAACATCTTTTGTGTGCAAGTGTCATGTACGCAGGCACAAACAGGTGTGTGCATATGGATGCAAGCATATATTCATCATCTTACATGCAGGTACTGGCCTGAGTTTCAGAATGCTAAAAAGAAAACATAAAAAAAAACTAGCTATGACTTAAGTCAAGCTACTGTACTACTAAATATTTTGCTGTTCATGACATCTCTTCAAACTTTGTCCCCAAAAGATTTGTCTTCTTCCACACAAATATTAACAACTTGTCTCTGCCACATAAAAGCACAATAAGACACATACACAAGGTTGTGCAGAGAATAATTTCCTTATTCATTCTCTCTCTCTCTCTCTCTCTCTCTCTCTCTCTCTCTCTCTCTCTCTCTCTCTCACACACACACACACACACACACACACACACACACACACACACACACACACACACACACATACTGTAGTGCACATACACAAACGAACACACAGAGACAAAGAAGCTCACCGAAGTTGACCACATCAAACACTTTGGCTGTCTTGTCATCAGACACAGTGCTGCACAGTTCTCCATTGGGGCTCATGGACAGGTCCACAATGGCACCTGTAAACACATTGACAGATCCACAATGGCACCTGTAAACACATTGACAGATCCACAATGGCACCTGTAAACACACTGACAGATCCACAATGGCACCTGTAAACACATTGACATCCACAATGACACCTGTAAGCACATTGACAGATCCACAATGGCACCTGTAAGCACACTGACAGACCACCTGTAAGCACACTGACAGATCCACAATGGCACCTGTAAGCACATTGACAGATCCACAATGGCACCTGTAAGCAAAGTCACAGAAAGAGAGATTATTAGAGATAATGCATTCTGAAACACGTGCACACAAAAAAAGGTTGAAGGAAGAGGAAGGGACTCTTTATAAAGAGAACCTCACATGAAGATTGCCGAAGCCTGCCTTTCTCTCTTGTTTACACTAGCAAGTATCTTGGTTCTCCTGTAGACCCTTTACAAACATGTAAAGAGAACCTCACATGAAGACTGCCGGAGCCTGCCTTTCTGTCTTGTTTACACTAGCATGGCTCCATTACCCCTCTGTTTGACATGGACATTGCCGAAGCAAGCACTACAGCTCTCCTTAACACTAGCATGTCTCTCCTTAATACTAGCAAGTCTCATGGCTCTCCCTGACACCAGCATGTCTCATGGCTCTCCTTGACACCACCATGTCTCATGGCTCTCCCTGACACCACCATGTCTCATGGCTCTCCCTGACACCACCATGTCTCATGGCTCTTCCTGACACCACCATGTCTCATGGCTCTCCTTGACACCAGCATGTCTCATGGCTCTCCTTGACACCACCATGTCTCATGGCTCTCCTTGACACCAGCATGTCTCATGGCTCTCCTTGACACCACCATGTCTCATGGCTCTCCCTGACACCACCATGTCTCATGGCTCTCCCTGACACCACCATGTCTCATGGCTCTCCTTGACACCACCATGTCTCATGGCTCTCCCTGACACCACCATGTCTCATGGCTCTCCTTGACACCAGCATGTCTCATGGCTCTCCTTGACACCACCATGTCTCATGGCTCTTCCTGACACCACCATGTCTCATGGCTCTCCTTGACACCACCATGTCTCATGGCTCTCCTTGACACCACCATGTCTCATGGCTCTCCCTGACACCAGCATGTCTCATGGCTCTCCCTGACACCCACCATGTCTCATGGTTCTCCTTGACACCAGCATGTCTCATGGCTCTCCTTGACACCAGCATGTCTCATGGCTCTCCTTAACACCAGCATGTCTCATGGCTCTCCTTGACACCACCATGTCTCATGGCTCTCCTTGACACCAGCATGTCTGTCTCATGGCTCTCCTTGACACCACCATGTCTCATGGCTCTCCTTGACACCAGCATGTCTCATGGCTCTCCTTGACACCAGCATGTCTCATGGTTCTCCTTGACACCAGCATGTCTCATGGCTCTCCTTGACACCACCATGTCTCATGGCTCTCCTTGACACCAGCATGTCTCATGGCTCTCCTTGACACCAACATGTCTCATGGCTCTCCCTGACACCAGCAAGTCCTTAACACTAGCATGTTATGGCTCTCCTTGACACTAGCATGTCTCAGGGCTCTCCTTGATACTAGCGGGTCTCATGGCTCTCCTTGACACTAGCAAGTCTTGTGGCTCTCCTTGACACTACCATGTTTCTGTTAGACATAGAGACTGCATGAACAAGCACTACAGATCTCCTTCAGACTATCCTGGCTCTATCAATCCATTGTTACTGTTAGACAAAGACACTGCACGAGCAAGCACTGCACAGCTCCTTTAGACCATCCTGGCTCTATCAATCCACTGTTAGACACAGACATAGCACGAGCAAGCACTGCACAGCTTCTTTAGACTATCATGGCTCTATAAATCCACTGTTAGACGCAGACATTGCAGGAACAAGCACTCCAGAGCTCCTTTAGACCATCCTGGCTCAGTTAGTCCTGATTTGCTTTCTAGGCCTCCTCCACACAGAATCTTATCTATAAACCTGCTGTACCACTATTTCTTCACCTCCTCCACACAGAATCTTATCCACAAACCTGCTGTACCACTATTTCTTCACCTCCTCCACACAGAATCTTATCCATAAACCTGCTGTACCACTATTTTTCTTCACCTCCTCCACACAGAATCTTATCCATAAACCTGCTGTACCACTATTTCTTCACCTCTTCTGCACACAGAATCTTATCCATAAACCTGCTGTACCACTATTTCTTCACCTCCTCCACACACAATCTTATCCATAAACCTGCTGCGCCACTATTTTTTCACTTTCTCTCCACACAGAATCTTGTCCACAAACCTGCTGTACCACTATTTCTTCACCTCTTTCACACAGAATCTTGTCCACAAACCTGCTATACCACTATTTCTTCTTCACCTCCTCCACACAGAACCTGATCCACAAACCTGTTGTACCACTATTTGTCATCTTACACTAAGACCTTTCTCCAGCAAACTGCAGTATTTTCAGCTCAGTAACTCATCCATTTTTTTTTGTTTTTTTTTTTTTGTATGAGCCTTTGGCTTCTGCTTCAAATGTTTTAATAGCCAGATCTAACTTTTTCATCATCAGCCTTTCAGCATGATGAAATTAACAAAAACTTACAGCTGAACGCTTTATCAAGTGTTTAGTCAAAGTTTGAGGTTGAAAAGAAATGTGCACAACACAACCACAGAAAATGTTTCTGGTCGCTGAAACAGTAACAGTGGAATATGAAGGCCTGGCACTGAATGCAGACATTCTGGTAAGAGTTGGTCACCCACAACAATCAAGAAGAATCTTTATACTACGCACAGGCAAAATCTACAAATTAACTATACACAATCCTGCATCTAAATCAGCAAATAATCATAAAACATGCACACATGAGCTAAAGATATCTCACACACACACACACACACACACACACACACACACACACACACACACACACACACAAAAACCACAAAATGCTTTTAATGTTAAAATATATACAAGAGATTTAACTAACATTCAGTTACATGGATTTTGACAAATTATCACTAAATCTCTCTCTCTGTTTCTCTATCTCTCCATACACTGATATGACTTACCCAGATGGCTTCTGAAATGTTTGACAAATTCTATGCCCATTTCATTGGACTTCTTCCAAAACTTTACGTGGCCATCACAACTTGCCGTCACAAGAAAAAACGTTCCTGAAATCAGACGGAAGCCATTCTCATCTCGCAGTCCCACACAAACTCTCTCTCTATACCTCACCTCTCAATCAGACACAAAATATCTCATCTCTCAATCAGACACACACTAATTAATCTCTCAATCAGATACAAACTAATTCATCTCTCAGTCAGACACAAATTAATCGATCTCTCAAGCAGACACAAACTAATTAATCTTTCAGACACAAGCTACTCATCTCACAATCAGACTCAAGCTCACTCATCTCTCAATCAGACTCAGACCAACTCCTCTCTCACCCACTTTTCTGCATATGTCTTTACTAACCAACAAGCTCATTTCACCAAACTTTGTGGATATCCACAGTTACACCCCAGTTGTGTCAAAATTACAGGGAGCAGCCAATTCAGTTCAGTGACCATCTCTTTGTTGACATGGGACCTGGTGAGATGGAGAACAACTCAGGCCAGAACAAAAAGCAGGTTCTGACCAGCCGCCGTGGCGAAGTGGTTAGCGTCGCGGACTCCCGGCTGGGAGGTCGTGGGTTCGAATCCCATCAGAAGTCATGTGGGTTTTTCTGCCCCGACCGGCTCCTACCCAGAGTTGAGTTTGCTGCGGACTCAGTTGGGAAGACTGGGACCACACAGTCAAGTTTCATCCACTTAATGGATGCGTTTCTGAGAGTGTTGCTCAAATTTCCTGACCAACACTGCAGGTGTCTGTATCTCTCGGGCCTGGTTGACGCCGGGATATATATTATGAGAGGAAGCGTAGAGTACAGCCCTGTCATGTAGTCTCAGACTGAAATGGAAATCCGTAGCATCATCATCATCATCATCCTCATTCTCATCGATCAGCATAAAAAAAAAAAAAAAGTCTCAAGTTCTGTGGCCCTTCATGCCCTGCTCTCATGGTGACCTCAGTTTCGATGTCCTCTCCACGTCTGTGGCCTTGGTTTGGTTCCGTCGGGGTCACCGGTATCGGCGAGTCCATGGGGAGCTGTCGTTGGACGGACGTGGTGGCGCCCTCCGGAGGGAGAGCTCGCTCACCGCCGGCTCCGCGACTAAGCAATTATTGTCGTCAGTAGGGGGCTTAGTAGGTGTGGTGTCCTGCGTATGTTAGATCAGAACAGGCGCCACTGAACACCACTGAAGTGACTCGGCAGCAGTGCAGTGTCTCCTCCAGTGGGTTGCCTCTTGACGACTTGACATTGACTGCTGCCTGTGGATTGCCGGTGCCGGGGCTGCGGCGGGGCCGATCGGGCCGTGGCTGTGGACAGGGTGTCGGAATGAGCGGCGTGGGTGCACTGCCTCTGAGGTGGTGCAGAGGTTGGGATAGCAAAAAAAAAAAAAAAAAAAAAAAAAAAAAAAGCAGGTTCTGTGCCAAAGCCACCAACATGACCAACCAAACCATTCTTCCTTGTAACTGTGCTACTCTGTCCTGGCTCGTCCATGTGGGATTTACGACTCCTTGGCTAGACATCCTGGTCCATGAAGACAAAGACATCTTTCCATAGCACATCAACATAAAAGAAAAACCCGCTGTCTTAATCATACCCATAAAAACAATGGCCGTCACATATGCATATGTTTTTTTGCTCCAGGTTACGCTAAAATGATAGACCTATGTAAAGCAGTACCAATTTGTTTGGGAAGAACATTTTCCTCATGTCGTGGTACAGGGGAAAAAAAGGTTTGAAGTTTTATCATGTAATGACCAAAGGGAACTGGCATGGCATGAAAAGGTGGAGCCCATTGAAAAGGCAGAACCCACCTTTCTTTCCCTCTGTTACCGTAACCTTCCCTCAACTGAATCAGGTCCCCATGTACTACAGGTGAACAGAAAAAAAAATAATATCCCACAAATTAAAGATGTGAAACTTAAAAATAAACAAACCAACTCCAGGTGTGGAATGTGTCCCACTCACTGTGCCACAGCCAGGTCAGTGATACACACAGGTGACAGTTAAAAACCAACCAACCAACACCAGGTGTAGAATGTGTCCCACTCACTGTGCCACAGCTAGGTGAGTGATACAGGTGACAGTTAAAAACCAATCGACCAACACCAGGTGCAGAATGTGTCCCACTCACTGTGCCACAGCCAGGTGAGTAATAATGTCCCGTGCATGTAGCTGGTCTCATAGTACTGCGCTGTTGGCAAACTGCTCAGGTACACCTGCTCAAACTCCAGAACTACACACACACACACACACACACACACACACACACACACACACACACACACACACACACACAAAAATCAGTGAATCACATAACACCAAAAACAAAAAACACCACAGCATAACATGCTTTACATCAGTTTGAACTAGAATAGCATCGCATCTTGCATAGTTTTTTTTTGTTTTTTTTTCTTAATTTCATCCATCCCTTAGTCGTTTTTCTTTCTTGCAGCTTCTATCGATTTTTTTTTTTCCTGTCATTTCGTCAGTTATACTTACTTTGATGTTGTTTTGTTTTTTCTCTCTGATTTTCATCAGTCACTTCAATGCTCTGTTGTTTTTGACTCACGTGTATAACAGAACAAGCCTATCTGATCATTGTGTCTGCTGCCTGGGCCTTTGCTTGCTCATGTCAGAGACTAAGCTATAGTAAATATTTTTTTTCTTCTTTAATTCCATCGATCACTTTACTAGTTTAATGGGTTTTTTTTCTTTTTACTCAATTTTGAAAATCTTTTTCAGTCACTTATTTGAACATTCCATTGCTTTTCCCCTCTGATTTGATCAATCAGTTTAATGATTTTTTTTCTTAGGCACAAAAATAGTAAGATCAGGTTTTTTTTTCTTGAAAAAAATGTTAAAGTACCTACATGAACTGATGAATTCAGGTTTTTAATAACGATCAGTTTTCATATACCCATACAGAAGCATTCAGTGTTGTCAGTGATGTCAGTCTTGAAAAAATATATTTGGAGACAGAGCAGTCTAACCGTGTAAGAATAAGATACATGTGCTACTCTGACCAGAAACTATGAAACTACCAAAGTTGAAGCAGAAGAAAGACACCACAAACAGCACTTCAACATGGATTTCACATAAATTTAGACATACTGAGAAATGCTGTAAGCAGCACTTCAACATGAATTTCATATTTAGACATACTGAGAAATGCTGAAAACAGCACTTCAACATGAATTTCACATTTAGACAGATGGAGAAAAGCTGAAAACAGCACTTCAACATGGATTTCTTATTTAGACTAAGAAAAACTGCAAACAGTGCTCTTTTTGTAAACTTGATTGTTTGTCCAGTGTCTACCTTTATTATTATCTAGGTGAGTGCAAATGCATAAGGGTAAGAGAGGGGAAAGGGATTAGGTAGGGGGGAGA
>JADBJO010000191.1:725000-747500 GCA_016801955.1 Conus betulinus | reverse complement strand
AAAATCAAGTGGATACTCCAGAACTTTTGCAGGTTCCTTTAGATGACCCTGAGATGAAAACCATTTGGTCCAGGGGATTTGGAAGGATTGAACCCCCCAGGCGCCTTGCACATTTTCCCCTCAGAGATAACGACTTTTGACACTACAACATCTGTACCACTAAAGAATCTATGGACATCAACTGGTGACTCATCTGTGAATGCACTGGCCAAGAGTCATTAGCACGGATGCTTTGTCGATATAATCTTGTACCAAAGTACCGTCAGCCCTGATAAGGCTAACGACAGATTCTTTGGGCATTCTCTTTGTTGCAAAGTATTGGTAAAATCCAGTAGGATTAACTTAATCTCATTAGCAATGTTAGCTTCCGTCTCTTTTAACTGATTTTCTGGATTCCCATTTAATTTGTCTACGATTTACAGAGTGGGCATAAGCATTCTAATTTGTTACAGTAGTTTTTTTAAAGCTCTCCTCTTGGGTCGAATCTTGTATAACAAAGTTTGTCTTTTTTTCTGTCAGATGACCGATGTAAAACATTCTTCTCAGGGATATTGTTGCAGTTGTGTTGTGTTGTAAAACATTCTTCTCAGGGATATTGTTGCAGTTGTTGTTGTTGTTGTTGTTGTTGTTAGAACTGAAGTAATTCTATTAAACTTTCATCATCTCAGATCTTAATCATTTTGAAAGGATTACGATCATATCAGAATATCAGATATAATTATTGCAGCAATATAATCGTCTGGTAAAATATCCCACGAACGGAACAATTCAAACGGACTCAACGAGAAGTATAATTCATTCCATATTTTTGTTCGTTTATCTGTGCCACAGTTTAAACGCCGATGCCAATGTTCACACACACGCGCACGTCAACAGTGGACTGACTTAGTGGTGAACACAAACTGGCATTTGATACACGTGGACCCGAAAGGGTCCATTCTGCCATCTACGATCTGATGATTGTCTTCAAGGACCACAAAGGAAGCGTTGTTTTGCCGCACAGTCCAATTGAGCCTGTGCTAGCTCGATCACGCCGCACATCCTTAGTTATGCAGCTCCACCCCCCCCCCCCCACACACACACACACACACACACACACACACACACACACACACACACACACACACTAAAATGAATTAGCTGACTTGCACATATACCACTCCCATTTTGCGCCCAATGTGAGGAGATAAGTGATTGTTTGTTCTTCGTTTTCATTGTCTTGAGTGCTGTTTGTCTTGCCTGTAGAAGACCAAAGAGGTCGAAACGCGTCGTGTTTTGTTTTATAGTTTGTTTCAGTTTCCGCCTGCAATCACCTCATTTTGAAACTAACTTGCATACATGTGTGCAAGTGTACAAGTCAAAGCAAGGCAAAGTCCAGACAGTGAACAAGTGTTGGAACAATGAAAGCTCATAGCGGGAATATTAGGGTACGTAGCCGAGAGCGGAGACTGTTGTACGGTAACCCTCCCCCCCCCCCCCCCCCCCCCCCACACACACACACACACACAAACAGAATTCGGTTAAACACACACACACACACACACACACACACACACACACACACACACACACACACACACACACACACACACACATGCCTAGATAAGAGCGCGTCGTGGTGCCTGTGTCCTTATCAAAAGCAGTGTAACACCCATTACATAAACTGAGTTCCCTGGAATGGTCACTGCCGGTATTGCCTGGCAGCAACATGAACAGGACGTTGGTCAGCGTGGGACTCCTCGGTCTGTTGTGTGCATTTTGTGCTGGGTAAGTTCACACACATACATACACACAGACAGACTCAGACACACAAACACGCACACACAAACACCTACCCATCCACACACGCATATACACACGCGCGCGCACACACGCACGCACCCACACACGCACGCACGCACGCGCGCGCATACTCACACACACACGCGCGCGCGCGCGCGCGCACACACACACACTTTCTTCTCTCCCTCTTTCGCTCACACACACGCGCGCGCGCGTACACACACACACACACACACACACACACACACACACATTTTTCTCTTCTGTCTCTCTCTCTCTCGCTCTCTCTCTCACACACACACACACACACACACACACACACACACACACACACACACACACACACACACCTCTCCTGAAGTTTCTTTTCCACCACCTCTATTGCCGCAGACCTGCACGGGGATCTCCAGAATGCCACTGGAACGGTTACTATGACGCCCAACGCTGCCATTGTTACGACGGTTTCCTTGGCGACCACTGCGAGTTTGACTGTCACTGCGAAGGTCATGGTCACTGCTACCCCGGTAGGCCTACAGCTGGGTCCCAGAGAGCAGTTTGACGGCGTAGAGCCAGTTACGTTTGAGTCACTGTTATGAACGCGGCATAGCATCTATCAGGTTTGCCCTACATAAAGAACGACCGTGATTTCACAAGTAGGGCCTGTTTTTTGTTCCTTACATGTCATTTTAGTCCCTCTTCGTTCTAGAAGTGATGGAACACGAACAAAAAGAACACCTGCTGGAAGCCTCAGCACTGATGATTTTGTTTATTTGTTACCAACTACTCATCATTAGCATCCTTTTTTCACATGAAAGAAATGGGTGCACATTAGCATGCCCCGGTATTGTAACAACGACTAGGCACGGAACACTTCTTGTCTACTATGAGAAAGTGTGGACAATGGTTTTTGTTTTTTGTTTTTGTTGTCGTTGTTGTTGTTGTTTTATCACTCTTTGTATACCGATATGCAAACAAGAGTACATCCTTTGCACTCAGTTTGCTCTGTGTCCTGACCCTTCTTGACATCTCCATACTCTGTGGATGATGTGTGCTGTCAATGTTGTCTGTTTCCTTTTGTGTGCAAACCATTCCGTCACTCAGGCTCCCCTCCCCCCCCATCCCCCCCCCCAACCCCATTCAGGCATCTCTGCTCATTGGCTCATAGGCTCTAAACTTGGAGAAAAAAAAAAGAAAAGCAACATCAGTTTCCTCTCTTTAGTAATTTAATTGTGGGAAGAAAATTTCATGATTTCTTTGCACATTGCCACAATGACAAAGTTTTCATATATTACATTTGCTAGATTCAATATATTTATCAAGGTACACAAGTGAAACACTTTCACCTTAGAAACTAAAGCCAGCCTTCCGACGCATCCATTTTGAGCCCAGTTTGAGGAAAGAAATGACTGTTCGTGCTTCGATTTCATTGACTTGAACGTTGTTTGTCTTGCCTGAAGAAGACCAAAGAGGTCGAAGCGCGTCGTGCTTGTCCTGTAATTTGTTCATTGCTTTCGTTTGGCGGCACAGTACGCTTGTTTCAATTTATGCCTGCAATCACGTTACTTGACACTTCTTAGGTAGAACATATCAGTGTGAGGAAGGGAAGAGAGGGTCGGGAACACGGGGACAGAGTGGAAGTGTATATATGGAGTTGTATTCGGCATTGCAGATGGAACGTGTCAGTGTGAAGAAGGTGGAGGGGGGGGGGGGGGGGGGGGGGGGGGAGGACAGTGTGGAAGTGTGTGCATGAAGTTGTATTCAGTATTGCAGATGGAACGTGTCAATGTAAGGAAGGGTTGAGGTGGGTGAGGACAGAGTGTAAGTGTGTATATGGAGTTGTATTTGGCATTGCAGATGGAACGTGTCTGTGTGAAGAAGGGTGGAGGGGAGGGAGGGATGAAGACAGAGTGGAAGTGTGTATGTGGAGCTGTATTCGGCATTGCAGATGGAACATGTCAGTGTGAGGAGGGGGGGGGGGGGGGGGGGATGAAGACAGAGTGGAAGTGTGCATGTGGAGCTGTACTCGGCATTGCAGATAGAACATGTCGGTGTCAGGAAGGGGGGAGGGGGGGGGGGGGGGATGAGGACAGAGTGGAAGCGTGTATATGGAGTTGTATTCGGCATTGCAGATGGAACATATCAGTGTGAGGAAGGGTGGAATGGGATGGGGGGGGGGGGGGGTGAGAGGTGAGGATAGAGTGGAAGTGTGTATATGGAGTCGTATTCGGCATTGAAGATGGAACTTATCAGTGTAAGGAAGGATGGAAGGGGGTGAGGACAGAGTGGAAGTATGTATATGGAATTGTATTCGGCATTGCAGATGGAACGAGTCAGTATGAGGAGAGGTAGTGTGTGTGTGTAGGTGGGGGGGGGGGGGGGGGGGGGGGGAGAGAGACAATATGGAAGTGTATTCGGCATTGCAGATGGAACGTGCCAGTGTGAGGAAGGGTGGAGATGGTCGGGGGCAGAGCAGAAGTGTGTCTGGGACTGCCACTGCGATGATGGTGAGTTGGTGTTGTCGATTAACTAGCGTGCCATCGTCTTCATCGTCATTGTCATCATCCTCGTGTCCACACTTCGTCCTGATCGTCAACGTTGTCTCTTGTCAATTCATGGTGGTGATAATATTTTCACTGTTGATGTCATCATCATCGCCATCGTAACGTCCTCTTCAACGTTCTGATAGTGGCGTTCGTTCTTATCCTCATCTTCACTCTTCTATGGAACCAGCTGTTTACCTGCCCTGCATTATCATCGACTGTATCATCGTTGTTGTCATCGTCATTATTTCACTCCTTACCGTTAGTTCATAACCACACAACACACTGAGACAATAGGCAAAATGAAAATTTATGGTACAGAAAGCGTTTGCTCCCAACTTTAATTAATATTACTTTTAGAACTGATTTAATGAAGGCATCGCGGACGAAAAATGACTAGTTCTAAAAATTGTTGTCTAACAAACAACAATCAATAAAGCAGTGCGTCAGTTTCAAAGCACGTTGACAATAGGTGGAAGTTAAAACACGGAACAGATCTTGAGATACTAGGCCTCCAAAGGAAAACAACAAACAATTAAGTATGGAAGATTTTTTTCTTCGTGTTATTATTCTTCTCCTGCGTGAAAAAGCCCTAAAGATTTGGACTCGTTACCTTACGGTTTACTGCGCTCGTATGGTGGCCTAGTATTGATCATCTACGTCATACTTAACCAAGGTTACAGACACCACGAGCAATACAAGAGATTTTTCTGGAAAAGCTCTGCTAAATAAATGTCTCTTCTTTTTCTGCCTCGTGTGTGTGTGTGTGTGCACGCGCGCGCGCGCGTGTGTGTGTGTGTGTGTGTGTGTGTGTGTGTGTGTGTGTGTGTGCAGGAGTGGCCTGCCTTGGTCCCGGGGAGTGTGGGTGTGGCCAGCAGTGTCGGTGGGGGCAGTGCCGGAACGGGGTGTGTCAGTGCTATGAGGGCTACACGGGACAAACCTGCCACCTGTATAATCACTCCGTGTCAGTATCACAGAGAGAGAGAGAGAGAGAGAGAGAGAGAGAGAGAGAGAGAGAGAGAATTTGGTTAAGCGTGATTGTATGTGTTTGCATTTGCACGTGGGCACGCACGTGCACATAAGCGCAACACAGGCACAGAAATGCACGTAAGTACGCACATGCAGTGGAGTGAGTATATCTGTCCTATTGTCTCTCTCTGCGTGCTCATTGTGTTCTTTCTCGTGTTTTTGTTTACTTTGGAGGAAGAAAATACCTGCAACAAAGAAAGGTTTGTTGTAATGTCTTCCTTTGTGACTACTAACTTTTTTTTCATTGTTTCATTTCACTTTGGAGGAAATTTTCAGAAGAAAGAATGTGTGTTCCAATATCAATGTTGACGTGTATCCGTCTTTCTCGTGTTTCAAATCACTGCAGAGGAAGAAAGCACAACAGATACATGTGTTTTTCTGTGTCTCTTTGTGCATATTCTTTCTCGTTTTTCTTTTTTTTTTGTGTGTGGAAGACGACTTCACTACAAACAATTGCGTGTCCCTATATCTCTCTTTGTGTGTACCTGACCTTCTTTTTCGTGTTTGAGGAATAATGCACGACTGACAAAGAAATGTGTGTCCCAAAGTCTCTCCTTGTGCGTTTGTGACATTCTTGTCCTGTTTCAGTTCACCGTGGAGAATAACTTCAGAATAAAGATATGTGTGTCCCCATGTCTATCTTTGTGAGCAATGACATTCTTCTTTCTCATGTCTCAGTTCATTGTGCGGGAAGAAAGCAGAACAAAAAAAGTTTGTCCATGTGTCTCTTTTTGTGTGTACCTGACTTTTTTTTCGGTCGTGTTTTCAGTTTACCGTGGAAGAAGATGTAAAATAAGCAAACGTGTGTCCCATGTGTATTCATTTCAATTCATGGTGGAGTGAGAATGCATAATAAAGAAATGTATATTCTTATGACTGTCTTTGTAAGTACTGACAGTCTTTCTCCTGTTACAGTTCCCACCTTTTCTCGTGTTTCAATTCTCTCTTTTTTTTTTTCCTCGTGTTTCAATTCTCATCTTTCTCGTGTTTCAGTTCTCATCTTTTTGTGTTTCAGTTCTCATCTTTCTCCTGTAACAGTTCCCACCTTTCTCGTGTTTAAATTTTCATCTTTCTCGTGTTTCAATTCACATTTTTCTCGTGCTTTAATTCTCATCTTTCCCGTGTTTCAATTTTCATCTTTCTCGTGTTTCAATTCTCATCTTTTTGTGTTTCAATTCTCATCTTTCTCCTGTTACAGTTCCATATTTCTCGTGTTTCAATTTTCATCTTTCTCGTGTTTCAATTCACATCTTTCTCGTGTTTCAGTTCACATCTTTCTCGTCGTGTTTCAATTCACATCTTTCTCGTGTCACAGTTTACATCTTTCTCGTGTTTCAATTCAAATCTTTCCGTATTTAAAACTCTAATCTTCCTGGCGTTTTAATTCGCATCTTTCGCGCTTTCCATTCACATTTTCTCGTATTTAAACACTCATCTTTCTCGTGTGTTTCAATTCACATCTTTCTCTCGTGTTCTGACTCCCATCTTTCTCGTGTTCTAACTCTCATCTTTCTTGTGCTTCATTCACATCTTCTCGTCTTTCAGTTCGCACCTTTCTTGTGTTTCATGTCACATCTTTCTCGTGTTTCATTTCATATCTTTCTCGTGTTTTGATCAGCACTTTTCTCGTGTTTCATTTCCTATCTTTCTCGTGTTTCAGTTCGCATCTTTTCTCGTGTCTCATTTCACATTTTTCTCGTGTTCCAACTCTTATCTTTCTCGTGTTTCAATTCGCATTTTTCTCGCGTTTCAATCCGTCGTATCATTTCCGTTTTTCAGTCACAGATATTTATATCTTTCTTGTCTTTCAATTAATATCTTTCCCGTGTTTCGATTTATCGTGATGACAGAATGCAGAACAAAGACGTGGCTGTTGGAATCAACGTGGCCGGAATCACGTACTACTCCTCGGAGGTCAAGTGGGTGGACTTGGCCAAGCAGTCCCAGGAATGGGTCACCCAGAGGGATTCGAACCACACGTGGGACACACAGGAACATGACCTGGTGGAATGGCGGACAGACGGCTATCCTGCCAGGCTAGACTGTGAGGACTGTGTGTGTGTGTGTGTGTGTGTGTGTGTGTGTGTGTGTGTGTGTGTGTGTGTGTGTGTGTGTGTGTGTGTGTGCGTGTGTGTGTGTGTGTGTGTGTGTGTGTGTGTGTGTGTGTGTGTGTGTGTGTGTGTGTTGTGCGTGTGAGTGTGTGCGTGTGTATATATGTGCGTGCGTGCGTGCGTGCGTGCGTGTGTGTGTGTGTGTGTGTGTGTGTGTGAGAGAGAGAGAGAGAGAGAGAGAGAGAGAGAGAGAGAGAGAGAGAGAGAGATCCTTAAATCATCTATTCATTTATTGATTCATGTTCACAGCGGCCGTGATGCTGAGGAGTTTTAACAGATGTTTTAAAGATATTTTGTCAAAAAGGAAGAAAAGGTCGCATGAAGTTTCACAACACAAGACAACTTGTCGAGAGTTCCCAGCGCGCACACAGTTATACACGCTGTTGGACCAAATGGCTTGGAAAGAAGACACCCCACACCCGATTACATACGTCGTTTCTCATAATACTAAGCTGAGTAGACCTTATATATTATTATTACACACAAAAGATCCACTATCAGCTCCAATCAGTAGGAAAGCATTCTGCCTTCAGCATGCACTTCTGAAGGCAACAAGCCCAGTTCTGCATAAATCATCTTTATTGGGGTTGACTTGTATACTTCAAGAATTATTTGAATAGAAACAGAGCTAGAGCTTCCTAATCAGTTCTGTCATATTAGGACACCATAGTTCACAACCGCGCAATAGAACATACACAATCATTCTGTCAAATAATTCTGTGAGCCTATCAAGTAGCAACATGAATTTTCAGCATTTTCTTATGTGTATAAACAGCTGGGGGAACCACATCACACAGATGTTTCAAGGCAATATTCAGTTCATAATTGTAATGAAAGCACACAAAACATACACACACACACACACACACACACACACACACACACACACACACACACACACACACACACACACACACACACACACAAAAACACTGACAGCCAGAAACATTTT
Source organism: Conus betulinus (assembly GCA_016801955.1). Lineage (NCBI taxonomy): Eukaryota > Metazoa > Mollusca > Gastropoda > Neogastropoda > Conidae > Conus > Conus betulinus. Next base: position 739,086 of record JADBJO010000191.1, on the reverse strand, counting down.
CCGCGTTTTGTCCACCATAAGAAAACGTAGGCAATTTTCTGACTTTATCTCGTTTCATTCCCGGTTTTGTTAAGGACAATATTTAGTCTCCATAAACCACAACGTGACAACACGGCGTCCAGCGCTCTCAGCAAGTCTTCGACACACTCAGCACCGATCGTTGTGCCGTCAACAATAACAACATTCCACGCATCAAGTTTCCACCGACACTGTCACTAAGATTTCCTTATCTTAAACCTGGGATGGTCATGTAATTTATTCTCCCAGGAACAAATACCTGTAAATCGTTTTAAGTATACTGCAAAAAAGAAGTGGTGGTAAGTTCTCGCTCTGGTTGTCCCCGGCAAAGCGTTGGAAATAATAGAAACACTGGTTACCATCTGTGCATGCCTACGTACATATCCCTTAAGGCATGCAGCAATTTACCGTGAATACCGCTATCAAAAACCTTTTGCATGAAAACCTTAATATCAACTTTATCAAAAGCTTTCTCGGAATCCGTAGCTAGACAACACGATCGTTTTGGGTGGTGGTGGTGGTGGTGGTGGTGGTGGTGGGTGGTGGTGGTGGTGGTGGTGTGTGTGTGTGTGTGTGTGTGTGTGTGTGTGTGTGTGTGTGTGTGTGTTTTGAGAAAAGCAACACAATCGAACGTTAGAATTCAGTGAATGTTTAACCAAACAACCAACCATGTTTGTGCACCGGCCAAACAGACTGACTGATAAACGATTCATTGACTGACCGATTAATTGATTGATTGACTAATCATTGATTAATTGATTGAGTGACTAACTTATCTTTGACTGATTGGTCCTTCATTCCTTCATTGTCAGCGTACACGAAGGAGATGAAACGGATGAGACTTCTCGTCAGGAAATTGTCGACCGCACCGTTTCTGCGGAGGGCTAGGGTCATTCATTCATTCATTCATTCATTCATTCATTCATTCATTCACTGGCTCACTGACTGACTGACTAACTGACTGACTGACAAATTCACTCACTCACTCACTCACCCACTCACTCACTCACTCACAGTCTGACTGACCGATGCTTTCAGCGGACATGAAGCTGGTCAAGCTGGTGTTGCGGAGCTTCGGGTCCCATGAGCAGTCCGGCAACTACACCGTTCTCTACCAGGGCGACGGTCACCTGGCCTTCACCTTGACCCCGCATCACCTCGTCCACAACGGCAAAGGTCAGAATGACGGCATGACGAGGGTCGTTACCGCCGTCATCATGATGACGACGACACTGACACTCTAGAAGGTCATTCAGAATGTTGATGTCATTATTGAAAAAAAAAATGATGACGATGATGACGATAATCAAGATGGCATGAAATACAAAATGATAATGATGATGATGTTGGAATATGATCTGATGACAATGAAATTGAATGATGATGATCGTGGGTGGCTAATGATGTATTCATAAAGACGGCGATGTTCATGAAGATTTGTGATTATGATTATGACTATGATGATGATGATGGATGTTTTATGGCAATGATTTGTTGATAACGATTGTAATGATGATGATAATGATGATGATGATGATGATGATGATGATGACAAGACTGCTTTCTAGAGAAAGAGGTTTTTGTATGTTCGTAAAGAAGACTCAGCTAAGTTTCCTATCGGAAAAAAAAGCGTCAACAATGTTACCCATCACAAACAATAACTGAATCATTCTACCCACTGCAAACAATATTTTAACAGTATAACATTCCTTCCACAAATAATATTTTAACAGTGGTATCAACACAGTGTCTTGAGAACTTTATTACCACAACATCTGCACAATTCTACCCACCAATACGTCTTAATAATTCGATCTACCACATACCACATCGGAACAATTCCAATCACCACATTCAATATCTGGACAATTCTACTCCCCCCCCCCCCCCCCCCCCCCTAAACAACGTCAAAAAAAAAAGGAAGGAAGTAAGGATTAAGGAAGAAGAAGAAGAAGAAGAAGAAGAAGAAGAAGAAGAAAGAAGAAGAAGAAAGAAAATGAAGAAGAAGAAGAAGAAGAAAACAACACACTTTTCTGTGTTTCCAATTGATTGCACTTTTGACTTGCAGGAGATGTGTCGTTGTTAAAGAAGGAAGCGTATAACCACATTCAGGTAAAAAAAAAAAAGATTGTATGTTCTATTTGAACGCCGAAGTACAGTCTATATCTGCATGAAAGCATCGTATAGATTGTTTTGCACCAGCTCCGACTCACGTGTTTTTATCTCCAGGTCGGATGGTGGTCAACTTCCCACAGATTTCAGACGGGGGCATCCTTCTCCAGCTGACGTCTACCAATCCATCCAATCCTATCCGCAATATCCGTATTCTGCCTCCTAGCTATGAGAACACCTACCAGCGATTCCCCTTTCACCCCCTGTTTCTTCAGTTTCTCAAACGCTTTTCTGAAATCCGCTTCATGGACTTTTTGTCCACGAACAATCACGAGGTATGTTTCCTTGATGTAGCTGCTGCTGCTGGTATTCTATCTGATGTACATGTAGGGTGTCATCTGATACATATTGTGTGAACTGGTTGTATGTAGATGACCTGACTGGGATCGTGATGCGTTACGGCCAGTCACTGATGCAACCTAAATTGTAACAATGCAGCAGTGTGGACAAACACTGCAACAATGCAGCAAATTCCACGAAATGAAAGTAACGATGCAGAGATCTGGATGAAAAATGTAACGAGGTTTAGATATACAGGAGACTTTGTAGCAATTACCACATTTGTCGAATCGAATGTACAAATCGCTGTAACGGTCTTCGATCTACTTTGCCGAAACTGTTGCTCGTGTCGGATTGTTTTTAATCGAGAACAACAGAATCCAATGAAATACTACAACAAAAACCTGTTGATATTGATGGGTGGTGTATTATATCATTTCCACCAGCCTGGACTCTGGCAGCTAAAATGAACAGTGAATAACAATCTTTACATCCTAATGTTCATATGGATGACAGAAAACTTGTCTCAGGATGCTGTAAATTTAGGATTGATTCTTTATAGTTCCTCTGACTGCCCCCCCCCTCAATCAAATCCTGTTTTATTGATATTCTTCAATATTATGCTGACTCTCAAATCATGTTTTATGATATATTCTTCAACATTATGCTGACCCTTAAATCCTGTTTTATATTATTATATTCTCAACATTATGCCGACTCTTAAATCCTGTTTTATTGATATCTTCACATTTTGCTGACTCTCAAATCCTGTTTTGTTGATATTCTTTAATATCATGGTGACTCTCAGATACTGTTTTATTGATATTCTTTAGAACTCGCTACACTGGGAAATGTTGAAACAGCATTCTCCGTGGGAGTTGGAACAATTTGTGTCACATTTTTCGCGCTTAATGTAAGTTGACACTGTAAAAGTTTGTTACATTGCTTTTGCAGTTACACGCACAAGAGTAAGAAGTTTCATTTCTTGCGGATAACGCAACGTAAAATCGTACAATTGTTATATATTTCGTGTAGACTGTTGCACTGTTTTTGTGGAGACTGCTACTGTTACATTTTTGTGGAGACTGCTACAGTACAGTGTTACATTTTTTGTGTACACAGTTCCATTGTTACACTTTAGTGAACACTGTTGTATTGTTACATTTTAGTGGACATTGTTGCATTGTTACATTTTTGTGGACACTGTTGTATTGTTCCATTTTGTGGACACTGTTGTTACCGTGTTGTGGACACTGTTGTATTGTTACCGTGTTGTGGACACTGTTGCATTGTTACATTTTTGTGGACACTGTTGCATTGTTACATTTTTGTGGACACTGTTATATTGTTACAGTGTCGTGGACACTGTTGCGTTGTTACATTTTTGTGGGACACTGTTGCATTGTTTACATTTTTTGGTGGAAACTGTTGCATTGTTACATTTTTGTGATCACTGTTGTAATGTTACCTTTTTTGCGGACACTGTGTTGTATTGTTTTTTTTTGCGGACACTGCTGTATTGTTACATTTTTGTGGACACAGTTGCATTATGTCACTTTTGTGGACACTGTTGCATTGTTACATTTTTTTGGACACTGTTGTATTGTTACTTTTTTGTGGTCACTGTAGCATTGTTAGACTTTTGTGGACATTGTTGCTTTGTTACATTTTGTGGACATTGTTGAATTGTTACATGTTTGTGGGCACTGTTGCATTGTTAAATGTTTGTGGAGACAGTTGTATTGTTACATGTTTGTGGACACAGTTCCATTGTTAATTTTTGTGGACACTGTTGCATTGTTACCGTGTTGAGGACACACTGTTACATTGTTACGTTTTTTGTGGACACTATTGCATTGTTACTTTTTTGTGGACACTGTTGCTTTGTTACATTTTGTGTACACAGTTCCATTGTTACATTTTAGTGAACACTGTTACATTGTTACATTTTTGTGGACACTTTTGTATTGTTACCGTGTTGTGGACACTGTTGCATTGCTACATTTTGTGGACACTGTTGCATTGTTACATTTTGTGGACACTGTTGCATTGTTACATTTTTTGTGGACACTGTTGCATGGTTACATTTTTGTGGACACTGTTGCATGGTTACATTTTTGTGGACACTGTTGCATTGCTACATTTTTGTGGACACTGTTGCATTGTTACATTTTTGTGGACAAGGCTGCATTGTTACATTTTTGTGGACACAGTTTCATTGTTTACATTTTTTATGGACACATTTGCATTGTTACATTTTTGTGGACACTATTGCATTGTTACATGTTTGTGGACACTGTTGCATTGTTACATTTTTGTGGTCACTGTTGCATTTACATTTTTGTGGACACTGTCGCATCGTTACATTTTTGTGGACACTGTTGCATTGTTACATGTTTGTGGACACTGTTGCATTGTTACATTAGTTTGTGGACACCGTTGCATTGTTATATTTTTTGTAGACATTGCTGTGTTACATTTTTGTGGACACTGCTGCTTTGTATATTTTTGTGGACGATGATGTTGTTGCATTTTTGTGGACACTGTTGTATTTCTTACATTTTTTGTGGACACTGTTGTATTGTTACATTTTTAGTGGACACTGTTGTATTGTAACTCTTTTTGTGGACACTGCTGCATTGTTACCTTTATGTACAGACTGCTACAGTGTTACATTTTCCGTGAAGACGGTTGTATCGCCACATTTTCCTGTATAAATCTAGAATTCTAAAGAAAGAACATTTACGATGAGGCGGGGAAATGTAGTCAATATAGAATCTACAAGGGAGGTCACTTTTCTTCCCATGGCGAAAACATGACATGCGCATAACTCTGAACTACGAAGACGCCGCTCGTGATACCCTCTCAGCGATTTATCACGAGACAAGAGCCCACGAAACAAAGACGTTTTCCCTGGGCAAGGGCAGTTCCATGCCAGTGCTGACACATACTGCCACAACAATCGTAGACACGAACGAACATTAATTTTGATTTTAAGAAAATCGCGATCACTGTGACACACAACACATTATGCAATGTGTCTCTTGTCAGCGTGTGTGCCAGCCGAAAGAGTGTCGCGCGCAGTGCTTAAAAATCGTGATGACTCCGTCCATGCGTGAAAGGATGTGACGTGCTGGAGGGCAACACATGGAGCGCGCGCGCGCGCGCGCACACACACACACACACACACACACACACACACACACACACACACACACACACACACACAGAGAGAGAGAGAGAGAGAGAGAGAGAGAGAGAGAGAGAGAGAGAGAGAGAGTCTCTTTTCGTTGGTTGAAATGTTCCATTTTGTTAAAAGCAGTTATTGTACGAGATTAATGTGGCCGTATACCAGATATTACTTCATAGATAAACGCAGACTCTAGTATCGAAGGCCATAACATTACAATCAGCATGCGAATATCCATAGTGATGAACAATCTGTGCATGGTGACTGATGCTCAATAAAGAAGGAAAGAAAGTAAAACAAAGGAGGATGGGGGCTCCAGTTAAAAAAACAAACAAACATGAAAACAAAAAGATAATGTGAGGAAAATGGTGTTTAGAACCCCCGTAGCATCACTTTGGAGCTGTGCACGCCGTAGTTTAACCGTGCGATTATACGTTACCTTTCTTCTTTCTTAATTACTTTTCTAAAGTTCCTGTTCACATATTTTGTCCCTCATTCCTTCTCCGTCTTTTTTTTTTTTTTTTCTCCTTCTTCTTTTTCTCTTCCTTACTTTCATGGGGAGTTCGCCAGTTCTGTCAGTCCTGTGCCAAGGCCTGGGCCTCTGTAAAAAAATTCTCTGTCCGGTCTGCAAAGTTGTCAGTCCATTACTTTTTCTTTCTGTCTTCCCATCCGTCTCTCTCCTTCAACAGTTCACGATGTGAGACACAAACATTTTACAGCAGATTCCATGAAAACCTTGTTCAGAGATGTTCCGCCTGACGCGATCTTTGAGTTCTTGAAAGAGGTTAACATTTTTCATCGAATCTGAGATTTTACAGTGGAAAGATTTTTAACAAAGTTTTGGGATGAGATTTTAGACGATGTCTTTTAAAGAATTGTGTGGATGAATGACTTGTGAGTTGATTTTAACGTGGTGACAGCCTGATATATGGCCCTTTGCGGTCGGCTGGGCTATAAGCAATATTATCTTATCTTATCCTTCAACAGTTTCCTGGAGGACCGTTTCAGCAAGTCCATCAGGTCTTGTTATATGGCCATACTAAGGAAGTTTTCTTTTCCTGACTGAGGTCAGTTGCTTTTCATATAATCCGATTGCTGTCTGATGGATTGACGCAGATGTTGATTGGTGATGTGATCAGTTTTATCTAACGTTCAGTACCTTGCAGAAAGATCTCATTTCTATGGGTCGGATTCTTCTTTCCAGATCCGCTGTGAGGATTCGTGTCTGGCACGCCTGCAGGCAGATGGGATGTACCAGTGCTATCAGCAGCATGATTTTGTGTTTGGTGGACAGGTCATTGTGCTGGACTGGTTTCGGCCTGACAGTGCTGATAGTGTCTCTGCTGCACTTGATGGGATTCCTGGTCTCGATCCCTCACTGCTAATAATAGATCCACCATCAACAACACCACCATCAGTACTGATGCAACAACTGTTCATGGACATGGGCTTGAACGTGTTCAGTACATCGCATGCGTGGATCTATTATTAGCAGTGAGGGATCGAGACTGTGCTGACAGTTTAGATTATCTTTCATTCTGGACAACACAGTGTATGAAATTGGTTCTACATTTGTGTTTAGTTAACTACCACCTTTGCATCTATTTAGCTATTCCACATAAGAAGCTGTATTGACGGGTCCCTTAACAATCCACCAATCAATCAATTGCTTAATTAATTAATCAATTGATTAATTAATTAAATAGATAATTAATTAACCAGAATATTATTCTTATTTCGTCTTTTTCACTTTCATTTTTTTTTTTTTAACAAACCTTTTCCACACGGTTACTTTCTTTGCGTAAAAATTTTGGGGGATTAAAACAACGAATCTGTCTGTCTGTCTGTCTCTGTATTTGGCTCTGTATCTGTATTTATATCTTTATAATATCTATCTATCGCTCTGTCTATCTATCTATCTGTCGATCTATCTATCTATCTGTTTATCTCTCTCTTTATATATCCGTCTTTCTATCGTTTCTCTACAACGCAAAAATGAAGTGAGAATAAAAATAACAGCTGAAATAGTAATCTTATCTCTCCCTCTCCCCCCCCCCCCCCCCCCCCCCCCTAAAACAGCCCGAGCCTACCACGTGGTCTTCCCGACTACCTCTGGAATTCCACACCCAGGCTGGAAAGAGAGGGGGTTCTCTAGAATACCTGGTCCAGCTGGCAACACTGTGGGCGCTAACCCCTGGGTCTGTATCCCTCACGCCGCGGACGACGATTACGTCACAAACTTTGCTGCTTACGTCAAGCACAACCTTCGTCCTGAGCTGAAGGTGAAAGACTGCCTCGAAAGAGAGAGAGAGAGAGAGAGAGAGAGAGAGAGAGAGAGAGAGAGAGAGAGAGAGAGATGGTGGAGGAATACACACACACATACACACACACACACACACACACACACACACGCGCGCGCGCGCACACACACACACACACACACACACACACACACACACACACACACACACACACACACACACACACACTCCCGTGACCCCAACCATCACTGTTACTACATCACCGGGTTTGTTGTCCTCCCAGGTGTATGTGGAATATTCCAACGAGGCCTGGAACGGCATTTTCCGCCAGACGAGGTACACACAGGAACAGGGGAGAAAACTCTTCCCGGACCAGCCGTCGCACCGACAGGGCCTGCAGTTCTACAACAAGAGGGCCACGGAAGTGGCGCGCCTGTGGACTCAGGTCACCTTTCTCATGTGCTGAGCTGGCTGCCCTGACCCTCGTCGTCTCTGTCATCCTCGTTCATTCTGACCGTCATCGGCATCGTCATTATCATCACCATCGTCATCATCCACGTCATCATGAATAGCATCATCGGAATCATCACCATCATTGTGTCATCACTACTATCACTGTCGTCACCATCAGTGTAATCCAATCATCGTTGTCAAAATCATGAATGCCGTTATCAATATATTTTTTTTTTTTTGTAATCGACATCATCATCGTCGTCAACATCATTATTTATATTTACCATCATCATCATCGTCATCACTTCCATCGTCTTGATGATCACTGTCATCGTCATCATCATCATCATCATCATCATCATCATCATCATCATCATCATTATCACCGTAATCACTACCATCGACATCATCGCCATCGCCGCGGTCATTGTCATCAGCATTGTCCAATTTATTACCATTCTTTCATACCTTCCTCACACCTCCCTTCCTTTCCCCAGGTGTGGGGCGCAGAATCGAACCGCCTGACACGCGTGTACGCCTGGCAGACGGGCTATCGGGACTATTACCGCCAGGCCCTGGCTGACCTCGGGGACCGAGGGACAGCTTTGATGCTCTGGCCATCACTGGCTACTTCAACTGTGACCACGCCGCTGACCATAAGCACGTAAGGGGGACTGAGGAGGGGGCAGGTGAGAGGGTGAAGAGGAGGATAGACTGAGGGATGAGGGATGGGGATAGGATGGCGGACGGGAAGGAAGAGGATGAGAAAGAAGATTCTGGATTCCAAACTAGTTTACAATAACAATAAAACCACACAGAACTTTACACATGCACATGTTTACACATTAGAAGCACCGAAGAACTAACAGATGAAGGAACACGAGTTTCGCACCCACCTCCTACCTGTGCCATCCTCCCCTTCATCCTTTCCCCATCAGATACGGAACGTCACATGTGCCATGTCGGTAGAAAAAAAGAAAAAAAAAAGGTTTGTTGGAAACCGCCTGCCCCACCAGGTCCGGATCACTGTGTCCAGGGGAGGAGGGGGAGGGGGGGGGGGGGGCAGGCAGGTTCATTTGTCCGACACGTCCACAGAGGCTGGGAAGTTTTAGGGAGTAGGGGGAAAGGGGGGGGGGGAGAAGACATGAGAAAGGGAGGGGAAGGGACAAATGGCGCCAAATGACTGAATGAAATACACTCTCCAAACGTTGCTAAGCAGGGAAGGGAAGGGAAGAATGGCGCCAAATGACTGAATGAAATACACTCTCCAAATGTTGCTGAGCAGGGAAGGGAAGAGTAGCGCCAAATGACTGAATGAAATACACTCTCCAAACGTTGCTGAGCAGGGAAGGGAGGAATGGCGCCAAATGACTGAATGAAATACACTCTCCAAACGTTGCTGAGCAGGGAAGGGAAAGAATGGCGCCAAATGACTGAATGAATACACTCTCCAAACGTTGCTGAGCAGGGAAGGGAAGAGTAGCGCCAAATGAATGAATGAAATACACTCTCCAAACGTTGCTGAGCAGGGAAGGGAGGAATGGCGCCAAATGACTGAATGAAATACACTCTCCAAACGTTGCTGAGCAGGGAAGGGAAGAATGGCGCCAAATGACTGAATGAAATACACTCTCCAAACGTTGCTGAGCAGGGAAGGGAAGAGTAGCGCCAAATGAATGAATGAAATACACTCTCCAAACGTTGCTGAGCAGGGAAGGGAGCCGAGGGAAGGACGGGTGCGGTGTGGAAGGGGGCCAAGGCAGCGAGCGCACGATCTGCCCGTTGTCTGCTGTGTTTGCCGGTGATAGACGTCTTGGACGACGGTTTTGCCTCCGCCCCCCCCCCCCCCCCCCCCCCCCCCCCCCCCCCCCCCCTTCTTCCCCACCCCAGAGAACACGCTTACTGAAACAGTTTCAGACTCACCCGTTATTCCTAGCAAGAAGGAAGAAAAGGGGAAGGGAGGGAGAGGAGGGGGCAGGGCGTCCGGAGCCTCTGCACCACCCACCCTCCACCGATCCTGTCCTTTCCCCATTGAGACAGAGACACGGACGGATACTACTTCCAGCCCTGTGGATCACAACAGACATCACATGCACTTGCCGGGTCTGCCGTGTCGGCGACTAAGCGAAGATTGTGGCCACACGCCACAATCAAGTTTTTACACTAAATCACTGTATAATCCATGTAAACATTTTGAGGCTTAACATACGTTTGAGCTAGCATTTGATTTCAAACTCATCATTGATCAAAGAACAACTCCCCACCAATTATTCCCCCTGATTTGGTGCATTTCTACCGATGACATCACATACAGTCTTCAAACACATGACCTTCCCCTTAGTTGGCGCACAGTTCAGGCCTTTGCACTCACCCCCGTGGCCCTATCTTTGCGCCAGGTGGTAGCCCCCAAATACTCCCATTCCTTTGATTTAAATCTAATTGGAACCACCTGGCTTGTACCTCGCTGGCCATATGAGAGAAAGCGAGCGAGGAGAATCGACTTTCAGACACAATAAAAATTCTCAAAAACAATCTGATTGCGCCAGCCGATAAATACTCGACTTTCTTAAGCAAGGCCTCGGCACATTGATTTTTGGTGTGCAACCTGTCGTCAGAAGGGGGCGTGATAAGTGATGTCCTGCATGTGCTGGCTTAGAGCCACCAGCTCAGAACATCCCCAAACAGCGGGCGGCAGTGAGCTGCCTTGGCCTCTGTGGCGGCTGCCTGGTGGTCACCTGAAGGTGGGCTGCAGGGGGAAGGCCAGGACAGCACGCACCGGGTGTGGCTGTGTGCGGGGAAGACGGAAGGAGTGGTGTGGGAGTAATGGCAAAGCGGGATGGGGGTGACGAGGGGAGGCGACAAACGATGAGAGAGAAAAAAGCCCAGTTACACACACACACACACACACACACACACACACACACACACAAGCACAACATACTCGCATACAATATAACAGTAATATCAATACATGCATACATGCGCATACATACATACACATACATACTTACAATACATACATACATACACACAAACATACAATACATATATACAAAATACATACATACATACATACATGCACACAATACAGACATACATGCGTACACACATACATACATATATGCATACATACATACATTCGTAGATACATACATACATACGCACACATGCGCACACGCACAAATTGATCGGCATGTCCTCTTCCTTCTCCATTCAGTTACTACTACTGCTAATTGTACTGTTGCTGTTGCTAAGCCACAAGCAGCGGTGGCAGTACTGTCTGTCTGTTGAGCTCTGTCTGTCTGTCTTTCTGTCTTATGGCCAGGCCAGTGACTTGCCGGGAATGACCATGCAGGACATCCAGAGTCTGTGCAACAGCGACCTGGAGAACCAGAAAAGCACGTACTACTCTCACTACATGGAGGTGGCAAAGGTGACGTGAACCATGTTGGGGATTTTACCTTCTACAGTTTAGGACCGAGGATAGTGATGCACGTCAAAATGAGTGCACACACACACACACACACACACACACACACACACACACACACACACACACTCAAAGAAACACTCATAGGCGCGCACATACAGAGTTTGTTTCAGAGCGCATGTGACAGAGAGAGAGAGAGAGAGAGAGAGAGAGAGAGAGAGAGAGAGAGAGAGAGAGAGAGAGAGAGAGAGAGAGAGAGAAGAGAGAGAGAGAGAGAGAGTCTTTAGTCGAAAATTTTGCAGGCAGATTTTTATGAGTAAGTGGTCGAACGGCATAGTCGTTAGACGCTAACACCTGTGAGCAGAAGAAAAAGACACAAACACACAAAATTTATTTCACTGCTTAATACCAACAGCTAGAATTTCACGAGGAAGTCGCTTGACAAACGTTCGATTATTGAATGTGACTGCAGAATTTCATGTGGAAGTAGCTTGACACATGTGAATCTCCATTCTCAGTAGTTATAGCAAGGATTTCGTGAGGGTGTTGCTTGACAGTCGCCTGATTGCATTCTTAGTAGTAACGGCAAGAACTTGCAAGGACGTTGCTGGATATTTTCAAGAGAAAGTCGCTTATCCATATTTACTGTCGTGGTAATAGCAAGGATTTCAGGGTAAAGTCGCTTGACAGGCATCTACTGTTGTAACAGCAAGGATTTCAGGGTGAAGTCGCTTGACAGACATCTACTGTTGTTGTAACAGCAAGGATTTCAGGATGAAGTCGCTTAACAGACATCTACTGCTGTAGCAGCAGCAAGGATTTCAGGGTAAAGTCGCTTGACAGACATCTAATGTTGTAGTAGCAGCAAGGATTTCAGGTTGAAGTCGCTTGACAGACATCTACTGTGTTTTGTAGCAGCAAGGATTTCTGGGTGAAGTCGCTTGACGGACATCTACTGTTGTTGTAACAGCAAGGATTTCAGGGTGAAGTCGCCGGACAGTGGTCCCTTTCCTTTGTCGTCCCCTACAGAGCCACGGACTGAAGCTGGTGATGTACGAAGGCGGACCTTCTGTCATGGAGAACGGAGCCATAGTGAACGGGGCGCACGTGCAAGAGGTGACCGACAAGGCCGTGGCCTTCAACCGGGATCCCGCCATCCAGAAACCCGTGGCAGACATCCTGAAAGCCTGGCACCAAATCGTCACCAGCAACGGCTCCAACACGGCTCCAGGTGAGGACGAGGACACAGGTGTTGTCTGACATTGGCTGCCTTCCTGCTGCCAGAGCTTTCACACAACCAGTGCTGGAATCAGTTGGACGACATGACAGTCCTGGCATAGCCCTTTGTGGTCGACACGGCTCTTTGGAGTTTCAGTCAGTTTTGTTGTTGGTGGTATTCACCTTTGACAAAGTGGCCATCATAAACAACTGTACAGAATGTGAAGGATGAGGGGGGGGTGCTTTAATGCATGAAAAAAAAAATCAGTATGGTTTGGGGGTGAGGATAAAAAGGAGGAGAAGAAAAGAGAGATGGACGGGTGGGTAAATGTCGAGAGGCCAAGAGAGTGGACAAAACCCCTAAGTTGAACATGATGCTGAAATACAATTTGCCTATTTCAAGAGAGCGCGCTAGACTGTCTTGGGGCTCTGCCGCATGCCAAGGAAGATGGCCGACTGTTGTTATTACTATGATTGGTGCACGAAAAGTAGTCACGTTCTCTGGTTGGTACACAGAACAATCAAAACGCTGACCCACCAACAAGAAGAGACTGAAGAAGCAGTCACATTATCAACATGAATTTTTTTTTGTCTTTCGCCCGTTTCTTTTGCTGCTCCCCTCGCCTGTCACATCTCTCGCCGCAAGGATAAGCTATAGCCACCTTGCCATTTCTCGAGTCAGTGAAACTCGTCTCAGCGTCCCGTTGTTGTCCGCTGTACAGTCACAGAATCCCTGCCCACACAAACCACCGTGTGTTTTGCTTCGACACAGTGATGCGTGGCGAAGAGACAACTAAACCGCGGACAGGGAGCTGATAAGCGTCAAGTCTGATCCACAGGGAAATGCCTTTTACACATACAGTGGGACTCGTACTAAGGAAGGCGGCGAAGCCACAAACACCGTTCTCTCTCTCTGTCTCTCTCTCTCTCTGCTAATGGCAATCAAATTGTGTAAGTGTCAGTGTCAGCCTTTCTCTCTCTCCCTCTCCCCGTCCCCGCCTCTCTCTCTCTCTCTCTCTCTCTCTCTCTCTCTCTCTCTCTCTCTCTCTCTCCCTCTCTCTCTTC
>JADBJO010000191.1:672500-717500 GCA_016801955.1 Conus betulinus | reverse complement strand
AGAGAGAGAGAGAGAGAGAGAGAGAGAGCATTAAGAGGAGAGAGTTTGTTAACGTGAAAAAGTGTCATCCTGCAGCATCAATTGAAGAATGTTCTGTCCCGTTTCCCGCCTTACCCGCATGAGCACCGGAGCGACAGGGAGACTGAGGCCAGCTGATGGCCGTGAAGGCCAGTCTTGTGCCAGTGGTCATCATGTCCATCAGCCCTGGCCACCAAGTAAATGGGCTGCCTTGATCTCTTCTACACTATGACCCTGTCTACAGCTCAAACTCACCTGCTGTCTTTTCTTTTGCTTCAGCTCTGCACCTAGGCTTTTTTTCTTTTCTTGAAGAAAAAGGTCAACTTAAAAATGTGAGCGATGCAGTGACATCATACTTTCCCTCCTTCTTACTGGTTACTTCGATGGAATATTCATAAACACATAGTGTCCATCAGCATAATCTGGTCTGTTTATGAATAGGAATAGGAATGAGATCGCCCCCCCCCCATCCCCCCCCCCCCCCCCCCCCCCCCCCCCCAAGTTCTATACAATTTGAAAATGGGAATTTCGGGAGTATCTCATCCTCTCTGCTGTAACACATTATTGCAGTCTCCTTAGCTTTAGTACCTGTGCTTTTTCTTTTTTTGAAGCTTACCTGTGCAACAGAGCATCACCGTGCTGTTCGTGTGGTCATGCCAGTGCTATATACTATCGTACACTTACGCTTTGTTCTGCATATTACAGTTTTTAATTATCAGCTGGAACCTGGTTCTTTGAATAGGTCTCTTTTTGTGTGTGTGTGTGTGGGGGGGGGGGGGGGATGAAAAAAGATATTTCGTGGTCGTGAGAGGAAAAATGTCTCAGATAGTTCTTAAATTAATAAGCTCTTCAAAACACACCCGTTAGATCTCACTTGCAATTCCACCTTGCCCCTTTACATTTATAGCATTATTTGTGAAATGCTATTGAGTCCTGAAAAGAAGCTGAGGAGCAATGATGATGATCAAAGTTATGCACCCACACTGATGCCTGAAGTATGGCACTGAGCGTGGCACCAATGGCCCCCCCCCCCCCCCCCCCCCCCCCCCCCCCCTTCCAGAGGATAACGGCATGCCTTTATGTGACAAACGGCATCGCGGTTCTTGGCTGATCTGAAAGGCCAGGGTTTCAGACCCGAGGTTTGAGTCTTGTACGGGACGGCCCATTCCTACCCCTACCCTTCCTATCCCCTCCCTCCCTCTCCATTTGGCTTTACGTCCCGGTATTCATAGCTCGTGTTATTTTTGGAAGACACGACACACTAATGCCCTCAATGCAGCAACACGTTTTGTGCGTGTACAGGGACCTCACTCTCTACCCGTTGTTTTAAACCAGAGCTACACCCACAAAACCGACTTTGTCTGATAACATGTCTAGATCAGAATCCACGCTTCATAGGAAACGGAAAAAAAGAAAACAGATGTTTTCATGACTTCAATTCCATACAGAGAAAATTGTGGCGATAAAGTTTCAGTTAATCCAGAATAATTAAACACAATTCCCATATCTACTGAATCCATTCGTCATTTTCTATGCATCGCCTCCCAACCATCGACCAGCAATTTGCGTTTGCCTGCTGACAGACAGACAGAACCCCCCCCCCCCCCCCCCCCCCCCCCCCCACACACACACACACAAACAATCACACACCTGTGCATGATGGGCTGCCAATCGCTCCGAATGACAATCTTCATCTTTAAAACAGAGAAGAGAAGGAATATAGAGAAGAAAGGGAAACAGAGTAGACAGGAAAAAAAAAACAGAGATAGAACAAAAAGGAAAAAACAGAAAGAAGAGGAGGGAATCAGAGGCAGGCGGGAGAGAAGTGTGGAGGAGGTGGGGTGGGGATGGGCTGGACTTGTGGGGTGAGAGGGGGGAGTGGAGGGGGAAGTAGAACATATGATCTACCCGTGTTGACCCTGGTACCCTTTCACACACACACACACACACACACACACACACACAGCTGTGCAGAACAGACTGTAAAATGACCTGAATGTCGATCGTCAGGGAGAGATCAGAGGCGAGCCAGAGGGAAGGTCGAGGAAGGGGGTGGGGCCGGGTTGGTGAGGTGTAGGGTAGGAGGTGGGGCTTTACAGTGGAAGAGGAACGGGAACAAGAAATCACCTCTCCATGTTGACCCTTCTCGCTTTCCACACACACACACACACACACACAGAGGTACACGCGTTTCTGCACAGAATTTCTCTCCCTGTACCCTGATGCCAATACTCACAGTTCTAACGCCTGGCCCGTGATTTTCCAGCGTCACACAATCTCAGCGTGAAACTCACACGTCACAACTACAACGTATATACCACTCCGCCAATACTCACAGTTCTAACGCCTGGTCCGTGATTTTCCAGCGTCACACAATCTCAGCGTGAAACTCACACGTCACAACTACAACGTAAATACCACTCGGCGGCAGGCCTTCCGGATCTGTGCCCTCGCAGTCTCAACTTGGTTGGTTTTTAGCCAAGCTGGCAGTGCAAGACAGACGGGAGTCAGTTCAGTGACAGTGTCCACTTCTCTTCCCTCGTTTAGGTGAGTACCATAAGCTTGTAAGTGTAGCGACCGACAAGATTTCCATCCGATCCAATTCAATTGGCTTGTACGTTCTACAATCAGAAAAATCGACTTCTAATTGTTCAAGACACTCCTTTGATAAGGTCTCATAGGAAAGTTTTCCTTTCATACCCCCTCATGTACATATGCCTTTTCTGGTCTTATATCAAGTTTTCAAAAAGTTATACCAAAACTGTTTTTGATGACAAGGACACATTCACAGGCTTTATATTGAATAAACTGGCGTAAACATCTTGACGAAAACGAGCAGAAGGGAGAGGAAAGGGGAGAGAGGGTACAAAAGGAAACTTGACACAGTTCACTTGTTGACGCACAAAGGAGAGAAGAGCTGTACTAATAATCAGCATCCTGAATGCGCAAATTTCACGAAAAGAGCGGGAAACTGCACATTAGGCAACTTCGCAAACGATGCTTTACGTGTTCACTGATTTTAAAAAAAAAAAAAAAAAGCGGGAGAGGTGGAAGTGAGGATTGGAGGGGCGTGTGTCAAAGACTGCTTTTCTGCATACCGTCCCCGCTTTTGCGATTCAGTTCGATGTTTCGTGCCTCGACAAATCTAAGGTAGTAACTGGCGGCTGCTAAACTGAACTACTGCTGAAAGATTTAAGGATATTGGTTTATTACATTCTTTTCTTTTTTCAGCAAACATATCACTGCAACAAGTAAAACGGCAAACAAGATTTCTGGGATATCATCACATTTCCTTCACCTCAAAAGTAAAGACGTAGAGGTACCAGTTCTTAAGACTTCGAGTGAGATCAATTTCAGAGTGTGGCTACAGAAAATGTGCAAATATCTACCAAAGCAATGGATTGAGTCACTGAAGTTACGAACAAAGGTCGAAACTCCTTGATTTATTGAGTCTGTAATAATGGATAGTAAGTGGTGATGTGATAGAAACCTTTATCATCTTTTACATAGATATTACGCCGCAAATACTACAGATGAATTTCCACTCATATATATCTAAGACCAGAGGTCATCCTATAACATTAAACTGTCTACACTAACCTTAATGCACATTTATTACTCACAGGAATAATGTTTAGAACTCTTTACTCTTTGGAATTATATTATTGGAACTGAAGGAACACCCAGTAATCTAAAAAATAATGGTAAACATCGGAAAGATTGCTTCCAAAACAAATTTTAAACTTTATGTAATGAGTGAAATTGGTCATTCTACGCTGCTGTGTGTGTACCCTAAAGTAATTGAATTAGCTTTTTACAAGCAACTAGATAGAGCCTGCAAAAGGCTTTTTTTCTCAAATGTAGCTTGAAATTCAGCTTGGAAGTAGAAATAATATAGCAAAACGAACATTGTGACTTTACGGTATTATCTATACTAACGTAACGGCATAGCGTGTGTGTTGGGGCGGGGGGGGGGGGGGGGGGGGAGTAGACCGGAAAAAAAACCCCGGTATGTATTGATACACAGAAATGCTTTGAAAAGCGAAACGCTGAGCAAAGGAGGATCTGCCTACTGCTGTTGCTGTATACCCAAGTTCAACAATACAAAATCAATGCTAGCTATGTCCACACTTCATCCTCCGAACAGAACTATTTTAAACTCATCTAATTTACATTTGAAGATCGTTTCGAACATTCTGGGTCCGCCAAAATACATAACACATTTACATTTGGCAGAGAAAAAGTTTCTTTTATCCACATTCCTCAGATCTTTTCGTCTGTTGTCCCGAGCTGTCGCACTGCTTTGCCAACATACGTTATGCTTCATCCAATACGATGAGGCCCATGGAGAAGGTTAGCTCATCTTTGCGACAAGGCAGCATGCGTGACAGACAAGTTGTGGCGACTGGGATTAGGCACAGACGGGTGAGAAGCTCTACGGGCTTCACGTCTGCCTTGACCGTAACCCAGAAGGTAGGGACAGACAAGTATGCTTGTATATCGTATCGCAGGGCCTGTGGCTGTAACGTGCTGAATGTGAAAACGTTATCGCTTACGTATCAATCAGAATTGACAATAGGAAAGATTTCCTTTCGTACCCCCTCGTGCGCTAACGCCTTTTCGCATCAGATTAGATCGGAAAGATCTTTTTCTTTCCGTAGAGTGTCCACAATCAAGTTGATCATTCTGACACTTGCGTGTGTATGACCGTTTTTTTTTCATCCCGCCATTAAGGCAGCCATACTCCAACTTTAAGGAAGATGCATGGTATATGTAACGTGTCATCCATACCAACGGCCAAAACTGGCCTTCTCTTCCGAAAGTTGGTGATGGGATTTACGTGTTTGCAAGATGATATGCGTGCGTTCACACACGGAACCTCGGTTTATAGTCTCATTCGGATTTTATGGGTAATGGAGTCAGAACCAATGTTAACTCCAAGGGAAAAAATTCCCCTGTACCGAAACGGCCCAGCGGAGATGCGAACCCGCAACCCCAAGATTACGAGTCCGATGCTCTACCAACTGAGCTATTCTGGCCCTCTTGGCATTTGCTCCGACCAAACTGTCATTAATTTCGCTTTAAGATTTCTTTAGTTCCCCGTTTCTGTGCAAGAGTTTCTTTCTGTCAGGAATCGGTCGGTTTACAAGCAGAAAAAATACAGTACGCTGTAAAATGCCGAGGGAGTTTTACCTTTTACTAAACGATGGGTAAAGTTTGTCGGAAAAACTCAAGTACTGGGGAAGATAATACAAAATATCTAGGGGTTCAGCATACCAGCTCCAAGATTATGACGGGGTGAGGGGGGGGGGGGGGGGGGGGGAGGGGGCTTTACATGAGTGGGCATACAAAATCTTTAGTGGGAAAGAAACATTTGCTCTAGAAGGGGGCCAGTAAGGACTTTTTTTCCATAAACATGCTGGGTAAAAATACGTTTTCTTTCTACATTTTCCCGTGTACTCTTCCACTTCAGATAGTACGGAAAACCACATTAGACTTGCGATGTACCTGTGAGAGTGCACTTTTGCTTTTCTGTGCATTATCAGTATATGGGGAGAGTGGGAGATGGGAATAGTGCCAGAATGTCATCTTGCACCCCATACAATGTTCTGGTCTTGACGTATGAGTGGGTCACAAAGAACACGTTTCGTGATGGGTGAGACACCTCGTGTGCTTAGTTATGAGATTGTTTTTGAATATACTGTTCAGCCCAAAATGTGGGGAAAGTATGTTAATCTTTAAAATCATTTTTCAACTTGGACAACTTTCAATAGGCTTTACATGCTTGTGCAGAACATTGTTAAATGCTGCCATTATGCCTAGCTAGCTTTGGATGTCTCATTGACTTTGTTTTTTTCAAATTATAAACGAAGTGAAGAGTACGACAAAGAGAAAAGCGTGTTTTAGATTCATCGCCCGTTTAATTATTCTTCCCCAGCTCCCCCCCCCCCCCCCCCCCCCCCCCCCCCTTCCACGCTCTTCTTCCTTCAACCCTGTAAGATAGCTTGTCAAATCTTGTCAGTGCATGACATTAAACATACTGCGTGAGCTATAGGCTTTTTCATACTATTCTAACAAGATGGCATAACAGCAACAGCTGAATAACCATACGTGACAATTGGCACTTCCGTTCATCTGGAACGTACACCTTACCCATTTAAAAAGACATTGGTTAAAAACATGATGCTAATAGTTTCAACTTATTTCTTTTTAGGCAAGATGAAAAATGCTGACTCGTGCTCTGTCCCCACTCCCTCCCTCACCCCTCTGTTGACAACCAAAACGCCTGAAGACCGTGACCCTGGTATCTACTTTCCATAATGCCAGTGCAAGGCTTTACATTGAGAACAGAGTCTCCACTTTCCATAATGCCAATGCAAGGCTTTACATTGAGAACAGAGTCCCTCCACTTTCCATAATGCCAGTGCAAGGCTTTACATTGAGAAGAGAGTCCCTCCACTTTCCACAATGCCAATGCAAGGCTTTTACATTGAGAACAGAGTCCCTCTACTTTCCATAATGCCAATGCAAGGCTTTACATTGAGAACAGAGTCCCTCCACTTTCCATAATGCCAATGCAAGGCTTTACATTGAGAACAGAGTCCCTCCACTTTCCATAATGCCAGTGCAAGGCTTTACATTGAGACAGAGTCCCTCCACTTTCCACAATGCCAATGCAAGGCTTTTACATTGAGAACAGAGTCCCTCTACTTTCCATAATGCCAATGCAAGGCTTTACATTGAGAACAGAGTCCCTCCACTTTCCATAATGCCAATGCAAGGCTTTTACATTGAGAACAGAGTCCCTCTACTTTCCATAATGCCAATGCAAGGCTTTACATTGAGAACAGAGTCCCTCTACTTTCCATAATGCCAATGCAAGGCTTTACATTGAGAACAGAGTCCCTCCACTTTCCATAATGCCAATGCAAGGCTTTACATTAAAAACAAGATCCCAAATGCCAGATGAGTTCACTTGACAATGAACTGTTTCATGATTAAAAGGAAATGACGTAATGTGTATCCAATACGATTGCAATCTGTGTCCGTCACACACATTCAAAATGTAAAGAGCAGTAACATCCTCTGTTGGTGTCAATCTTTGCAGTGTGGCGGTTAGGTTTCTTACCCGTGTAGGCAGCAATGTTTTCCTCTACTCTTCCCAAAGTCTTGTGAACCGAACAAATGTTCAGGCAGATGAAAACAAAAGAATCCGAAAGTGCTTTTGCACGTTTCGAATTAGGAAATTTTGGTTTCACTCGCGCGCAAACATGTGCATACGTATACATGCATATATATATATATCAGGCATGCACGTGCACACGCACAAGCACATACTCCTTCGAACAATCGCATTTATGGATATTGCATATCCTGAGAAGTACTTATTCGGCGAACATCATTACAGCAACCTTCAACAAAACGGTTACTGAATAAAGGTAAACAGATGATTCCTTCATAACACTCCATTCCTTCATAACACTCCAAAGATGTGATTTTGAAAATTCTAAAAAGGAATCGATTGCAATCAACAGTAGCCTACACGCGCGTGTGCACGTGTCCACCACAGTACACTTTTTATTAATCGAAAGGTATTTTGGACATCTGTGATGACACAAAGGTACGATCGTTTGTCACTGGGTCTGCGCTGATCACTGTCCATGAGGTTTCTTTGTCCAGAATCTACCCCGAAAGTGCCCGTGGAGGTGTGCGTGATGGCAGGAAACGGCGCCAAGAGCGGCATGCCCTTGCCCTCTGCCCAGCACGGAGATGCAGGTGATGGAGGCGGCGGTGGCCCGGCAGTGGGACCGCGTGACGGAGGCCATGGTGGGGAAGGAGGAGCATCGGGTCCACCTCACCCCGCACACCCAGAACATCGTGCTGGAGGAGGCGCTGCGCTCCGAGGCCTACGACTTCATCGCCGGCGTCGTGCACGGCGAGCACCCGTTCGGTCCGGACACCCTGGACAAGGCGCTGCACTTCGCCGTGGAGGTGAGGAACCTGCCCTTCCTGGAGAAGGTGGTGCTGTCCAGGAACTCCTACCAGTTCGACCACGACCTGCTGCTGCAGGCCATGCGGCTGTTCTGCATGGACGACGACTGGGTGGAGCAGGCCTACCACCTGGCCCAGCGGCTGCCGAACGACCTCAACGCCGTCAAGATGGACCAGATGGTGTACATACCCCTGATGAAGCGCCCTACAGAGAAGAACGTGCAGGTGAAAAAAATCCTCAACCTCCTCAGGAACCGCTACCAGCCGGACAAGAACGACTCGGACTCGGACCCCTAGGTCCTGACACGTCGCTGTCCGCTCCTTTTGGCGGACACAATTGACGTTTTAAAATTTTAAAATGTGTTGCTTAATTTGGAGCGGTGAAATGATGCAAAAGGCCTGTGGTTTAGACACTAGTAAGCTTTGAAAAATTTTCCGGTCAGGTGGGATGTTTAGACGGTCCGGCTGATCTGACGTATGTTAGTGTCGCTGATGTTGAACGTTGAAAGGGACAGGAAAAGGCAAGCTCTCATTAAGGGGTGGGGGGTGGGGGGTAGTTAGTGGTGTTAGAAAAATGTTCAAGTTCTCACTATAACGAGGTAGAAAATGTGTAAGCTCTCAACATAAGGGGGAGAAAACGGACAAGCTTTCAACATAAGGAGGTAGAAAGGGGGAAAACTGTCAACATAAGGGTATAGAAAAAGGGGCAAACTGTCAATATAAGGGTATAGCAAAAGGCAAACGGTCACTGAAAGGGTATAGAAAGGGGGCAAACTGTCAACATAAGGGCATAGAAAAGAATCAAACTGTCAATGTAAGGGAGTGGAAAAATTGGCAAGCTGAAAAAGAGGAACAAAAGCTGCATTATTTGATTGATACTGTGGCTAACAATCAGTCGTCAGACCGATTTCCTCGCTGTATACCTACTGGAATTGGTTAGTTTTAAAAGATGTGTAGTCTTAGCAGTTTGTGCGTGCGGTGTGTGTGTGTGTGTGTGTGTTAGTGTTAGTGTTTGTGTGCGTGCATGCGTGTGCGTGCGCACGTGTGCGTGCGCGCGTGTGTGTGTGTCAGTGTGTGTGTGTCAGTGTGTGTGTGTTAGTGTGTTTTGTCAGTGTGTGTCAGTGCGTGTGTATTAATGCGTGTGCGCGCGTGTGCATGGTGTGTGTGTGTGTGTGTGTGTGTGTGTGTGTGTGTGTGTGTGTAAAATCAAACCAATAAAATATCAACGTTGAAAGAAAATGTTGCACGCATCACACGCCCACATAACACGATGACAATACTATCTTGAACAGGCACTAGTCATACGCTAGGTAGCACAGTACATTTTCTCCCTTGAACCATGTTGACAAGCATCAGTTCCAGCAGGCACTAAAGATCACAATGTACTACCGACAGTTCTGTCCAGAACTGGTTGACCAGCTGACACTGTTGACACCAGACTTCAGAACGGCTCTCCAGTCCTCCATAGAACACCATGTTGAGGCACACCCAGGGTCCGCCACTGAACGCTTCAAGTGTCCGCTGTAGGCCAACGTCAAGACCATGAAATAAAAATAGTTACCATGTTAGTTGGAATTTACTTCCATCCCTAGATAATCAAACAAATAAGTGCCTCCGTTTTGTTTTTGTTGTGCAAGGCCTATTTAAGATTTTTGTTTGTCTTGGAACTTTGTTGGTTTTTTTTAATTGTGTGGTTTATCGCGTTTGGAGCGCTTGTTTTATGCATATGAATGGATCGCCAATAAAGAATGACTATCAGAGCCCAACTGTGTAAGTGAACTGTGTGTGTGCTTGGCTGTACCCGCTCAACAAGTTGTGTAACTGTACTGTGTGTCTGTATCCGCTACAGGTTCTGTAATTTAACTCGCTCGTCCACAAAAAAAGGCTGAACTCTCTCCACAGACGTGCAGCAAAGCTACTCCATCCAGCTGTATCTCTAACAGACGAAAAACTAAAAGCGCTGAACACACTTCCTCTGAATAGGCAACTGGAATTCAACAAGGCATTATTTATGTTTACAATCTTGACAGATACTATGCATGTTATATCAATGCCCTTTTTTACAAGATCGAACAGCTTTTCTGGCTCGACGAAATTCCTTCTTCCCTACCCACGCATTGATCTACACAAAACAAGCCTAGCTTACTCTGGACCATATGTCTGGAACTCACTTCCACCGAATCTACAAAACATTAATACTTTTAAAACTTTTCAAGAAACATTTGCATAACCATCTTATGTCTCAGTAATATAATAATTCAATTACAATGATTAGCGCCCATTCGCAAAGACTTCTGTGAACCATACTTGGAATAAATCGTCTAAACATAAAACCTACTCCGTTAAAAAATCGCTCTTCCCCACTCCCACTCTGTCTACCATCCCTTTTCTCCTCCCCCTACCTACCATTCTCTCTTCCCCACCCTCCTCTGACCTCTCTCTCTGTAGTTTTGTTTGTAAGTTTCCTTCTTTTTACCATCCCCGATCTCATTAGTACTTTTATTATGAATCGTCTGCTTATCATTGTAGAATTAGATTACCATGTTGCTATGTTGAATTGTCAGTATGAATTATATGTGTTGAAATAATATATGCATAAGACTAGGCTTTAGCCTAAAATCTTCATCCTTGTGTATTAAATAACAATCAATCGATAAATTCCTGTGTGTGTGTGTGTGTGTGTGTGTGTGTGTGTAACTTAAGTGTGTATGTGTGTGTTTCTGTATCCGCTATAGGTCAAATCAGGACGACACAATCGCTTGGTCGGCAGTTTCCTCCGTTATAGAAAATGTGAAGTTAGCGCTGTGTGCAGCCAAGGTGGAATGATTTGGAGTCCTGGTTGATCGTTCTCAGAATTAATCTAGATCCAACACGAAAGATGACAGATTGGGGAGGGAGGGGGAGGAATAGGGGAACACATGCACCCACACACTTGCCCACACACAGAAAAACGTACACGCGCGTGCGCGCGGACACACACAAAGGTACGCACAGAGAGAGAGAGAGAGAGAGAGAGAGAGAGAGAGAGAGAGAGAGAGAGAGAGAGAGAGAGCAGGGGGGCGGATCAGTGGTGAGGGAGGTGGAGGAAAGGGACGAAGGTTCTACAGAGTATAGTCCCTCGCCACGTTGCAGTGTACTCGCAAAGGAGACCCACTACCCTGGTGGTCTTTTTTTTTCCCGCCCCTCAAGACCAGTGAGAGCGATTTCAATGATCATTCGGGGAATTCACATTCTTCACATACACGTTGGAACAGGAGAACTGGAGAACTTTATTTTGATTAGGGGAAACAGGCATGTCTTTCTGCCCCTGAACCCCCCTCCAACATCCCACCTTATTACGCGGGGGAGGGGGGGGAGGGGGGGGGGATAAAAGAGTGGGGATTTAATCGGCGCTCTGCTCTCGGAACGTTGTCACGTCAACAAGCCACTCCAAGGGAGGCAAGCCAGCTCCATTGAACAGTTGTTTGAAAGGCAAGAATTTCCTTTGCGTTTTTGGAGCAGCATTTTTTTCCCCCCTCTCAGGCACTCCGATTTCTCAGTTTGGTTTCCGCGGGAAACTCCTTCGTTTCTGCCCATCCTGACTCTTCCCCTCTCGCATTCCCCATATCGACTTCCGCATCTTTCAGTGCCCCAGACATTGTACCCAGGTACTTACCGCTGTGTGGTCGGCGTATTCGTGCCGTCTGCCAGTGCGTTTCATCATTTGGGCAAGACCACTCGCAGTTCATCTAATCTTTAAACGTATCTGAGCTATGTTGTAAATGCTGTCGGGTTGGGGATGGGGGTGGCGGCGGGGTGTGGGGAAGGGAAGGAGGATGGGGTGTTGGCTTGGTGGGGTGGGGTGGAGGGCAGAAAAAGAGAGGGGGGGTTGGAGGGAGACAGGGAATGGTTTTTAATGCGTGTACGACTTCAATGAATGGCGAGTGCACCGCGTATGTAGTTAACGCAGCGTACCGAGTTACTCACGTAAGATTTTGCACTTTATAAATGCACATCATCATCATCACTATTATCATTAACATTCTTAACATAAAAAATAATAATGATAACAAGAATTATTATTGTTATTGTTATAAGCCACCACAACCAGCAATACCAACATATTCCATGTGGCACCAATTACCGCCACAAATCCTTTTCCTCTCCTCCTCCCCCCCCCCCCCCCCCCCCCCCCCCCTTCCCGCCAAACTGGTCGTGGCTGGAACCCTCTACTCCCACAGTCTGCCGTGTCCCCTTCCCTCGGCGCTTTCCACGTGAGTCTGCTGAGTGGGGGTCATCGGCCAGTCACCTCTCTGACCTTTAACCCCTGCAGTCACAGCCTTGAGTGTGCCGAGTGGAGGCCAGTCACCTCTCTGACCTTAAACTCCCGCAGTCACAGCCTTGGGTGTGTGCTGAGTGGAGGCCAGTCACCTCTCTGACCTTTAACCCCTGCAGTCGCAGCCTTGAGTGTGCTGAGTGGAGGCCAGTCACCTCTCTGATCTTTAACCCCCGCAGTCACAACCTTGAGTGTGCTGAGTGGAGGCCAGTCACCTCTCTGACCTTTAACCCCCGCAGTCACAGCATTGAGTGTGCTGAGTGGAGGCCAGTCACCTCTCTGACCTTTAACCCCCGCAGTCGCAGCCTTGAGTGTGCTGAGTGGAAGCCAATCACCTCTCTGACCTTTAACCCTCGCAGTCACAGCCTTGAGCGTGCCGAGTGGAGGCCAGTCACCTCTCTGACCTTTAACCCCTACGGTCATTTAATCAGATTTAGACTAGGTGCTTCAGCATTACGAACGCATCGGTACCGATACTCTAATAATGTCTCCCATAACTGCCCATTTTGTGAGAGTGTCCCAGAAAGTGAACATTTTATATGCGTCTGCCCCAAATACTCAAACGTTAGAGAAAAATACATTCCCTGTAAGTATTACAATTACCCTTCTTCTTTCAGGTTATCGTTACTGATGTGTGACACTAAATGTATGTGCAGACTGGCAGCATATCTAACTGATGCATTTAAAATCCGTAATCTTGCTATTTCGTCTACAGGTTAGTGTGGGATGTTATCATATTCATTTTCAATGTAGTATCTTGGCATGATTTCCCTTGTACCCCCTCCCTTGACATGGGCAGAAAGCCTGGCTCATTAAACATTTTGTCATTGTCAAAAAACAAAAAACAAAAACAAAAACAAAAACAAAAAACTACGGTCACAGCCTTGAGTGTGCTGAATGGAGGCCAGTCACCTCTCTGACCTTTAACCCCTGCAGTCACAGCCTTGGGTGTGCCGAGTGGAGGCCAGTCACCTCTCTGACCTTTAACCCCCGCAGTCACAGCCTTGGGTGTGCTGAGTGGAGGCCAGTCACCTCTCTGACCTTTAACCCCCGCAGTCACAGCATTGAGTGTATTGAGTGGAGGCCAGTCACCTCTCTTGAGTTTCAACTCCCCGCAGTCATAGTGTCGAGTGTGCCCGCCGAGCGGACAGTCGTGAGGTCAAACTGTTCGTGGAGACGGAGCGTTTGTTGTTGTTGTTGTTGTTGTTGTTGTTGTTGTTGTTGTTGTTGTTGTTTGTTGTTTGTTTTTTTTTACAGCTTGAAAAATCCTCTGTCTCCATCCAGCAGTGACCGGGGTGTCTAATTCAATCTGGGAAAGGTCAAGGCGGCGGAAGGGGAGGGTTGGGACAGCTTTTCATCCTGTCCTACCCTAGACATGGTCAACCTCTGACAGTTAAACTGACCGCTGACCCATACGGCTGTTAAACTGACCGCTGACCCATACGGCTGTTAAACTGACCGCTGACCCATACGGCTGTTAAACTGACCACTGCCTCATATGGCTGTTAAACTGACCGCTGACCCATACGGATGTTAAACTGACCACTGCCCATATGGCTGTTAAACTGACCACTGCCCCATACGGCTGTTAAACTGACCGCTGACCCATACGGCTGTTAAACTGACCGCTGACCATACGGATGTTAAACTAACCACTGCCCCATATGGCTGTTAAACTGACCGCTGACCCATACGGCTGTTAAAGTGACCACTGCCCATATGGCTGTTAAACTGACCACTGCCCCATACGGCTGTTAAACTGACCGCTGACCCATACGGATGTTAAACTGACCACTGGCCCATATGGCTGTTAAACTGACCGCTGACCCATACGGCTGTTAAACTGACCGCTGACCCGTACGGCTGTTAAACTGACCGCTGACCCATACGGATGTTAAACTGACCACTGCCCCATATGGCTGTTAAACTGACCGCTGACCCATACGGCTGTCAAACTGACCGCTGACCCGTACGGCTGTTAAACTGACCGCTGACCCATACGGCTGTTAAACTGACCGCTGATCCATACGGCTGTTAAACTGACCATTGACCCATACAGCTGTTAAACTGACCGCTGACCCTAGACATGGTGAACCTTGACAGATTACTGCCCCATATGCTGTTAAACTGACCACTGCCCATATGGCTATTAAACTGGCCACTGCCCCATACGGCTGTTAAACTGACCGCTGACCCATACGGCTGTTAAACTGACCACTGCCTCATATGGCTGTTAAACTGACCGCTGACCCATACGGATGTTAAACTGACCACTGCCCATATGGCTGTTAAACTGACCACTGCCCCATACGGCTGTTAAACTGACCGCTGACCCATACGGCTGTTAAACTGACCACTGCCCCATATGGCTGTTAAACTGACCGCTGACCCATACGGCTGCTAAACTGACCGCTGACCCGTACAGCTGTTAAACTGACCGCTCACCCATACGGCTGTTAAACTGACCACTGCCCCATATGGCTGTTAAACTGACCGCTGACCCATACGGCTGTTAAACTGACCGCTGACCCGTACGGCTGTTAAACTGACCGCTGCCCCATATGGCTGTTAAACTGACCGCTGACCCGTACGGCTGTTAAACTGACCGCTGACCCATACGGCTGTTAAACTGACCGCTGACCCATACGGCTGTTAAACTGACCACTGACCCATACAGCTGTTAAACTGACCGCTGACCCTAGACATGGTGGACCTTTGACAGTTCACTGCCACATACGGCTGTTAAACTGACCACTGACCCATACGGCTGTTAAACTGACCGCTGACCCTAGACATGGTGAACCTTTGACAGTTCACTGCCACATACGGCTGTTAAACTGACCAATGACCCAACGGCTGTTAAACTGACCACTGCCCCATATGGCTGTTAAACTGACCGCTGATCCATACGGCTGTTCAACTGACCGCTGACCCATACGGCTGTTAAACTGACCACTGACCCATACGATTGTTAAACTGACCGCTGATCCATACGGCTGTCAAACTGACCGCTGACCCTAGACATGGTGAACCTTTGACAGTTCACTGCCTCGTACAGCTGTTAAACTGACCACTGACCCATACGGCTGTTAAACTGACCACTGACCCATACGGCTGTAAAACTGACCGCTGACCATAGACATGGTCAACCTTTGACAGTTCACTGCCACGTGCGGCTGTTAATCTGACCACTGACCCTAGACACGGTGAACGTCATACAGTTCACTCACTGCCCCATACGGCTGTCAAAGTGACCACTGACCCATACGGCTGTTAAAGTGACCACTGACCCGTACGGCTGTTAAAGTGACCACTGACCCAAAACGGCTGTTAAACTGACTGCTGACCCTAGTCATAGTGAACTTTGACAGTTCACTGCCACATACGGCTGTTAAATTGACCACTGACCCTAGACACGGTGAACGTCAGACAGTTCACTCACTGCCCCATACGGCTGTTAAACTGACCACTGACCCACACGGCTGTTTAACTGACCACTGACCCTAGACACGGTGAACCTCAGCCAGTTCACTCACTGCGCCATACGGCTGTTAAACTGACCATGATCCATACGGCTGTTTAACTGACCACTGACCCTAGACACGGTGAACGTCAGACAGTTCACTCACTGCCCCATACGACTGTTACACTGACCACTGACCCTATACATGGTAAACCTTAGACAATTCAGTGACTGACCCACACGGCTGTCAAACTGACCGCTAACCCTAGACACGGTTAACGTCATACGGCTATTAAACTGACCACTGCCCCATACGGCTGTTAAACTGACTGCTGACCCTAGACATGGTGAACCATAGACAGTTCACGCACTGCTTCATACGGCCGTTAAACTGACCACTGACCCCACGGCCATTAACCTTTTGAAACTAACTTTTACCTTTTTAGTTTGTCTGGGCTGTGGTCACAACTGTTTGCATTTGAATGTCAGAAGACACGTTTCAGGAGGGACAAACGACAGTCACGTGTGTGTGTGTGTGTGTGTGTGTGTGTGCGTTCCTCGTCAGCTCTAACACATACATACACACACATACATACATACACACACATGCATACATGCACACACACATATACATCCATACTGTGTGTGTGTGTGTGTGTGTGTGTGTGTGTGTGTGTGTGTGTGTGTGTGTGCGCGCGCGCGCGCGTGTGTGCGCGTGTCTGTGTGCGTGCATGCGAACATGCGTGTGAGTGTGCGCGTGCGTGTATGTGTGTATGTGTGGGCCCGTGCGTACTCGCAACTGAGTGTCGCATTTATAAGCATGTGTGCGTCGTACGGGTGTGCCTGCACGCATGCGTACTGAGAATGTGTGTGTGTGTGTGTGTGTGTGGTGTGTGTGTGTGTGTGTGTGTGTGTGTGTGTGTGTGTGCGCGCGCGCGCGCGTCCGTACATATATGAAAAGTCAGGAAAGCATTACATACGATGGCAGATACGATTTATTACTCCGCATTTTCACACCGTAGGATAAAAGACAAGCTGTAATAGTTCACATGTTTTCGTATTGGTATAAAAATGGATAAAAGTGGGATACAAAGAATGTCACAGATAATATACAGAGTCATGTTGACTTCTAGGGATAAATAATTTTCTACTTGTTAATTTCTTGGGATAAAAAGAATGTCACAGACTTTAATACATCACAGTCATGTTGACTTCTAGGGATAAATAATTTTCTACTTGTTAATTTCTTGGGATAAAAAGAATGTCACAGACTTTAATACATCAGTCATGTTGACTTCTAGGATAAAATAATTTTCTACTTGTTAATTTCTTGGGATAAAAAGAATGTCACAGACTGTAATACATCACAGTCATGTTGACTTCTAGGGATAAATAATTTTTCTACTTGTTAATTTCTTGGGATAAAAAGAATGTCACAGACTGTAATACATCACAGTCATGTTGACTTCTAGGGATAAATAATTTTCTACTTGTTAATTTCTTGGGATAAAAAGAATGTCACAGACTGTAATACATCACAGTCATGTTGACTTCTAGGGATAAATAATTTTCTACTTGTTAATTTCTTGGGATGAAAAGAATGTCACAGACTTTAATGCATCACATTCATGTTGACTTCTAGGGATAAAGAATGATGCAGACTTCAGCAGTCGACTTGTCCAGCCACACTCGGCCACGGCACAGAACAATCTGCGATGGAGAAAACAAAGCAGCCCTGACATGGAGATCACCAGTCGTCCTGCAATGGTAAACTCCTTAACCGCTTTTTGCAAATTGTTACTTAAGTTATGATACTTCTTCTTTTTTTTTTTTTTTAAAGTCCAGTTCAGCTTCAAAAGCCGAGTAAAAATCGCACGCTAAAAAGCATTTCAGTATAAGAACAGGTTACAAGGATTAACATATTTCAAAAGCTCATTCTAACAGAGTTACATACATAAAACGTAGATCTTTGACTCAACAACGAACTTGAGCTGATGATGCCTGCGTGTCGGATAACAGACAAAAGAAAAAAAAAAAAAACTTTCGCCGTACGGAAAGGGAAAACTACACTGTTTGAATGGTAAACAAGGGCTGATACATTCTCAAAGACTTGCTTAATAGAGTTGTTCGTAACACAATATCCTGGAAACGGTGGGGGATCTTATCTTAGAGCAGACGCAGTTTTTTGAAGTCCGAGAGAGTGAGGCAGGTTCGCTCCTAACTGGATGACACACAACTCCATCGCGAGCGAAGACCGTGACCCTGCTGCACAACGTTAGAGCTGACGAGGAACGCTGCCATCTGCCATCTGCCATCTCCCGCCGTCTCAGGCAATCATGACAGAAAGGAATCTGGAACTGAGCCGAGATAGCTCCGGCCAGCCGATCAATCACGTCGAGGGGAATGATGGGGCACGCCCATAGCTCGTCATACAGCATGACGATGATTCTCCGGCATGGGGTGTTGGAGGGGAAAAGGGGGATGATCTGGTGCGCCTTGCGCACCCAGCCCCTGCGGTCGCAGAAGGCTGAGAACACCTCCAGCAGGACGGCGTCGTCGAAGGTGTAGTCGGCGCCCAAGAGGACCGACTCCACGAAGCAGTAGTCCCCCTTCCTGAGGGCCGGCAGGATCACAATGTCCAGGTCTGGGGCGCGCGAAGGGGAAGCGACAGAGGACCAGGTCGTTGATGAAGACGAAGGCTTGCCGCTTGACGGCCAACTCCAGGACCTGCTTCTGGGAGTGCGAGTCCATGTAGACCCGCTGGGAGTTGGGGCCGACCATGGCCTGTCGGACCCTGAACCACCGGTTGGCGGCAGCAGCCAGCACGACGCAAACGCTGGTCTGTGGGGTCTCAGGAGGGAAGGACCTGTCCTCTGCCATCGTGGACCGCAGGAACTGGGTGTGCCTGGCAAGAAAACCTGGACAGTTCCGTTAATGGTGAGAATGATGTTGAAGAGGTAGGGGAAAAAAAAAACACTGTTGCTCCTGTTATTGTGCTGATGTCAGCTGGTACTACAGCAAATGAATGAGTCTTCAGCGCCTCGACTCCTGTAAGTGACCAAGATACTGACCTTGACAAGTTACAGTGGGCCACTAGTCCGAACGCATGGAGTGATTGTACTTGGAGCGCAGCTGCTGTCACCCTCCCTCTTTCACTGACCACCCGGGGATGAAGTAATGGGTGGGAAGGGGAGAGAAAACGGTGGCGGTGAGTTGGGGGGGGGGGGGGGGGGGCGCATGGCAACAACACCACACATCACTCTGTAATCAATCAGTTGCAGCTTCGACTGAAGACTCCAGAAATAATAGCTGTTGTGTTGTGTTGTGTTGTTGCGTTGCGTTGCGTTGCGTTGCGTTGCGTTGCGGCGTTGCGTTGCGGTGCGGTGTGGTGTGGTGTGGTGTGTGTGTGTGTGTGTGCGTGTGTGCGTGTGTGCGTGTTTGTGTGTGGTGTTTGAAACAACTCCGTCAAACTACTGGACAAACGAATCACGACGCGTTTCGACTTCTGTCTTCTTCAGGTAAGATAAATAACACTCAGGACAACGAAAATGAAGAACGAGCAATCACTTTATCTTTGTCCAATTCGGCGCAAGATGGGCGTTGGATGGCGTTGTGATTCGTATGTCCACGTTGTCTTGCGGAGTAATTTGAAACAGTTTTGATGATTTGTTTACATGTCCGCCTGCACTCGCCTCGCTTTGCAACCAATGTCTTCTTCGTCAGAAAGCAACACTTTACGAAAGCTAGCCTAAAGCCTCCTGCTCCCCTCTCCATCTGTACAGTTTTCCTATTGGTTTACGTATGAGCCTGCTCCGGCTCTTTCTTTAGTTGAATGTGTACTCATGTATGTAAATGGCGCGTGCAAGCGCTTTGATTTGTTCCGTTGTGCAAGGTATAATACTAATATTATGCTGTCATGTTATTTCTGTTTCACCTTTATCTTTGTCCTGTCGATGAGACTCTGGGCCCTGAAAGCTGAAGAACCACCCATGACGCCTTTAGCGGTCTCCAAAGCATTGCATTTATGTGCGGTCTTCTAGTTTCTTGTGTAGTAGAAAGATTATGAGGTTTCATTTGATGATAAATCGAAGCATGATATGTTCGTTCTTTCTCCCCACCCCCCCCCCCCCCCCCCCACACACACACAACGCTTCTTATCGCCAAATACCACAGTCAGTATGTCTGGTCGCAGAACATATTGAGATTGCTCTAAAAGTCGAGTGAATGTACATTGCCAATCTATTTTAAGGACAGATTTCCTTTAAGATCCCCCTCAGTAAAAACGCTTCTTTTTGACGGGCGACAGCACTTTCGGCTTCATGAAGCAACGAGAACAGTCCAGCACGACTAGGAAACATACAATGGATTTAGAAAAATAAAAGTTTTAATATTTTGAAATTGTAGAGGAGTGGGATACGAAAAGAAATCAAATGACATGTGCGTTTTTAATGGGAAAGCTCTCGCTCTCGCACGGAACAAAATCTTCCATGTTCCTGACTTTACACATGGGATTTACATGATCAGATCTAGTGGAAGCGAGTAATATTTGTATGGGATCAAAAGAAGAGTTAATAGGTCGCCTGAACAAAAGCAAGTTACAAATCAAACAGTGCGTTTCGACCTATTGGTCTTCAAGCAGGACAAACATTCAACACAATGCCAGTAAAGAACAAAAACAAGCAGTCACTTTTCGATCTTGATCACATCTTGCACTTAGATCGAAGAGAAAAAAGACTGTCCTCTGTGCTGTATGTTTTGAAAGTTATTTGTACTGCCTGAAGAACAATAAGTTGAAATGGGTTGTGTTTATTGTGTAACTTGTTTGTTCCACTCATTTGGCGACCTAGTAGTAGTAGTAGTAGTAGTAGTAGTAGTAGTAGTAGTAGGGGACTGGCTTTCATTAGCCTAGACCTCGCGGTCTATCAGGTGTCCCCTCTAAAATTCTTTACTTTTTTATCAGATGGCATGTAATTCTGCTTTTGTTCCCATGCTTCAGTAACCGCCTGCAGTCACCTACTTTAAAACTTCATATCATTTATATGATTTGAGGATTGGTGATAAAGACCGAAACAAAAGGGGGGGTCAAAAAGAAAACAAAAACAATGCACAACGTTTCGACTCTTAGAGCCTTTTTCAGTGACATGAAACGACAGTACACGCAAATTTTGCTGTGTTAATGACGTAAAGAACGGGGAGACGCAGATAAAACAAAGACGTCACAATAAATTTTGACGTGACAAGAACTCAAAACACACACACACACACACACACACACACACCTTTCTTAGCCTGTGTCTACCCAGCCTCCTTTATTTTATTTTATTTTATTTTATTTGTGTGTGTGTGTGTGTGTGTGTGTGTGTGTGTGTGTGTGTTTTGAGTTCTTGTCACGTCAAAATTTATTGTGACGTCTTTGTTGTTTTATCTGCGTCTCCCCGTTCTTTACGTCATTAACACAGCAAAATTTGCGTGTACTGTCGTTTCATGTCACTTGAAAAAGGCTCTAAGAGTCGAAACGTTGTGCATTGTTTTTGTTTTCTTTTTGACCCCCCCCCCCCCCCCCCCCCCCCCCCCCCCCCCCCCCCCCCCCCCCCCCCCCCCCCCCCCCCCCCCCACCCCCCCCCCCCCCCCCCCCACCCCCCCTTTTGTTTCGGTCTTTATCACCAATCCTCAAATCATATAGTTGTTCTGAAAAAGACCCAGTCAAGTGTTATCAATTTTCATATCATTTAGTTTCCTGTTAAAGAGGCAACTTGCATCGATTGAGAAAGTACGTAGAAGAGCGTAAAAATGTAACAGAATATTCAAAATTACCGACAGACAGAGACTGGAATATCGCATATTAATCATCTCAGTGACAAGAATCAGATGTATCTTAATCCTGACTTTCAAAGAAATTTATAGTGTAATCTGAGTGGGTTTTTCTTTCATATTAGCCGGTTGTAATAAAACCCAGAAACAATAGTTAAAGTATCTATCGGTATTTAAATGGTTCGGAAAGAAATCCTTCCCTCTTTCTACCGTTTCTTTTTGTACGCATTTATATTTGAAGAGGGAGACAAAACGATGGGGTTAGATAGATGGGGGAGAGGTGAGAAGTTTCTTGAAAAACAATCAGGTCAGGCAACGGGGACTGGAAAAGTCTTCCCTATACAGCTCCTCCACAACCAGAACTTTTCGTCAGTGTTGAAGGTGACTGATTATTAAAAGCCAATGACATATGTGTTCCCTTGTATTAAAAGCAGCGTTCTCAGTATTTTCTGCAGCAAAATTGCCATTGATCTTTGACAGATAAAGGCGCTTGGACTGGAGTCGGATCAAAAGGAAATCTTTCCAGGGACTGAAAGGAGCAGTTAGACTCAGTTATTGGTATGTAAGCTTGCCAGCCCTTTGCCGGTGTCAAACATTTGAACAAAGAATCTGATTCAATCAATTTTTACTAACGGGCAAACGTTTCCATTAATTTATTAATCATAATTCTACTTTAGGCAGTACCTCTTCTCCTTGGCTGACAAACGACATTTCAGAGAAGGGAAGGGCAGATAACTGCCAGGGTGACGGATCTTCCGGCAGCCTACGTCAGGCTACCGACCACACAGCTGTGTTGGCGAGTTGGCTCACTCGTTCGACTATAGTTTAAGTGCACTTATTATGTAAACCTACATTTTGGCCTAAACTTTCGGGAAAAGAAAAAAAAGTACATTATTGAAGAATCGGTAGATCAATGGCTAATAAGCGCGCGCGCACGCACTCGCGCGCGCTCGCGCGCGCGCACACACACACACACACACACACACACACACACACAATCTAATTTGTTGACCAGTGTCGTAACTGACAACAGCCACTTAATGCAACCATAAGCTTTGGAAAGATCGACAGACAATCTGGATAGGTTCCCTTCCCCCACCTACATCCCCTTTTAAAATTTCTTTTGGTCCATGACTATGGTTTATTTTGCGGTAGCAGATTTTTTAAAAAAATGTAGTTTATCCCTTTATGCTCTTTTCGCATCTGGATCAAGCTTTTCCAATCAGTAATGCCTAGAACAAGAGCTGAACCAGTTCCCAACAGCCAAGATGGACAGTATCTATGAGCGGAAGGCTACACTGCATTTATGCCCGGCAAATATTGAAAATAATTAAAAGGAATTAAAAAAAAAAAAAAAGGGGGGGGGGGGGGGGGGGGGGAGAAAGTGACAACCCCACCCCACCCCACCCCGATGCTACGCAGAGTTTTCAATCAATTCCATTCATTTTCACTGTCACCAAGGAGGAGTCGCTCCAAGTGAACCAGTCCAAAGGCCCTGTACTCTACCCCACGTCTCATGAGTCGCAAGGTAATAATGAGCAGGAGTTACAGCTGAACAGAGAATTACCAGTAAATAAATCTATACAAAACACACACACACACACAACCAATGTTAGGTAGGCACTCAAGGTCTGACCAGCGCATCGGGCTAATGCGTAGGTTAAGACATCTACTAAGTCGTAGCCACAAGGCGCTCTTCTTCAAGTTCTCTCATCTTAGTTGTTAATTCATTATCCCATCAGCTTAAAATCATGCGCAATGTGGTCTCACTACTTAGCGGATGTGATCTAACGTATATGGACTACTCCGCCCGCAGTGACGCCTCCTTGATGAAACTGAAACTGATACAAAAAGGAAAGATTTCCGTTCGTATCCCTCCCACACAAGTGTTTTTCTCTCTGACATTTATTAAGACCTGTTCGGCCACAGGGAATGACGAGGAAGCTCTAAACATGCAATGATGTTAGGTTTCAATAAATCGGCTGGAACGTATTGACAGAAAAATAACTTGTACAGTGGGGGGTGCAAAAAGAAATCTTCCCTATGGAAAGAGACGGAAAGAGTTTCGCGGTCAGGATATAACAGTTTGCCTGACTTCGCATTAACCCAACGTACTTTCAATAAATTGAATATCTACTACTGGTATTGGGAATCAAGAAGCTGGTTTTCAAGGGCCAGAACAAAAGTAATATCTCCTTCAAAAAGGTTAGCATATTCAAAACAAACAATACCTTAAGCAGAAGCAGAAGTGAACTACACAACTTGCAGTAACTGGTTCACAGCAGCGTCTGGTTCTGAGTCAGACCAGAAATCGCTCATCTGCGAATTCTGCTCAGTGTCGGACGACTATCAGGCACGAGATTTTCGCCTGGTTTTCATGCAGGCTCTTCACACGTTACGCTCAGAGTTGTCTTTCCCTCGGTCCGGGTTCTGGCGTTGCGTTCAATGTTGTGTACAGGCAGACGCCCAGGATTACGACCAGACAAGGATAATTTGTATGATAAAGTCTTTGGGTTGACCACAACATTTTTAACGCTGTAAACAAACTGAAATAGATGCTTGCTATTGTGATAAAGGATCTTTTCATCTATAAACAGAAGCATCTTTCCGAACTTTGTACCAAGGACCAGTGAAACGGCATCTTGAACATGATCCTTTATCACAATAGCAGGCCAGAGCACCTTTCATAACCCACTTTAAAAGTATTAGAGGTTTTTTTCTTAATTTCAAATTTCAACCTTCCAGGTTGTCAACATCTTGTTGATGCAAATGTATCAGACATCTTCAAGTTATCACATTGTTACAATACAACAAACAGTGTAGAGAGTGTATTTAATGAATGCCAGCCGTCCCCTCTTCTTCACCGCGCTCTCCCTTGTCCCTCCCTTCTTCCTCCGGTCTCTCCTCTTTCTCCCTACCCCCCCCCCCCCCCCCCCCGTTCCTGCCTATTCATCCCTTTCGCCCCCCACCTCCCTAAAGTTCCAATCTCCCCTCCTCTCCCATCATCTTCCCCAGGTCCTTCCTCCTCTCCCATTCATACCCCCTCCCACTCCCCTCCCCTCAACTCCCACGCAGCTGCTTTCGACTCGCTTCAAATTACTTGGGGGGAAAAAAAGTTGAAACTCGGACTGAAACCAAGTACCTCTATATCTTCGGTCCAACGCTGTCTTCATTGAGGTGTTCGGGTGATCGTAAACTCGGTGTTTTAGTCTATAAGAACACCAACAACGGGGCGTGTTTGATCCACTTCGAATCCCGACATCACTTTGCTTCGCAATACTGTCACATCACAAATGCACCTGATATGACGTCTGGGAAAAAAGTGATTATGTTATTGATAAGCACGCCAAATTTGGAGAAGATCAGATAAAAGAAAGAAAGAAATCCTGTGCATTTGTTTAAGCAACGAGAAGACAGTTACACGTACACAAAAATGCAGAGTGAGAAAGAGTTTTATTCATTAGATGGGATTCTAAAGTTCTAAGACAGGACTTCATTCATTAACAATTTTGTACCTTTATGGGACAAATTACTAAAACATTCAAAGAGCTCAAAACATTTATATCTTCAAATATCATGCAAAACGGTGGAAATACTACAAATAATACGTTATAAGTCTGACAAAGATGGCATCACATACTCTGCTCGTATCACCATGGGCTATCCCAATCAACTCAAGCAATACAGATTGGACTTTGAAAGTCTGACGGTTACTTCCAGACACATCAAGGTTTCTCCTTCCTGATGCGTTGCCATTTCGGACGCATTCGGGGGGAGGAGGTGGGGGGAGGGAGGAGAAGGAAAAGGGGAGGGAGAGAGTGGAGGGGTAGGGGGGGGGGAGACAGAAAGGGAGTAGGGAAGGGGGGCACTTTCCAACTTG
Organism: Conus betulinus; assembly: GCA_016801955.1. Taxonomy (NCBI): domain Eukaryota; kingdom Metazoa; phylum Mollusca; class Gastropoda; order Neogastropoda; family Conidae; genus Conus; species Conus betulinus. The sequence continues at coordinate 692,021 of JADBJO010000191.1, read as the reverse complement.
TACGACCTAGGTTGGTTTCAAAGTGAGATGACTGCTGGCGGAAATTGCAACCGACATAAAAGAAATTTACTGTGCCGTTAAACGAAAGAGACAAACCAATTACAAGACAAAACACAACGCGTTTCGATCTTTTTAATCTTTTCCAGGCAAGATAAGAAAAAAAAAACCGTCCAGGACAATGGAAACGAAGAACGGGTAATTACTTATCTTCTCAAATTGGGCGCAAAATGGACGTTGAGAAGATAAGCGACCGTTTTGTTTTTTTTTGAAGGAAACAAACACAGGGTTGGTGAGTGGTTTTCAGTTGTCCATGAACGTAGAGAGGGGACAATGCAGGCGGGGGTGGGGATTTGGGCAGGCGACTGTCTGACAGGAGACACCTTGGGGGGGGGGGGGGGGGGGGGGGGCGGAGGGGACAGCATGGGCTCGCGTATTGTCCGGGGAGCCGGGAGGGGGACAATTATATTGTCCTGGGGGGACAGCTTGTAAGGGGAGGGGAATATTAGCTTTGACACCAGCACTTCACGGGGAGGGGGGAGGAAGGGAGGGAAACCACACAGACATACACACGCACGCACGCACGCACGCACATACACAAACACACACATCCCCCACGTTGTTCACGAGCTTGACCAACCTTCATGAGTTCCTGTCAATGTGTTTACAGACGACCTGTCAAGGAGTCGGCAGTTGCAGCAGCGTGAGGTCTCAGTGCTCAGAGAGGTGACAGTGCTTCAGCAGCCCAGACGACTCCCTCAAATCCAGCGACAACACGCCGACAAACAGTATTCATTCTTCATCTCTCCAACAGGTAAGCTTTGGGAACCACTAGTAAAACCCATTTAAAAACAGATTCTGTCCTTCAAACTCTTAAGTCAAAATATGTAGAAGTGTGTTTTCATTTGGCATTTGCCGGATATTTGTGGTGTTTTTTCTAATAAAAAAAATATTTGCTCTGGAAAGAAAACGCAAAAGAGAGAAAACATATTGAAGACCGCAGTGCGGAGGGGGGGGGGGGGGGGGGGGGGGGGGGGGGGGGGGGGGGACGGGGGTAGGCTCTCAACTCAACTCAGACTTGCCAAGATTACTACCCTAGCTCCATTTCCTGCTCTTCCTGTCCGGGCTGCTTGTGTGCATACCAAGTTTAGGCACTGGATAGAGATTCCATTTTGTACCCCTCTTCATGAACAAAATCTGTTTTCTGTCAGTATGTTGTTGCCGATTTATCATAAAGCAAAGACATGGTTAAGCGTTCTCAATACCTTCTGCAACCAAACTTATTTGATGGAAAGAAACGAGATAGGGTACAGAATGAAATCTCTTCCCACAAAAGCTATCGACTTCTATTTAGTCTATCGGCTCAATAAGGGTCTATCAAATGACATCAACAAGCAATAAACGCAATGTTTATCTTATGTGTTTTTTGGCAGGTATGGGAACAGAAACGAAATATTTTGTTTTTATACTTCCGCAATGCAAACACTCTCCTGTTGAACACCGAGGATGTTTCGGGCGCAGAAAATATTAACGTTCAAAATGACAGAACATACAATGCCGTTAGCTTTGAGAAAAAAAAAAAAAAAAAAAAAAAACTTATTGTAACATCCAGTGCAGGAAAAATTCTGTCAAATGTCGATATCACTTTGGTTGCCGAAGGTATTGAGAACGTTGTAATATGCCAGGGGAACAATGCTGCCGGATGTCAGTAAATACTTTTTTTTTATACATGACTGAAAGAAACACGTCTGAATGTATGTTCGAAATAAAATTAAAACGGGTAGAGGCATCGGCCCTTTTGAGAGCGGTGACAATGAAATGGCAGGAACTGGTGTGAAAGGCATACCTTGAATATTTCATAATGGTTTTATAAAGGAAAAAATAGGTAGTCATCCAGTTTAAAAACCTGCTTTGGGTCAAATGATATAAAGTGAGTCTGCATAACTTAAAAAAAAAAAAACTCGAAAATAAACTTACAAACGTAATCCATAACAAGGCTAGTGGACCAGATATTTCACCAAAGTTGTTGAAATCTCGTCTCGCTATGCCTTTAATCTAAATAAATGTTAAAGGTGTGTTATCTCAGGATTGGAAAGAAAGACTTAAGGCTATTAAATTCTTTAGCAGAAGACTACAGACCAGTAAGTCTAACACGTGTGCTATGTAAAGTTCTGAGATCTGTTAGAGCCGCATTAGTTTGCTTCTAAGTGCCAGCATGGCGTTAGACCTGGACTTTCTCTCGTAACACAGCTACTTGAGCTGATGGTGGACTTAACACAAATGTTCGAGGACACAGAGTCTGTCTTTCGAAATGTTTTTGACTGTGTTCCGCATAAACGACTCCTTGTGGAGATTCTGTCGTTTGAAGTAATGGCAATATTTCATTATGGACTTCACATTTTCTTGAAAATGGAACCAAAGTGTTCGTTGAGAACGCACACTCCTCGGAAACTGAAGTTTTAAATGGTGTCCTCAGGGGAGTCTGCTACAGTCCATCCTGTTTAGTGTTAATTGGTTTACCAAATGTTTGCATTGATTCTTATGACGTCTTTGCCAATGGCAAAAAGAAGTTGCGTAGCCACAATGACATGTTGCAGTCAGATACAACATTAGCACTATACGATGAGACTGTCTGATAACGACGATTATTGGCATATGTTCACATGCTTCATACAGGTATTTTTGACAAGAACTTGGAAGTTTGATTTGAATATAAAACATGCAGTTGCAAAGGCAAACAGAGTTTGGCCTTGTAAAAGGAGCATTTTCACACATAGACAATATAATACATTTGTTAGGCTATTAAAAACACTGGTAAGACCACATCTTGAACACGGAAATGCAATTTGGCTTCCATTATGTGAAAACTCGGTCTTTTGCCGTCGAAAAAGTTCAGAAAAGGACAACAAAGCGTGTTGGCAGTATGTAGGGTAGAATGTGTGAATAAGAGGGGCCAGAATAGCTCAGTTGGTACAGCATCGGACTCGTAATCTTGGGGTTGCGGGTTCGCATCTCCGCTGGGCCGTTTCGGTCGAGGGGGATATTTCCCTCGGAGTTAACATTGATTCTGACTCCATTCTCCACACAGTCCTTTGAATGAGACTATAAACCGAGGTTCCGGGTGTGAACGCACGCACACATCATCTTGCACACACGTAAAACCCCATCACCAACTTTCGGAAGAGAAGGCCAGTTTGGTCGTTGGTATGGATGACACGTTACACATAGCATGCTCCTTCCCCGAAGCTGGAGTATGGCTGCCTTGATGCCGGGATAAAAATGTCATACACACAAAAGTGTCGGAATAATCAACATGATGATTATGGACACTAAAAGAAAGAAAGAAGAAGACGGAAAAGACCTGACTTAGCATCGTTAACTTTCGGAGAATACGAGGCGACCTGGTTCAAACATATAAGGCATTTAATGGGCTAGATAATTTGGATTAAGAGCATTTTCCACAAAACTTTTTCCCGATACAAGGAATACCGCCGACAAACTTCGGAAGATTCAAGGAGTTACATTCGTAAAAAAATGGTTTAGTACCAGAATGGTACCTTATTCGAATGCTCGAGCCACGCGCATGAAGAGCTTCCAACATTATCACTCTGAAAAATCTCATTGAACAGGAAACGGTGTTAATTACCTAACATTGTCTTATGATGAATGATACATACAATCTACGCAGTATCCATGTTTCTATATTTTTAACTTCTGGGCTAGTGTGCACAGCTCCTTGTTGCACTGTCTCACCAGTTCCACTGGAACAATCGAGCAGCGAGGCTTAACACACTCCATGTTGTAGTGTCTCACCAGTTCCACTGAAACAATCGAGCAGCGAGGCTTAACACACTCCATGTTGTAGTGTCTCACCAGTTCCACTGGAACAATCGAGCAGCGAGGCTTAACACACTCCATGTTGTAGTGTCTCACCAGTTCCACTGGAACAATCGGGCAGCGAGTCTTAACGCACTCCCAAGAACTGAACTGAACATGTGTACTGGAGGGAAGAGGGAAGTGTGTGTCGAAATCTTTCCGTGTTTAAAATTCGAGGACCCATAAAGAGAAAATGGAATCAGTAAACATACAGATTGAAACTAATGTTCACATTTACTGTGTTTTGGACAAAGACATGGAGAGGGTGAATATCTTAGTTTCTACACTAAGTGCATCTCTAATGGGCGAACTGACCTGACTCACAGAGTCTCTAATGGGCGAACTGACCTGACTTTCACCAAAGAGGTTACGCTTTCACTGACGTCTTTCCCTTCGCGAACAAGATGAGGCGACCACTGCACAACAGTGTGTTTTACGAAAGTTTATGGGAAGATGGACATGGCCTGCAGGGACGAGCCCTTTAGACTGGGGTGCCGACCCGGATCCAGGCCTGCCCCTGGAAATGATCGTGATGGTGATGGTGATGATGATGATGACGATGATGGTGGTGACGATGATGGTGATGATAATGTTGATGATGATGGTTAATCTTTAAATTGCGTCTACTTATTATTAGTATTATTTCTTTTATTTTAGTAGTAGTAGTAGCAGTAGCAGTAATCTATCGTTCTATCGTCGATTAGAGACCAGGCTCCAAGCACCTTACAATCAATGTTTTCGTTTATGATAATGGGCTGCCTACCTGGGTAGAGACGACTAGGAGCTGCCTGCTGGCGCTGCATTCTACCGGTTCCTATTTCATTCTGTCTGATTTCAGCGCGTTCTCTACAGTCCTTTCATTTCGTTTCAATGGAGGATGTCTGCTATGAGAAACGTATCATCCACACCAACGGTCAAATCGGCCTGCTTTTCCAAAAAGTTGATAGGATTTGTGTGCAATGTCATGTTTACCTTCACACACAGAACCTCGGGTCATAGACTCACTCTAAGGCCTTTTACGAATACGGAGTCAGAATCGATGTTAACTGCGAGGAGAACTTGTCTTTATACCGAAATGGTCCTGCGAAGAATCCAACCCCATGACGTCAGGGCCTCCAGGATCACGAGTTGGGTGCACTAAGAGCTGAGCTGGGATCGGTCCAGCCAGGTCATTGAGTACTTATAAAGGACCTAGCCTCGCTCTGTCCTATGCTCTAAACGCTTCGCAATCAACGCCTTCCTTTGCACAACGGGCTGCCTTTCTGGGTGGAGTGGACTGAAAAGATGTCTGCCGGCGCTACATTCCGTTGTTTCCTGCGTCATTCAGTTTTTCATCCATACTTTCATTCTTTCGGTATATGCTATGAGTCTACGTGTCATGCATCAACAGCCAAAACTGGCCTTCTCTTCCGGAAAGTTAGTGATGGGAATTTACGTGTGTGCAAGATCTTTATGCGTACATTCATACATGCCATCACGGTTCCTAGTCTCATTCGAAGGACAAGCCATAAGACACAAATGCTCCAGCACCAATGTGAACACCGCTGGGCAAAAAGGTGGAAGGGAGCTCCAGGAAGACGTCAGGACGGTTGTGGGCGGATCTGTAGTGCAGGTCGGGACCAAAGGGGTATGTAGGATCTGTTCTACCACGGCAGAGGTCTGAGCCTTTCCAGATCTCTTTTTGGTGAATGATGGAGTGCGTCCATCATGGATCACTCACTGGTGGGATGAATACTGTTTTACTCTGTCATATTTAGTGAGCTCATGACAGAAAACATTGCTCAGGTGAATGTATTGTACTAATCCTTTTTGCCAGTGTCTGCATAGCCACAAGGAAGAAGTCACACGGAAAGCTTAACGATTGAATCGAAAACTCCCTCCCCTGAATTATCCGCTTTATTTCATTCCTAAACATTCTTTCCATGAACAGATTTTTCTAACTTGTGGTTACACAGCTACTGTCAAACTCTTCCTGGAACGTCTTCTGTCTCCTCCTCGTAGCATGGAGTAGGATTGTAGCAGAAAGTATTTCGACAGAGCAGAGCTATTTCGACATAGTTTTAGAAGCTTATGAAGGATAGTTTGGAGTCGTTTTTCCCCAGTTTTACATCATTAAATTGAAGTGCTCTTTGCGACAGTCCAGGAACTTGAGGAACCGAGCACGCGGTGCCAAGATGTCTGAAGGAAGCACGAACCAAGCTGGGCGCTGGGCAGCAGGGGTGGGGAAAGACTCGCACGTGGTGGACGACAGCTCGGACAAGACTCCACTACTACCTAAAGACAGCCCAGACTTGGACTGTACGTCAAAACCTGCACAGGGGACAGAGACAGCAAAAGACAGCTGCAGCTTCGAAAGCCCCGCAAGTTCTAAGACGGTGGAGGAGACAGGGTTAGACAGTCTCCTAAAAGGTGCAAAGAAGGCTGGTAGCACCCCTGACCCACGAAGCCCACCACAAGGGTCATCAACTGCGAAGACAGGTGACAACACCTCTGACCCTCAAAACCCGTCCAAACGGCAATTAACGGCCAAGTCAGGTGACAACACCTCTAACCCTCAAAGCCCGTCCAAACGACAATTAACGGCCAAGACAGATAACACCTCTGACCCTCAAAGCCTACCACAAGGATCATCAACTGCGAAGACAGTGACAACACCTCTGACCCTCAAAGCCCGTCCAAACGGCAATTAACGGCCAAGACTGGGGACAACACCTCTGACCCTCAAAGCCCGTCCAAACGACAATTAATGGGCAAGACAGGTGACAACACCTCTGACCCCCAAAGCCCGTCCAAACGGCAATTAACGGCCAAGACAGGTGACAACACCTCTGACCCTCAAAGCCCGTCCAAAACGGCAATTAACGGGCAAGACAGGTGACAAGGCCCCTGACACGCACAGTCCGCCCAAACGATCCCCAGCTGCTGGTGACGCCAGCCCTGACCCAGACAGCCCATCACCACCATCATCAGCGGCAGCCAAGGCAGCTGAAGACAGATCCGGATCGGGCGTTCCCGCTACAAAGGCCAAGACGGCAGGAGGCAAAGACAGCGTGACAGTCACAGAGGCTGCCAAGACGGGGGAGGACCCCCACCACTCTGACAGCCCGGCTGAGCAAGCAAAGGCGGCAAGTTCCGACCGGGACAGCCCAACTGAAGGTGCCACTGGTAGAGGGGGACTGGAGGACAGCACCACAGACGACAGCGAGCTGGAAGTGACGTTGCGTCCGGAATGTAAGAGAGTGCTGATGGAGTACGAGCTTCTACGTCTGAAGCAGTCGGAATGGATACTGCAGGCCGGCCCAGGTCGCTTGGACGTGCTTCACGACGAGCACATGGCCAGCCACCCTGGGAAGCGGTTGCATCAGGAATCGGAGACACAACGGGGGGTGGTGTCGAACCTTCTCCGCTCCGGCAGGTGGGACCTCATCATCAGTATGAAGAGAGAGCTTCAGCCTGACGCTGCGGATATGGTGGCCAGGAGGGCCATAGATGAATACAAAATCGACGTTCTAATGGAGATCGTGCCCAGTGCTAACTTCAGAGAGGGCACCCTGTCCAACATCCTGGATAAAGTCTGCCTGAGACCAGAGCTGATGCCTGACGCCCACAAGATCATCCGGTTGTTGCCGCCCACCCTGCTGCCGCAGAGGGTGATCCATACGTACCGCGCCCTGCAGTACTGGGCATGGAGGGGACCTGGACTTCGACAAGTCTCTGCTGTTCATGAAACACGACGTCTTAAGAGAACTGAGGAGACATTTCGGTATCGAAGAAGATTCCGCCGGGAAACCGTTTAAGCCATGAAACATTGGCACCGGTTCTTGTCCAAGGAGTTGGCCTAACCTTTACTGTTCCCTCTCTGCTGTGTAGTAGATGACGTCCAGCTAGAATACTGATACAAACTGAGTACGCCTCTTCCTCGGTAGATGCGTTCTCTGGAGAACTGTTCATTGTGAAACGACCGAGCCAGCGTCTTTCTTTTTTCTCTTTTTACTTTATCGATGTTACTGACAGTCATGCATATTGCATAATACAAACCTGACTACAGAAACGTTCACCCACGAATAACGTAACGCAGTACTGTCGTTTTTAGATGAGGAACTTGTTTTATCGTGTCAAACGTTGTAACATTGCCAGACGTTTTTTGTACAAATCCGTGCTTTAATTTGAACAAAGAACGGTGATTTAGATGCGCATGATTTTACATTTCATCCCAGCATTACTTGATGGGATTCATTTCATTTATTGCTTAAATCCATGTGACAGATTGAAGTAGAAACCGGTTTAGCTATCTGTGAAGCTAGCTATAAAACGTTTGTATGATAACGAAGCAACTACTCCTAGATCACTGAAGAACTGAAATTGTAGCAAAATACCCACCTGCATATCAATGCCTCCCCCCCCCCCCCCCCCCCCTTCCCCCTCTTTCCTCTCTTCTATCCGGGGCACAATATAGAGGACACGTTCTGTCGCCCTAGGCCAGAAGATGGTGACATGTTTGGTGTCAGACGGGGCCTTCCAGTTGTGAACCCTTGTCAGTCAGCCTCGTTCCCCTTCCATCACATTCCACGGGCTTGCACTCTGACTTAAGCTAGTCTACAGTATGCAGAGGGAATGGACCAATCAACATTATAACGGGGAAATGGATCAGTAAGTCAACAAAAGAGTGGGAATGGATAAGGCAACTATGGAGGATGAAAATGATTAAGTCAAATATATAGAATGGGAATGAATAAGTCAGCTGTATAGAGTGGAAATGGATAAATTAATTGGTGTAGAGGGAATTTGATAAGCCATTTATATCGACTGGAAGTGGATAAGTCGACTTCTATGGAGTGGGAATAGACAAGTTAGCTGTATGGAGTGGGAATGGATAAATTGACAGTATTCGGTAGGAATGGATAAGTCAACAATATTCAAATGAAATGGATAAACTGTCAGTATAGGACAGGAATAATTAAGTTAACTGTACAATTGGGAATGAATATATGTCGACAGTATAGAGGGAATTAATAAATCGGCAATCTTGTGTGGGAATGGATAAGTGAGCGATCTTTTGTGAAAATGGCTAAGAAAACACTCTGTCGGAATGGATAAGAATGTAATTTTACATAGGAATGGACAAGAAGTAATTTTAGGAATGGATATGAAGTAGTTTTATATAGGAATGGATAAGAAAGTAGTTTTACAGAGGAATGGATAAGAAAGAATTTTACACAGGAATGGATAAGTAAGCATTGTGTGGGAATGGATAAGGAAGCTCTATGTGTCAGAATGAATAAGAACGCAATTTTACAAAGGGATGGATAAGCGAGCATTGTGTGGAAATAGATAAGGAAGCATTGTGTGGAAATAGATAAAGAAGCATTCTTGTGTGGGAAATGTGAAAGGAATCACTCGTAAAGAATGAATGGATAAGTAAGCAATTTGCCTACATTGATGGCATTTTTTTTTTCAAAGTTTCTCTTACTCGGCTAACTCACCTTTAAGTTGCCTTATTACTATCCGATCAGGAATTAACGTAAGTTGTCGGTCACAGGGTCTACAATGAACGTGGCCAAATTCTTTTCTCTAGTTTAGAAATTGCCTGGCTTTAGTATCAAACGGATATTTCCTTTACACCCCCCTCCGCCCTTGCCCTCCGTCGTCCCTCCCTCCCCACCGTTGGCTGCACATCGTGTTCAATTCTCGGTAATTCTTTAAGCCATCAACACGAGTTACACAATACAATAAGGATCGGATCATCTGGTGTTGTGAAACGTTAATCTTTGAAAACATCGGCTGCAGCCGAACACGTTACTCATAGTCCGTATAACACACATTTTTATTTCAATAATCGCGGATGATTTACAGAGTCCATAACTCACTGTCCACCGGAAATTTGTCAGATATTCGGAAGTATTGTCACAGCCTGTTAACACACCGGACCGCCATAAATATAAACTGATGTCGAGATCCGTTTCAGGAAAACGATTTATACCAAGTGAACAGAGCTTCTGTAAGTTCAATGACGGAATGGAGGAGAAAGGGCGCGTTCACAATTATACGCCCTGCTTCGTTCTCCTTCCTCGCTTTCCTCTCTCTCCCCACCTCCCTCTCTCTCTCTCTCTCACTCACACATACACACACACACACACACACACACACACACACACACACACACACACACACACACACACACACACACACACACACACGCACGCACGCACACGCACGCACGCACGCAGTTTGGTCGGTTTGCTAATAGCCTGGCATGTACTCTTATCACCCGTCTCCCTGGCACTGTATGCTGACCGTTCTGTCAGTGGTTACAGAACGCAGTTTTTGTAGAGTTAATGAATTTGGGGTCGGCCATCCACCGACTTTAACAGATGATGATATATTTGCACGTCAGAACGTTTGGGTATCAGGTGTGATTCTTATTGTAGAGGCTTCTAAAGTCATTCCTGTGTAAATCTGCAAAACTATTTATTGTCGTCATACTAAGCAATGTAGCATGACTCGTGTGTTTTAAGGTACGTTTTAATTTTCTGACGCTGGCTTCTCCTTACGTTTGAAATAACCATGTTGTAGCCATACAACACAAAGACTTAATCTCGATCTGTTTGTTGTGGAGAGCCAGTGATTTGAAGTCTCTTTGAAGTCTCTCTCTCCCTCCCTCCCTCCCTCCCCCTCCCTATTCTCTCTCTCTCTCTCTCTCTCTCTCTCTCTCTCTCTCTCTCTCTCTCTCTCCCTCGCTCCCTCGCTCATACACTCGCTTACTCGTAGTATATACACACGTACATGCACACACGTGCGCGTGCGCATACACGATATACACAACATGCTCCTGCGAAGTCCAATAACATAACATCAACTGCACCCAAGAGAAGTCAGTGCGGTGGTGGTGGTGGTGTGTGTGTGTTGTGTGTGTTGTGCGTGCGTGCGCGCGCGCGCGCGCGCGCGTGTGTGTGTGTGTGTCCGCGCGCACACATGTTTGTGCGCGTGTCTGTGTACGTGCGTGCGCGCGATTGCGCTCGCGTGAGCTTTGGCGAATAACGGAGATATGAGGAATGGCGGAATGGGGGAGAAAGGTCGTTTTTTCTATCACACACACACACACACACACACACACGCGCACGCACGCACACACACGCGCGCACACACACGCACACACACGCACGCACACACGCGCGCGCGCGCACACACACACACACACTTTCTCTCTCTCTCTCTCTCTCTCTCTCTCTCTCTCTCTCTCTCTCTCACACACACACACACACACACACACACACACACACACACACACACACACACACACACTCGCACACACGCGCGCACTCGCACACACGCACACCACACACACACGCACACGCACACACACACACACACACACACACCGCGTCAAATTACAAATGTTTATGTCAATGCGGGCGTCAAGAAGAGGCAATGAATAGTGTTTTGTAAAGTGCCTAGAAACCTGGGCTACAATGCGTATGTATACACGTCTCTCTCTCTCTCTCTCTCTCTCTCCTCTCTCTCTCTCTCTCTCTCTCTCTCTTGCCGTTTGTCTCGCTCTCTGTCTCTCTCTCTCGCCGTCTTTCGATCTCCGTCTCCTTTCTTCGATCTGTCTCTGCCTGCCTGCCCCCCCCCCCCCCCTCCCCCTCTCTCTCTCTCTCTCTCTCTCTCTCTCTCTCTCTCTCTCTCTCTCTCTCTGTGGCTTTTGCTGATTTCCATAAAAGGTATTGACTCTTGTCAATGGCAACGCACTATGCATATTTTACGTAATAATGGAATAATGGTATAGTGTGAATTTGCAAACTTTATCAAATCCTTAGAAGTGTGTATGATTCAGTGCTTGCTTGTGTATGTGGTAAGTGCATACTGTTCCCCCCCCCCCCCCCCCCCCCCCCCCCCCCCCCCCCCCCCCCCCCCCACCCTCCCCCCCCCCCCCCCCCCCCCCCCGCTTGTCCTCGTGGAGTGAAACAAGTTTGTTGAGTCGAAACACGTTTTCTTCGTTTATTAATGAATTAGCAGCTGAATTTGCAAGAACAAAGAAACATGGTTTCCAAATTATTTTAGAGCAGATTGGAATATGGTTTTACGATTATTTGCTGTCTTCATTATTTGTCTGACACAGCCTTCGGACTGCAAACCTTACTTCATGTTTTAAAACTGAAAGCTTATCGTTGGGACTTGACTGTCGATCGGAACAACGTGTGTGTGTGTGTGTGTGTGTGTGTGTGTGTGTGTGTGTGTGTGTGTGTGTGTGTGTGTGTGTGCGTGCGTGCGTGCGCGCGTGCGTGCATGTGTGTGTGTGTGCACACTCCTCAACATAATCAAAAGCAGACATGTGGAGTCTCGATCTGTCGCATCTCGGTGCCGACAGTTGAACAGGGGTTGAGACTGTGAGGCACCCAGCAGCGGACGCCCCGCCCTGCCCTGCCCTGCTGCTCCATCTGTGCCAGGCCTACCTGGTCTGAGTCATAATCTGCAGGGAGCTGTCTACTAACCTGCCTATCAACAATCATCACAGCTTTTGTCCGGCTTTTCTTGGGCTGAATTGTTTGCACAGTTTAATGCGTCGTGCCTTTTGACGGTTGTAGCTCTTCCCACCCCACTCCCACCCCTCTCTTCTCCGCCCTCTATAATCGCCCTTCGTCCAGTTAACTGTTTGGGGTTACACAAAAATACCCTTTGCCGACCGATATTGCCGGGGAGCATAGTTGACACGGTTGTTTGTGCCTTTAACCTTTTTTCATCTCAACGCCCTGCATTCCGATTCCTGTCGACCGCACCCCTCTCACTCTACACTTTTGTATGATCACACAGAAAAGGACGGGTTGAGGCCCCAAGAAATCTTCCATGCCGGTGTCTGTCTGTGTTGTGAATTATGCCTACAATCACACCGGTCCCCTGACTCAGTGTTATGATAGGTCTTTAAGTCTGTCCCCCCCGTCTTCGTCGTCTGGTCTTCCAGTGATCCCTGTAAGGTCCCCACATACCTCCGCCCCCACTCTCTCACCCCACCCCTTTGTGTCCCCTTCCACCCCACCCCCAACTCTCTCCTCTCCACGCGGGTGCCTTCCCAGCAGAGTTAGAGATAAGGGTCGTGTGTATTGTACGTCGCTTTTTTTCGCCGTAATGCTAAATTGTGGCTGCCCGTTAAGTCTGTCGGTGTGGTGCACCTCCCGTTCCTCTCCCTACTCTCCCTTTCTTCATCCCCCCTCCCCCCCCTATACACACACACATGTGCGCGCGCGCACCTCCTTCGCCTATACTCACCTGCTTTTTTCAAAACAAAGGTGAAAAAAAAAAACCCATCTCGTGTTCTGTTTACACTCGTCCCATGTTTACATGGTCGGTGGGACGATTCAGTTGGTTGCGCTGTGTGTGTGTGTGTGTGTGTGTGTGTGTGTGTGTGTGTGTGTGTGACACACGTTAGTTCAGTTGACAATATTTATGGGCAACACAGGCAACGCTTCCACAATTTGATTGTGAAGAAAGATCCCCTCTTTGATAAGTTACCAATGTCCTTCTTCAAAGCCCTGTCTGCTGTGTGCACTGGGCTATGATCGATGGCAGAAAGATAGAGTTCACTGAACAGGTTTTCTGTTTATTTGTCTTGAGTATTTATTTTCCTGTTTATCTGCTTATTTCTTAGGGGAAGAAGATGCTATTTATGAACGAAATCATCAGTTTGAATCATCATCATACTTAACCCGGCCTAAGTACTGACTATTTTCTCTTCAGTATAGAAACAGACAGTTTGGGTCTTTCTTTCACATGCGCGTATTGTTCAGCACGCAACTGGCGTCGTACTGATCATGTGTTGGTGATACCTAAAAACGTGTCTCCAGAGAACATGGCTGTCAGGGTCTACTGAACATGAGACGACACGCTCCTTGAGCAGTGCAGGTGTGCAATGACGTGCCAGACTTCTGCACAATTTGTGCTGATATGCAATGATCACACAGAGAATGAGATTTTCCCGACATGCTAAACTGAGAATACCAAGGTCTTCTCTCACACATGTCGAGATGGGATCGAGTACTGATTTCATTTCTGAGAATGTTATACATATATATATCCACAGTTTTACATCCTGATTACCGATCGCTCTTGTAAAGTTGAACGGACAGCAGACAGGGACGGTCTGGAGTGGTTGTGGTGGTACAATTTATGAACCCCCCCCCCCCTCCACCTCTTCGTCTATTGGAAAAGAGAAGAATAAAAAAAAAAAAGAATAAATATTTTTTTAAAAAATCAAAACGTCGATCGTGGAGTCAGATGTCGCTTTGATTCAGGAAAGGCTGGGTGACTGGATTATTTTGCTGGGGCTGATGTTAACATTCTTGTCTATATCTTCGTAGCGTACTCCCCTCTCCCTTTTGGACAATGCCTCTTTGTCCCTGTGTAACGTTGGTAGGTCAGTCTCCCCTTTCTCTCTAACATATTGTCCTCTTTCTTTTCATACCCTTTTCCTTCTCCGTCATAGCATTTTCCTCTCTCTCCATTCGAAGCATTCCTCTCTTTCTCTCTCTCTTGCTCTCTCTTCGTAGCATTTCCCCTCTCCCTTTGTATTAGCCCCCCTCTCTCTTTGTAACATTTTCTGTCTCCCTTCGCAACACTCCTCTTTCTGTCTTGGTGGAATCTCCACCTCCCCTACCATAGCATTCTCCTCCCTCGCCCCTTTCTCTGTGTAACATGCTCACCTGTTCTTTGCAGCAGTCGCTCGCTCTCCCTTAGTGGCGCTCTCTTTTCTTCCCTCATATTCTGCTTCTTCATCAAGGATCTACCATTGTCTTTATCAGACAAGAGAGTCACGACAGATGTATTGCTGATGACTCGTCACTCCAAACAAGCAGTAGTGATCTGTAAACAATAGAAAAACCTCTCCAAGGAAGTCTAAATGAGATGTCAGAATGGTGTCATTTCAAACTTAATGGTCATACACCAGGTCTAAACCAAATCTATGATTATAGCCATATAGTAGATGAGCATAGTATTTTAGGGGTACCAATGGCTAAAGAATCGAAATGGCAATCTCACCTCAACAATTTGTACAAGATCATCTCAAAAAGTCTTCTCCTATTATCTCAATTAAAGCGCTACGTCAACAGTACTGCGCTTAAACTTTTCTTCAACGCACACATAGTGTCACGTGTCAATTATACTTCAACAGTATGGGACGTAGCATCCCCCCTCCCCTTCATAGCATTCTTCCCTCTCGCTTCGTAGCACCCCCCCCCCCCCCCCCCCTCCCTAATATTCTTCCCTCTCCCTTCATACCATTCTGCCCACTCCCTCCCTTCATACCATTCTCCCCACTCCCTTCATACCATTCTCTCCACTCCCCTCCCTTCTTACCATTCTCCCCTCTCCCTTCATACCATTCTCCCCTCTCCCTTCATTCTCCCCTCTCCCTTCATACCATTCTCCTCATTCCCTTCATACCATTCTCCCCACTCCCTTCATACCATTCTCCCCACTCCCTTCATACCATTGTCCCCACTCTTTTCATACCATTCTCCCCACTGCCTTCATACCACCCTCCATCTCCCTTCATACCATTCTCCTTCTCCTTTCATACCATTCTCCCCCATTCCCTTCATACTATTCCCTTCCATACCATTCTCCCCACTCCCTTCATGCCATTCTCCCCACTCCTTCATATTATCCTCCTTCTCCCTTCATACCATTCTCCTTCTCCCCCTTCATACCATCTCCCCCTACTCCCTTCATACCATTCTCCCCACTCCCTTCATACCATTCTCCCCACTCCCTTCATACCATTCTCCCCACTCCTTCATACCATTCTCCTTCTCCCTTCATACCATTCTCCTTCTCCCTTCATACCATTCTCCCCACTCCCTTCATACCATTCTCCCCACTCCCTTCATACCATTCTCCTTCTCCCCTTCATACCATTCTCCTTCTCCCTTCATGCCATTCTCCTTCTCTCTTCATACCATTCTCCCTACTCCCTTCATACCATTCTCCCCACTCTCTTCATACCATTCTCCCCACTCCCTTCATACCATTCTCCTTCTCCCTTCATGCCATTCTCCTTCTCTCTTCATACCATTCTCCCCACTCTCTTCATACCATTCTCCCCACTCTCTTCATACCATTCTCCCCACTCCCTTCATACCATTCTCCTTCTCCCTTCATGCCATCTCCTTCTCTCTTCATACCATTCTCCCTACTCCCTTCATACCATTCTCCCCTCTCCCTTCATACCGTTCTCCACACTCCCTTCATACCATTCTCCCAACTTCCTTCATACCATTCTCCCTCCATACCATTCTCCCCTACTCCCTTCATACCATTCTCCCCACTCCCTTCATACCATTCTCCCTTCACACCATTCTCCCCACTCCCTTCATACCATTCTCCCCTCTTCCTTCATACCATTCTCTCCACACTCCCTTCATACCATTCTCCCCACTCCCTTCATACCCATTCTCCCCACTCTCTTCATACCATTCTCCCCACTCCCTCCATGCCATCCTCCTTCTCCCTTCATACCATTCTCCCCCTCCCTTCACACCATTCTCCCCACTCTCTTTCATACCATTCTCCCCACTCTTCATACCGTTCTCCCCACTCTCTTCATACCATTCTCCCAACTCCCTTCATACCATTCTCCCCACTCTCTTCATACCATTCTCCCCACTCCCTTCATACCATTCTCCCAACTCCCTCATACCATTCTCCCAACTCCCTTCATACCATTCTCCCCACTCTCTTCATACCATTCTCCCCACTCTCTTCATACCATTCTCCCTTCATACCATTCTCCCACTCTCTTCATACCATTCTCCCACTCCCTTCACACCATTCTCCTTCTCCCTTCATGCCATTCTGCTTCTCTCTTCATACCATTCTCCTTCTCCCTTCATACCATTCTCCCCACTCTCTTCATACCATTCTCCCCACTCCCTTCATACCATTCTCCCCACTCCCTTCATACCATTCTCCCCACTCTCTTCATACCATTCTCCCCACTCTCTTCATACCATTCTCCCCACTCCCTTCACACCATTCTCCCCACTCCCTTCATACCATTCTCCACTCCCTCTTCCTTTCATACCATTCTCCCCTCTCCTTCATACCATTCTCCCCACTCCCTTCATACCATTCTCCCCTCTTCCTTCATACCATTCTCCCCTCTCCTTCATACCATTCTCCCCACTCCCTTCACACCATTCTCCCCTCTTCCTTCATACCATTCTCCCCTCTTCCTTCATACCATTCTCCCCTTTCCTTCCTTCATACCATTCTCCCCTCTTCTTCATACCATTCTCCTTCTCCCTTCATACCAAGACGAAAACGTACTTATTTCCCATCTTTCTAATAACGGACGAGAGAGAGAGAGAGAGAGAGAGAGAGAGAGGGGAGAGAGAGAGAGAGAGAGAGAGAAGGAAGGGGGGGGTGGGCGTTGACAGAGATACAGCATTCAATCCGCGGGCGTGGCTCTCTAACAGCCATGGTCAGGTGAAGGAGAAAGCCAGCAGGAAGCGTGGTGTGGACTGTGGGGCGGTCCTGACTCACACACGGGAACCCACAGATCAATTCTCAGATCACTGACGGGTCCACAGCTTCCAACCCCCACTGTAAGGGGATATGTCTGGAAGTTTGTGGCTGGACTGAATTAACATTTGATGTGAAGTTTTCAAATTTATTTAGAAGAAAAATTATGATTAATCCACCAGCCAAAGGGAACGAACAACTTACAAGACAAAACACGACGCGTTTCGACCTCTTAGGTCTTCTTCAAGCTAGACGACCAACACTCAGGACAATGAAAAAAAAGAAAGAGCAATCACTTATCTTATCGTATATGGCGCTAGATGGGCGTTGATCAGTTTTTAGTTTGGTTCTGTCATTTACCGTCGGGGGGGAAAAAATCCAGCGGGAAGAAGAGGGAAAACAAACAAACAAACATCTCCACTGCTAGATGGAAAGATTATTGTGTGGCGTGGTGTGGTGTAGTGTAGTGTGTGCGTGCGTGCGTGCGTGCGTGCGTGTGTGTGTGTGTGTGTGTGTGTATTCTTAGAGGTGGGTGGGTGGGGGTGGTTTGACCTCATCCGGACGGTGCTTGTGTTCAGACGTCATTCTATCGTGTCCGTTGAACTTTCGGGACGTGCTTTATTCTCCCACAACAATAGGTCATCTGCGTGACCATCCTTTCCATTTTAATAACTGAGAGGAGATCAATTCACACGAGAACAGAAACGCCCACGTTTGCCAGATCTGCACACTATTCTATGCATGTGCAGAAATGGAATATACCGAAAATCAATGTCGACCGTTTTCAATTCTTCACACTCCTGTGTGCGCTGCTAAGGACCGATGGTCTGATAAGGACAATACACTGTGACCTCCATACTGACGTCTTCACTGTCTGTCAAACGTTCGAAATACCCCGCTAATGACGTTGGGCACGTTGTGATCACAGACATGCGATACCATAACGTACATACGTCCCCCTCCTTCCCCACCTGCCCCTCCCACCCCACCTAAAAAAAAAGCGTTAAACCTTTATTTGGCGAAAGACTAAAAGCAGAGAGAGAGAGAGAGAGAGAGAGAGAGACGGAGAGAGAGATTTATGGCGTTGCTATCCAGATTTGTTTGTTTGTTATGCACCAGACCCCAGAAGGGGTTAACCCAGGTTCAAACCTCCCGCCGTCACCAGTCTATAGACAGGCTAGGAGAGAGAGAGAGAGAGAGAGAGAGAGAGAGAGAGATCGCTAAGTTAGTAGTAGTAGTTCGATCGGCTTTCATTTGAATACAAGGCTCGCTTCGGTCTTAGCTGTCTACAAAGACTGCTCCGCCGATTATTAGCAGAGAGGGAGCCGTGTGCGCGCGGGGGGGGGAGGGGGGGGGGGGGGGGGGGGTTCTGTGCACGTGTGTGTGCTGCGAGAAGCTCAGTGCTGTCACCTTGACAGGAGAACGGGCAAGGGAAAGGACCGGGGAGAGGGGTGGGGTCGGGGGTGGAAGGAGAGAGGCAGCAGAACCAGTACAGAGCTGGAAGAGGGGAAGGGAACGGGGGAGAGGAGAGAGAGGAGGGGGGGGGAGAGGTGAAGGGGCGCTTGAGGGCTCCTCACAAGTCGACCCAGACTTGTCTGTGGTGTGCAGTAGGCAGCAGGAGTGGTAAGAGGCGTACCGCGGGCTAGTGACGGCGCAAGTGGGTGGTTGGATGTCACGGTTCTGCCCTACACTGAGTACCTGCCTGCACTCATCTTGGGGTCAGAGTTTCTACTGTTCTGTGAGTACCTGTCTACTCTGCTTTGGGTCAGAGCTTGTACTGTTCTGAGTACCTACATACATACATACACTCTGCTTTGGCTCAGAGCTTCTACTGTTCTGTGAGTACCTGTCTACTCTGCTATGGCTCAGAGTTTCTACTGTTTCTGTGAGTACTTCTCTACTCTGCTGTGGGTCAGAGCTTCTACTGTTCTGTGAGTGCCTACATACGCTGTGATTTGGGTCAGAGCTTCTACTGTTCTATGAGTACCTGTCTACTCTGCCTTGGCTCAGAGTTTCTATTGTTCTGTGAGTATTTCTCTACTCTGCTGTGGGTCAGAGCTTCTACTGTTCTGTGAGTGCCTACATACTCTGTGCTGTGAGTCAGAACATCTACTGCTCTGTGAGTACCTGTCT
>JADBJO010000191.1:577500-667500 GCA_016801955.1 Conus betulinus | reverse complement strand
TGTGTGTGTGTGTGTGTGTGTGTGTGTGTGTGTGTGCATCATGGGTTGTGTCCCCTGTGTACGGGCCATGGCTGGCCCCCAAGCCACCCTGCGTTGGACACCTTCATATTTCATGGGAAGTGGCGGTGGCGCAAAGGGGGGGGGGGGGGGGGGGGGGGGCCACACACACATACTGAAAGCAGCAGCCAGGAGATGTGATAGAATATATCGAATTTTGTACAAGAACAGACCAAGAAAAAAAGAGAGGAAGTCGGGGAGGAGGGGGGGGAGACAGAGGGAGAGAGAGAGTAGAGGTGAGGAGGGAAGAGAGAGAGAGACAGAGAGAGAGAGAGAGAGAATCCCCAGACCAGAATTACACATATGAAAGCTTTGAAAGTGAACGAAAGAGAGAGAGTACACACACACACACACACACACACACACACACACACACACACGACACACACCACACCCACATCCACACCACACACACACACACACGCGCGCGCGCGCGCGCGCGCACACACACACACACAACACACACAATATACAGGTGGCGGCGAAAGTGAATGAGAGAGAAAGAGAAAGTGGGAGGGAAACACACACACACACACACACACACACACACACACACACACACACACACACACACACACACACACACACACACAGAGAGAGAGAGAGAGAGAGGGAGGAAAGAAAGAGGGGAGAGACAGAGAGAGAGAGAGAGACAGACAGACAGACAGACAGACAGACAGACAGACAGAGGGACAAGGAAGCGGTGAGAGAGAAAGAAACAGACAGAGAGAAACAAAGACGGACAGACAGACAGACAGACAGAAGGTTGCTTTGCCGGAATCTGCACAGAGTCGAAACCGTGCATGAGTAAATGGAAAGGGGAGGGTGAACAATCTACTGTCCGTTGCAATGGAAGGCCAAAGGCAGCCCAGGGCCACAGGCCTACAGGACGTGCTGCCATGGACCCCTTCAGTGTATACACAGTGTTCCCATGGAAGGCCAAAGGCAGCCCAGGGCCACAGGCCCACAGAACGTGTTGCCATGGACCCTTCAGTGTATACACATTGTTCAAATGGAAGGCCAAAGGCAGCCCAAGGTCCCAGGCCCATACGACGTGCTGCCATGGACCCCTTCAATGTGCACACTGTTCCCATGGAAGGCCGAAGGCAGCCCAGGGCTACAGGCCCACAGGACGTGCTGCCATGGACCCCTTCAGTGTATACACATTGTTCCCATGGAAGGCCAAAGCAGCCCAGGGTCCCAGGCCCATACGACGTGCTGCCATGGACCCCTTCAGTGTACACACACTGTTCCCATGGAACGCCAAAGGCAGCCCAGGGCCACAGGCCCACAGGACATGCTGCCATGGACCTATTCAGTATACACACTGTTCCCATGGAACGCCAAAGGCAGCCCACGGCCAGAGGACGTGCTGCCATGGACCCCTTCAGTGTACACACTGTTCCCATGGAAGGCCAAAGGCAGCCCAGGGCCACAGGCCCACAGGACGTGCTGCCATGGACCCCTTCAGCGTACATACTGTTCCATGGAACGCCAAACCATTCAGTGTACACACTGTTCCCATAGAAGGCCAAAAGCAGCCCAGGGGCCACAGACACACTGGACGTGCTGCCATGGACCCCTTCAGTATTGATACTGTTCCCATGGAAGGTCAAAGGCAGCCCAGGGACACAAACACACAAGGCGTGCTACCATGGACCCCTTCAGTGAGAACACTGTTCCAATGAAGGCCAAAGGTAGCCCAGGGACACAGGACGTGCTGCCATAGACCCCTTCAGTGTTGACACTGTTCTCATAGAAGGCCAAAGGTAGCCAGGGACACAAACACACTGGACGTGCTGCCATGGACCCCTTCAGTGTGGGCACTGTCCCCATGGAAGGCCAAAGGCAGCCCAGGGCCACAGGACGTGCTGCCATGGGACCCTTCAGTGTACACACTGTTCCCATGGAACGCCAAAGGCAGCCCAGGGCCACAGGACGTGCTGCCATGGACCCCTTCAGTGTACACACTGTTCCCATGGAACGCCAAAGGCAGCCCAGGGCCACAGGCCCACAGTGCTGCCATGGACCCTTCAGAGTGCACACTGTTCCCATGGGAGGCCAAAGGCAGCCCAGGGACACAGGACGTGCTGCCATGGACCCCTTCAATGTGTGTATGGTGCTTTATTATTACTGTTGACGTAGTTTTATCCAATAAATATGACGATGTCGTGACCTTGGTGGAGTGCCATGGAACTCCCTCCCATTAACCTGATTTCTGGTACATTTCCCCAGCACGCTGAAATGTTAGCATATTCCACAGCCAAGCAACTGGGTACAGCCACAGACGCTCTCATTAGCAGAGCAAACTCACCTCCGCTTCCATCGTTTGTAATTCCATCTCATCTACCACTGAAATGTGGTGACTTTTTCAGCGGCAAGATTAGAATAGAATCATTCGTGACAGTCTTAATTTGCAGTCTGTACAACCGTTTCAGTCTCTCTGAATACCTTCCTCCCGTCCGTTCTTCTTTCCTTTTTACACTCACACCCCCGCCCGCCTGCTTTCCGAGGCCTTCTACCCCAACCCTTCACCCGCCCCCCCCCCCCCCCCCCCCCCCCCCCCACCCCCCTCCTACACACTGCCTCTCATTTCAACCAGAATGTCTTTTGACTACATGAAAACAACAATTCTACCGTAATATTTGCGTCAGTCTTGTTCCCCATCATTAAATAAGATTTCCTAACGGTTTTTTTTTTTTTTTTTTTTTTTTTTTTTTTTTAACATTCTTATTTGTAAATAGTTGCAAGCGTGTACTTTACTGACTGATTCTGTGTTCATGTCTCACAGGGAAGTGGAAATGGAGATGTACCACCAAGTGAGCCTTTGGTATGACCACATTCTCAGCCAAACAGGTGAGTCAGTCAGGAAGGAACACCACAGCCTGTTAAGACAGAGTAATGATGATCACAACAGAACAACGAGCAGCGCTGGTTGTAGATGAACTCAAAGCGCCATACTATTAACAAGTCAATGCACTACATACCGACGTGTCCTGTCTTCCTTAACCCCGTGAGAGTACCGACATGTATATATTTAATACACACATTTGGCCTGTATTTACGTACACACATATGGCCTGTACACATGAAATATGCATAGCCATTCACATTTAAGATACGTAAACGATACGGAAAGCGAAATAGAAAACTGTCTTGTCTGATTTAGATAATAAAAAAGTTTCATCTCCAATTCAATGCAGTTTCTGGACTGGAAACTCTTTACACAGATGATCATTTACATGACGGAGAGAGAGACAGGGGAGGAGGGGTAGGAAGGAAAGCTAAAGAGAGAGAGAGAGAGAGAGAGAGAGAGAGAGAGAGAGAGAGAGAGAGATCGGGGGGGTGGGGTGAAGGAATGTGAGCGAATATGCGTACGTGCGCACCTTCATGTATCTACGAGCATATTCTGTTTGTTTTGATTTGTTTGAATACTTCTCTCTCTCTCTCTCTGTGTGTGTGTGTGTGTGTGTGTGTGTGTGTGTGTGTGTGTGTGTGTGTGTGTGTGTGTGTGTGTGTGTCTGTCAGTGCGTATGTGCGTGCGCGCGCGCGCGTGTGTATGTGTGTGTGTGTGAGAACAGAAGAGGAGAGAGGAGGGGGTAGAGAAGCGGGAGGGAGCACACGCGCGCGTTTGTGATTGTATCTAGACTTATCAAAACGCAATGTGTACATCACATTTACACTTGTTTGCTTTTAATATGAATTATTTGAATTAAGCATACACGTTGTTTTGCTTTAGTCAATTTATTTATTTGTTTGTGGTGATTACCCTGTGCTGCAACACTGCAGTTTATCTGAAATAGTAAAGTCTATTTAATTACATTGAAACTGCGTTATTTACATACATTCAACAAATGGACTTTTTACACAGATCCAAACAGGCTGAAATTCAAAACTGAAGTTTTTTTCTTTGCCATCTCAGAAAATGCTACGATACTACGATTCACTCGCACTAAGCACGCCCCCTTTTCACCTCAAAGGACAGAGACAGCTACGGACACTTTTTCATCACCTTCATTGCGCCCCCTTCCTTCGCCCCCTTCACCTCTCCTATCCTCCAACTATCCCCCTTCCTCCCCCTCCCCATCACCCAATTCCCTCTCCGACCTACCGTCCTCCCACTCCATTGAGTAGTACAGGCTAACTGTTTTGTTTGTCTCTGCTTTTCGTACGCAAGACGCCCTGAAGACAGGGCTGTGGATATCACTGACTATCCCAGCTTCTGTAAAAACGTCCGTACACACGACACCCACAGAAATCATACCCATTTTTCTTCAGTAGTAAACTCGTCAATGCCTATTTTGGATGAAGAGAGAAACAAACAAGCAAGCAAACAAAAACGTTGTCTGGACTTCTTGCATCATCATCAGAGTCTCTTACAATTTTGACAGCGGCTTTGGACATCAAAAAGACAGTCGAATCATTACTTTCTGACAAATAAATGAAGGACTCAGATTATTTGTTCATTTATTTCTGAATTTGATTATTTACTCCTCAGTTAATTCACATTTGACGTTTCTGGTGTATTCAACTGCCTGTTCATCTCCCCCTCTGACTCAGTTCACCTGTGCTGTGTGTTGGTCCAGACGAGCGGTCCAGGTCATGGTGGCTGATGGGCAGTCCCCTGACCCCCTTCCTGACCATGGGGGTCTACCTGGCGTGGTGTACGGCGGGCCCAAGGTGATGCGGGGCAGGGCGGCCTGGGACCTCAGGGCCTTCCTGGTCCTCTACAACCTGGCCCTGGTCGGCCTGTCCGCCTACATGTGCTCCGAGGTCAGGTCTTCGTGCAGTCAGAGCTTCACCTCACGTGCACACAGTGGTTGGTCACGCGCACGTAGGGATTAGTCATATGTACATGGGAGCAGATCACGTACACTTGGGGATAGGTCTGGTAAACTTGGGGGCAGATCATATACATTTCGGGATAGGTCAGGGTGTTTTTTATGGGGATTGATCACGTGCATGGCGGGGGGAGAGAGAGGGGGGGGGGGGGGGGGGTAGGTCACGAACACATATGTTACGTCTCGCACACACGGAGGTAGATCACTTACGTATCAGGTACGTCACATACATACCCTGCGGATAGGTCACACGCATATAGGGAAAGCTCAAGTACACGTTAAGTAGATTACATACATACTAACGGGGTAGGACGCATACACATGGGAGTAGGTCACGTACTAAAGGGGTATATCTTGCATACATGGTGTAGATCACGAGGACATAGGGAATGGGTCATGGATAGAAACAGACTTCGTGGGATGGAAACCGCCTGAATGAACGTAAAGCTCTACAGATTATTAAATAGTAAAAACAACAGCGAAAGTAACAACGACAACAATAACAATGATAATGCAAGAATGATAATGATGATAACTATGATGAAGATAATCATATGTTTATTCATTATTTATGTCAGGCTTTTCCCTGATAATTAAAAGGTTCTGACAGCATTGGAAGAAAACGCATGTTAAGACCGGGAATGCCTGCATCCTGTGAGGTGTGAATTCCACGGCACTTTTCTAAGATTAAAACACATCCACGCAGTTAAGGAAGAGCATTCAGAACTATAACGATACACACACAATGGGTGTCTGACTCATCTATACCTACGCATGCCTACCAAGAATAGCTTTACAGTCAAAATCGCTATATTGTGAATGGTCAAACCATGAGCGAACAGTTTTCCTAGCGGAAAAAAAAGCATCGTTTAGAAAGCACTGCATATTGGTCACTCTGTGGGAAAAGCTTTTCAAAATGACATAGAGTTCAAAGCATCCACGCACCTTTACACCGCAAGTCTGAAGGGTCTGAAGCAATGGACGACAAGAGACGCCATGCTTGGTAGATCGCGTGTGATGAAGGGTGGGGGAGGGAGGACGGGGAGGAAGGCAGGAGACGGAAAGTGGACGTCGCTGACATGACTCTCATGACGGAGTGTGACTGTCTGCCGTGCAGTTCTTCCTTGCGGCCAGAGAGGAGAACTACAGCCTCCTGTGTCAGGACGTCGACTACTCCAACAGACCTGGCGCCGTCAGGGTAAGTCAGGTTGTTACCAGGGAGATACTCTGGCAGTTTGGGATCTAATGTCAACAGAGTCAGGTCTTTGCCAAGGAGATAACATTCTGGTGTTATACCATCAGCGTAAGTGTTTACTAGGGTGACAGCGTTCAGATGGTTGTTGGCGTTATATCAACACAGCACAGTGTTTGCAATAGTGACAACATTCTGGTGGTTCATGGCGTTACATCATCAGGATACAGTGTTTACTAGCGCGATAACATTCTGGTGGTTGTTGGCGTTATATCGTCAGGGCACAGTGTTTACTATGGTGACAACATTCTGGTGGTTCATGGCGTTATATTATCAGGGCATATTGATTACTGTAGTGACAATAATTATCAGTGTAAATGGCGCCCTGTCGCTTCGTGTCAAACCACGTGACCCAGAGACACGAGAGAGACAGAGAGAGAGAGAGAGAGAGAGAGAGAGAGAGAGAGAGAGAGAGAGAGCATTTTAATCAAAAACTAGAAGATGGATCTTGATTAGAAGGATGTCTAGTATCTAATTCCGTGTCTAGTAATAAAAAATGGTCTATAAAGGGAGGAAGTGCTTTTTGTAAGGTCAGTTTAATTTCGTAAGTATAGGTGAAGACCTAAATGCACCAGAGAAAAGACAGTCTGCAAAGGAAGGGGCTCTCCTTTATAAGCACAGCCTATTATAGGAGAAGACCAATATGTTAAAAAAAGCCAGGTGTTTGCTGGAGTTGGCTGATCACCTGGCGAGGGAGGGTGCCCAAGGGGAGCAGTATAACAACAGCATCACCTACAGCAAGATGCGAAGCATCATCCGGACTATCACAACGCCCAAGACACCCAAGGATGATTATCTTCTCTTCTGCGAGCAGCAAAATGTCCTGGTGAGCCCCCCCCCCCCCCCCCCCCCCCCCCCCCCCCCCCCCCCCCCCCCCCCCCCCGGACCCCCGACACAACAGACTTAACAGTCACTTGTGCCGAAAGCTCAAGGTGGTGCCTTCTCCAGTCTGTCCTTGTGGGCAGGAAGAACAGACGGCGGAGCATGTGCTCCAAAAATGCCCATTACATGAACAGTCAAGGACAGATGTGTGGCCAACAGAGACAGCTCTGATGACGAAACTCTACGGCAGTCTACAAGAGCTGGAGAAAAACGGCACTCAACGGCATCTCAAGGGCCGGACTGACCGTAAGTGACTAAAGCGTTCGCAAAGAAGATGTCCAAAGTGTCAGTGGTGTGGACGGTTACTATACACGTTGTCCCCGTTTGTTCACAGATGCTGAACGTCTGCTGGTGGTACTACTTTTCCAAATATGTGGAGCTGGCCGACACGGTGGTGAGTGGACCGTGACATCTGCTGGTAAGACTGAGATAATACAACAGCTTCTTCAGTTCATTTCAGTTCAGTGGTTATCTTAACGCTTGTTCATCATCGATGATATTTGACAATAATAAAAGGCAACAGAGATAACAGAATGTAAACCTACTGTCTCTGGCATTTCCCCTCACCTCTCTCCTTCACATGTTAGAGTCTGGACATTCTACAAGAATTCTTCTGAAAATACTTTTTTTTAAAGATCACAACAGTCTGGCCAACTCTGATTTCGCAATACCGTGTACGATGTCCGTAATACATGTGTCAATACAATTGTCAATGTTTTCAAAATATGCAGAATTCATACCTTTTAATTTGTATTGCCGTGTTAAAATTGGGCAGTCCAGTAGCATATGATGGACAGAAATTTTCCCCTGAACCACACCCCTAACAGCAGCTTCCTGTAGCTGATGAAGGTTTCAGTGTTTGACCTCTTGTCTTCTGTTGGTTTCCCCACTGAACCAACCATCAGTCTGTAATACAGCCTTTCGAGACATTTCTGCCCAATAGTCTTTAATATTTTCACTCACCTTTTCTTCCTCATCACCCCCCACCCTCCCCACTTCCCTTTCCCCTCATCCCCCCCTCCTCAAGTCCTCCAACATCATTCAGTTTCTTCTCCGCCTTTATATTTCAACAACAAAATGTCAGTGTAAAATGTTTTGATTTTCATGTGTACTGTCAATTAACTTCCTTGGCACACTCACACAATTAGCACCTCTCTCTCTCTCTCTCTCTCTCTCTCTCTCTCTCTCTCTCTCTCTCTCTCTCTCTCTCTCTCTCTCTCACCAAAAGACGTGAGCCTTCTGCTAATTGTGTATGTGGGCCCAAGAAAAGAGGGGACGACGGCACAGGTATGAAAAGGTAATAGGTGGAGTGTGTGTGAGTGTGTGTGAGTGTGTGTGTGTGTGTGTGTGTGTGTGTGTGTGTGTGTGTGTGTGTGTGTGTGTGATGTGTGCGTGCGTGTGTGTGTGTGTGCGTGTGTGTGTGTGTGTGTGTGTGTGTGTGTGTGTGTGTGTGTGTGTGTGTGTGTGTGTGTGTGTGATATGTATGTATGTGGTGTGTGTGTGTGTGTGTGTGTGTGTGTGTGTGTGTGTGTGTGTGTGTGTGTGTGAGGAGGGAAGCGGGATGGGGATGAAAAATTCCTTTCTAACGGACAGTGAAAATACAATCAGCTGGATGAAGG
Source organism: Conus betulinus (assembly GCA_016801955.1). Lineage (NCBI taxonomy): Eukaryota > Metazoa > Mollusca > Gastropoda > Neogastropoda > Conidae > Conus > Conus betulinus. The sequence goes on along the minus strand of JADBJO010000191.1, from coordinate 658,849 downwards.
GGATGGTGAAATGTAGGCGGTGTGGGAGGCGTGTGTTCTGTGACCAGCAGAAGTGAAATGCCGTTCAGAGCTGATAGGCGTCATGTCATGGTTAGCTCATGAATTATATGCATGATGTGTGTGTGTGTGTGTGTGTGCGCGTGCGTGCGTGCGTGCGTGCGTGCGTGTGTGTGTGTGTGTGTGTGTGTGTGTGTGTGTGTGTGTGTGCTGCAGGTGCTGTTCATACTGCGGAAGAAGAACGGGCAGATCAGCTTTCTGCACGTGTATCATCACGCCACCATGATTCCTTTCTGGTGGATGGTGGTGGCCTACATTCCCCAGGTAGGCGGACACCTTGTAGGCTGCCTTCCACTCTCTCTCTCTCTCTCTCTCTCTCTCTCTCTCTCTCTCTCTCTCTCTCTCTCTCTCTCTCTCTCTCTCTCTTGTCTCTGTCTGTCTGTCTGTCTCTGTCTCTCTCTCCCCCTAAGATTAGAACAACAGAATACAAAATGTAACTTATACTCCTCAGATTCTTTGCACAATGGACAAATTAAATCTCTGCCACTAACAGTTTTAATCTTCAATGATTGACAGCTATTTCTGAAATACTGCGTCCGAATTTGGCTGTAATAAACTAAAAATTTCTGTCCATATCAGGAACATTCGGGAAAAAAATTCATCAAACATAAGTGTCGTAGGAAGCCTTCCTTGCTTAATTTGGTATTGTTGATGTCTTCAACCTCTACTGAATATGCTCACATTTCTCGTTGTTATATATATGGCATAGAAAATGGCGTTTCATGAGAATGATCACATGTTAATATCAATTTTGATTATCTATCCTATGTCTGGTACTCGCGCGCGCGTACGCGCGTGTATGTGTGTAAGGGGTGGGGGGGGGGGGGGGAGGAGACAGATCAATACAGTGCTTTGTGTACCATTCTATCTATCTACCTACATTATCCTCTGACGCATTACTTTACGATGTTGAACGGTGTGTTCTCACTGCAGCCTTCTTCCACCCCTTACTGAACACGTGTATCCACGTGCTGATGTACACGTACTATGGCCTGGCTGCCGTGGGCCCACACATGCAGCGCTACCTGTGGTGGAAGAAATACCTGACTTCCATGCAGTTGGTAAGTGGCCGTACTGTTGTCACTGCTCTCCTCACATACAACGCAACCTGTGGTGGAAGAAAAAATACCTGACTTCCATGCAGTTGGTAAGTGGCCGTACTGTTGTCACTGCTCTCCTCACATACAACGCTACCTGTGGTGGAAGAAATACCTGACTTCCATGCAGTTGGTAAGTGGCCGTACTGTTGTCACTGCTCTCCTCACATACAACGCTACCTGTGGTGGAAGAAATACCTGACTTCCATGCAGTCGGTAAGTGGGCTTACTGTTGTCACTGCTCTCCTCACATACAACGCGCTACCTGTGGTGGAAGAAATACCTGACTTCCATGCAGTAGTAAGTGGCCGTACTGTTGTCATCTCTTCTCTCCTCACATACAGAGTAAACCTGTGGTGGAAGAAATACCTGACTTCCATGCAGTTGGTAAGTGGCCGTACTGTTGTCACTGCTCTCCTCACATACAACGCTACCTGTGGTGGAAGAAATACCTGACTTCCATGCAGTTGATAAGTGGGCTTACTAATCAGTGCTGTCTTTACCTGACCGCTTAAATACTGCTTTCATACAGTTGAAAAGTGGCCTTACTGCTATCAGTGCTGTCTTTACCTTGACCGCTTAAATACCTGACTTCCATACAGTTGAAAAGTGGCCTTACTGCTATCAGTGCTGTCCTTACCTTGACCTGTTAAATACCTGACTTCCATGCAGTTGAAAAGTGACTACTGCAGTGCTGTCCTTACCTGGCTGTTAAATACCCGACTGCTGCAGTGCCTAACTGACTTACTGTTCAATACCTTGACCTGTTAAATACCTGACTTCCATGCAGTTGGTAAGTGGCCTTATGCTGTTAGTGCTCCCCTTAGCTTGACCTCTTCTCACTCAGACATGGCAGAGTAAACCAGAAGAGAGAGAGAGAGAGAGAGAGAGAGAGACAGAGACAGAGACAGAGAGAGAGACAGAGAGAGGAGGAGTGAGTGTATGAAAAGTGTGGGGGCAGGGACATGTCACGTATATGAGACGGACAGAGAGAGAGGTTGGGGGGGGGGGGGGGGGGAGGGTTAAGTGTAGATGAAAGAGGGCGTGGGATATGTCAAGTGATGGTGGTTTAGTTTTCACCATTCTTATTTGAAACAAATGAACACTTGTATATCACAGACACAAAACCAGGAAAAAAAAAAAAAAATACTGTGTTTTGCACAAAACATGCACACGAACCACCATTCACCTCCTCACACCTCCTGGCTGAGACGATGACAGATTAACAAATTACATGCACACGCATTTGTGTCCACATACGTCAACATGTACCCTCTCTAAACCAGCCTCTTCCCTTCCCTTCCCCCTCCACATATACGTAGCCTACATGCGCGCATGAAGGGTGGAATCACGACTTCCGGTAAAGATTTTTCTGGCATTGAGTGTGACATTTGTCACAAGAGAGTTTACCCGAACATGACATCTATCGTGGACTGGGCTATCAAAAGCATGATTTCAAATTATTTTCAACACTGCAGACCATAAACTGATTGAAACTGAAACATCTTACTGTCTCATACGTGAAGATAGAATACTGGGGTCGAATAATATTTCTTAAAACGGATACTTCAGAAAGTATGTAGGAGATTATGTTACGGGCACAAATCCAGGTTAAAAATAGACATCTGTAATCACTCAACAACACTTAATGTATTGCCTAAATTTCTGGAAAAAAAGATCTGATCTGTATTTCCTGTCGCTACTCGCACCTCCAGCCTATAAGCGTCTAGCATGATGGTAACTGACATGCGAAACGGCGTAGTATTTCAATAACAAAGTCAAAGGAGAAGCCTTACTGATGACCAATTGATTGGCGTAGATTGCCATTCGTCCGTTTTTTACTAAACAGGCCCAGCGTCCCGCCAGGCAACGCAGTACTGAAAAGACTGTGAACAGGTGAGCAGGAGTTGTTCTGGTTTGAAAGCGTCCATGTCATACTGTAAAAAGAGTAGAGGTGAGCAGGAGTAGTCCCGGTTTGCTGTTCTAAGCGTCCATGTCAGAATGTAAAAAGACTAGAGGTGAGCAAGAGTAGATTTACTGTTCTAAAAGTCCATGTCAGACTGTAGGTAAGGTGTGCAAGAGTAGTCCCGGTTTGCTGTTCTAAGCGTCCATGTCAGACTGTAAAAAGAGTAGAGGTGAGCAGGAGTAGTCCCGGTTTGCTGTTCTAAGCGTCCATGTCAGACTGCAAAAAGAGTAGAGGTGAGCAGGAGTAGTCCCAGTTTTGCTGTTCTAAGCGTCCATGTCAGAATGTAAAAAGACTAGAGGTGGGGAGCAAGAGTAGTCCTGATTTACTGTTCTAAGTGTCCATGTCAGACTGTAAAAAGACTAAGGTGTGCAAGAGTAGTCCTGGTTTACTGCTCTAAGCGTCCTTGTCAGAATGTAAAAAGAGTAGAGGTGAGCAAGAGTAGTCCTGGTTTACTGTTCTAAGCGTCCATGTCAAACTGTAAAAAGAGTAGAGAGGTGAGCAAGAATAGTTCTGGTTGACTGTTCTAAGCGTCCTTGTCAGACTGTAAAAAGAGTAGAGGTGAGCAAGAGTAGTTCTAGTTTACTTATGCGTCCACTTCAGAGCGAAAGAAGAGTGGCCATTACTTGACAGCCTTCCCAAGGCTGTCAGGTCCGCTGCAAAAGCGGTAAAACATAGGAGTGGCAAGTCCACAGTCAGGGGCAGCAGCCTGCTCATTGGATGCAAGAGCAAGAGAAGAACTGAGCCGATATGTGGCTGTGCGAGACTGAGCTGTGACAAGGTGTATGTGAATACTACATCTACATATTTCCTGGCTAATTATTCACAATCATTTCACGCAGTGTGCTATGTTGGTCTAAAACAGAACTAAATGTTGACTCAGTGTGTTCTCTAGAACAATTTTTATTGGCCTTTTCTGTAAGTCTGCTGAAAAGTATTCTTCATTTTGTGAGTGTACTCCTTCTGTCCCCCGATTGAGGTCAATCGCGGGATGGGTTTTTTTTTTTTTTTAATAATTTTTTTTTATGATTGATCTGTCAATGGCGCATAGTGTCAATTGTTGACAGTTTTCACGTGCCTGTGAATGGTGGAATCAGGGACAGCTGACGTCAGATGGATTTTCAGATTCTGCGAACTGAATCCTGCCACTCTTTTTGGTGTGTCGTAAAGGAGCATAAATTCATCAGGTATATTGTGGAACACATCTGAAATCACATTCACCGAACGAAAACAAAACAACGCAAAACAAAGCGAAACGAAAAGAACTTCGAACACGTGCATGCGCAGGACTGAAATAAAATTGACCCCGTCGAAAATCCAAATGCTTCGACAGGGAGATAACTATTAAAGGGTACAGTTTACAGCCCTCGCCTCCACCTCCTACACCCCCTTTTATGCTAAAGATATTTCCCATGGATCGCCCGACTTTTTTTTTTATGTCGACATAAAAATAAAGCCGACTGCTCAAGACTCCGGACATCATCTTAGCAAGTTCAAAAGATGAAATGACAGGTGTTTCTTGCTTGAACAGCCCCATTGCAGAGTTTCCGCAAGAGGAGATGAAACTAAATGCGCATATCAAAACAACAATCAGGAAAAAACGTACCTGTCATGACGCCCGTTCTTCAGGTGCATGTTGTGCAGTGTGTCAGCAAGACGGAGTCAGACACAGCAGTGCCCACAGGTTACGGGAGTAACTGTTTACAAAATTAATGGATGGGATTCCACTCCACACCCACTAAACGAGGTGGGTCAAACAGTTTCTCACGGTGGGTCATCATTCGACTGTACAAAACTCGTTCTGTTGTACACCAAACATTCTCCACACTGTTGACATCAGAGTCACTGTCGGCCATGAACGATGCTGATCGTGGTGGGCAGAGGAGACCTGATCCGGCCCGATGCACGTGTGTGTGTGTGTGTGTGTGTGTGTGTGTGTGTGTCGTCGTTGACGCGTACAGCTCAAAGAAAATGTGTGATGAAACAGAGTCCAGTCTAATCTGGCCTGAGTAAACTGCCATAGCATTCACCTGTGCGTTTACATGTTAAATTGATCAGCTTAAAGAGACGACCTCTTCTACCGGCCTTTTGTTGTTGTTGTTGTTGTTGTTGTTGTTGTTAGACTTAAACCGAAGGATGATAACTGATGTTTGACGATTTCAAACAGCAACTGAACGGTTTTTCAGTGTTGACAGTATCCTCCGTTCGGCTGCATTGTGTAGACAGCAGTGTTGATAATCATGACAAGCCGGCAGCAACTACAAAACCACATCATTGCGACTGCCGATGTGAGAAAATAACATCCTGTTATTGTTGCGTGTAAGTGTCTCGTCGACTTTCTTTTTTTTTCTTTTTTCTTTTTTTTTTTCTTTTTTTTTCTGACGAACTTTTTTCTGTCTTACTTTTGCTTCCGTCGCGAGGAATTCTCTGCCGCGAAAAACTTGCAGACAACATTACATCGAGGGCTAGGAATAATTACTAGACGACACAACATCCAAATTGCAGACGACAATTTCATCGAAATGAAAAAGTCAACGCGAGACAATCCGTGGCTGCAGTTCACGCGTTTTTATTTTTAAGCCTATTATTTCCCCTGCTTATTTCAGCAAAAAGGCCAGGTCGTAATGTGGTCATTTTTACCCTTCACTCGTTTCGCGAGTTTTTTTTTACCTTCCCTGTCACACACACACACGATTTAAGATGGCCCTTTTTGTGTCAGTTCCATTTTTCATTTTTTCCACTCTCCTGAACTTTTAAAGTTTTAAAATACAGAAAGTGCTTGTATTTCTCCCACTTGCTCGTTGTCTTGATGCGTCTTTCTTATTGTGATGTAAGAGTGCACAGAAACTTTTAGGCCTACATCTTCTTCTTCCCTTCTTCTTCTCATTAGTATTAGTATCATCATCATCATCATCATCATCATCATCATCATCATCATCATCATCATCATCATTTCTTATGATTATCATTATTATCATCGTTGTTACTACTGCTACCACCACACCACCACCCACGACCACCACACCCACCACCACCCCACCACTTCTACTACTACTGGCTTCTACTACTACTGCTACTACTACTACTACTACACTACGCGGGTCTCATTGATAACTGAAAAAGCTCTAAACGATGGAGTCAGTTGTGTGTCAGGGACTAGGTCATGACAGGCCTACACAACGCCCTAACTGCTGACCAGTCAGGCTGCAGAGGAGAGGGGACCACCACACCCTCACTTCATGGTGTTTACCGCCCAGCCGACCGCCAAGGGCCACAGGAGTGGAACCCAGCAAAGCTGAACATTTACTGGAACGGTACATAACAACGGATGTGTGTATTTCCACATAATCCCCAGTCTTCTCCCCCTGAGTGGTGGTCTACACCGTTACTTAAACACAAAAGAGAAGAAGCCACGACTAAGCGTAAGCAATTATTGGTCGCCAGGAGGGGGCGTAGTAGATAGTGACCTGTGTATGTTGGATCAGAACAGGCACCACTGAACGCCGCCTAAGTGACTCGGCAGCAGTGCAGTGTCCCTCCTCCCGGTGGGTTGGCTCTTGTCAACTTGACATTGACTGCTCCCTGTGGATTGCCGGTGCCTGGGCTGCGGCCGGACCGGATTGTGGCTGTGGACAGGAGGTCGGGAAGAGCGGCGTGGTTGCAATGCAGCTGAGGAGTGGCACAGAAGATGGGACAGCGGGAAAAAAAAAAAAAAAAACAGAGAAGAAGTCACGGAAGGCTGATGTAGGAGGAGGTGCCACCAGGCCCAGTGCGGTACATTTTGCAGACTCCGATTTCACCTGATCATAGACTGCCAGGCACGACACAACCAAGGAAGTATGAGAACGAGCGCAACTCTCACGACAGAAGGCTGGGGAAAGAAGAGGAGACGTAGGAAAGCAGGGACAGGGGGAAGAGACGCAATCTCACATTGGGTGTTAGCCCCCGATGTCACCTGACTCCAAAATGACCTTCTCTGGCACAACACTGACATTAAGTGCCTATCAGGTAATAGGACGTAAATCTCACCATCCTCCTATCCTGTCTACACCAATGTCCGTCCTTACCATGTCCCTATCGTTCTACCCAATGTTTGTTCTGCAGCTTCCCTATCTGTTCTGTCAGACCATGTGTCTGTTCTCCACTACGATCCCCTATCAGGTTCTACACGCATGTCTGTTCACAGCATTCGCTCCTCCTATCTGTTCTACACACAATGTCTGTTCCTTACCAGCGCATCCTCCTATCGTGTTCTACACCAATGTCTGTTCTCAGCATTCTCCTATCTGTTCTACAGGTCTGGTCTGGCCTCACAATCGTCCTATCTGTTTATCACATGTCTGTCCTCACCTCCCTCTATCTGTTCTAACACACCAATGTCTGTTCTCCGCTTCATTCCCACCATCTGCACCCATTCACGATCCTTGCACGCAACTCTATTACTCCCCTCTCCACCCCCCTCCCCCCCCCCCACCTTCTTTCGTCCAGCTGCAATGTCTGTTCTCAGCACACCAGCTACAACAACTGCTGTTCGAACCACCTGCCTCCTTCCAAGAGCTGGGAGCCCTGCTGGCCTTAGGCCTACGCCCTCATCCAACATCGTGCTGTTCTCCAACTTCTAACCGCCAGGCTACGTCTGTTCAGCAGCAGCACCAGCAGGTTCAAGGAAGCAGAGGGCGGCAAGAGGCCCAGGACAGGAGACGTGCCAACACAACGGGGTGGACCCAGCCGCGCCAAGGGCTGACTGACCTGTCCTTCCCCCAGGCAGGCAGGGCGGGCAGCGGGCAGGACCACAGATTGGGAACATGGAACTGTAACCGTAATCTCATCAGTTTAAGAGTATTCCAGGTCTCGGACGGTGATAAGGGAGAACGTGGGCAGGGCAGAAAGCGGATTCGAGTGGAAAACGTGTCTGTCGTTGAAAGTCTGTCCTACCTACTTCACTTCTGGCTTTTGCGTTCTCTATTCAGATTACGGTCCCGTCTGTTGGTCTTGATCTGTCCGTCCTTTGTCGCTCTCCTGTCCACTGAATGTCTGTTCTGTCTGTCTGTCTTCTCTCTGTCGTCTCTCTCTCTTGACAACTCTTCCTCCCCTCCTCCCTCTCCGATCCTCTCTTCTCTCTGTGCCGTCTTGTCTGTCGTCTGTCTGTCGGTCCTACTCTCTCCCTGCAGTGCCAACTTCAAGGCTCACTAGCTATCCTTAAGTACTGCCCTCTGGATCATTGAAACTGTGATGCTTCATGCGATTCTCCACGGTTTGTACTTTTTGCTTTTGTGTGAACACCCCCCACTTGTGGTACTACTTTGAAACATTTCGATTTTGAAAACTCACCATACTTGAAGTCCAACATGTATTCCTACAGTGTCACAGCTTGGGCTTTTTTCCACTTATTTTCATACATTCATCCTTTGCTTCTCACGCTGCAGTTTGTACTGATCACAGTAGTGTGCACACCAGCTACAACCTGCTGTTCGAAACCCACCTGCCCCTTCCCCAAGAGCTGGGAGTTGCTGGCCTTAGCCTACGCCCTCACCATATGCAACTCATCGTGCTCTTCGCCAACTTCTACCGCCACCCCACCACGTCAACGAAGCAGCAGCAGCAGCAGCAGCAGGACAAGGGAACACTTCGACATGAACTTACCCCAAGAGGCGGGACAGGAAACTCACCCCACCATGCCAACACAACGGGGTGGACCACAGCCGCGCCAAGGGCCGACACCACGTCCTCCCCCAGGTTCAGCAGGGAGGGCAGCGGGCAGGACCACAGATTGGGAACATGGAACTCAACCGTTTTGAATCTCATCATTTTAAGAAGTATTCCAGGTCTCGACCGGAATTTGCAGACACCAAAACTCACCCCACTTGAGAAAGTGAACATTTCGACATGAACTGTGCCCCAACTTGTGTCGACAGCAAAACTCACCCCAATGTCTGTCTGAAAATGTCGACATGAACTCCTTCTATCTGTCTCTCTCGCAACTCAAAACTCACCCTCCTCCGTTGCCAACAAGAAACGACCCAACATGAACTCACCCAACTGTCGACAGCAAAACACCTCTCACTCCCATTTCACAACCATGACAACTCCCTCAATCGAACTCGCACTCTCCCCGGACATTACCCATTGCCGACGGCCCCTCTCTCTTGAAAACTCCGACATGAACTCACCCGACATTCCCGGACAGCAAAACTCATCTCACCATTGCCAACAATGAAAACCCCGACATGAACTCCCTCTCCCCGACACCAAACTCTGCCCGTGACTTGTTTTGTCACCATCCCACAGTTCACGTTAATGCCAACATCTCAAACAAATTTGTTTTCCAATACTCAGTTGCTTCACAAACTACTAAGTTACACCAAGATTACGCATCCCTCCATTGCCAACAATTGAAACTGACATGAACTCACCCCAATGAAACTCCGACAACAAAACTCACCCCCATTGGTTTGTAACGAACACTTCGCTTGAACTCACCCCAACATTGGACAAAGCAAAAACACATCCACCATTGCCAAGCAAACACGAAATTTTGACATGAACTCACCCCAACATTGCTTGACAGTCAAAACTATTCCCCACCATTGCCAACAACGAAACACCCGACATTGAACATACCCCAACATTGCGACACAACACTCACACCCCTACCATTGCCAACAACGGTGCACAGTACATGAAACTCGACGCAGCTCACCTAACATTGCCGACAGACAACCTCTAACTCACCCCACCATTGCCAACACGAACACTTCGACATGAACTCACCCTAACATTGTCGACAGCAAAACTCAGTCCACTATTGCCAACAACGAACCACTTCGACATGAACTCACCCTAACATTGCGACACACCAAACAACTCACCCCACTATTGCCAACCAACGAACACTTCGACATGACGTAACTTACCCCAACATTGCCGACACCAAAACAAAACTCACCCCACCATTGCCAACAACGAAAAACCCCGACTTGAACTCACCCTAACATTGCCGACACCAGCAAAAACATCACCCCCACCATTATCCCCCCACAACGAAACACCCTCTCGACATGACTCGCCCTAACATTGCCGAACACCAAAACTCACCCCACCATACCCCACCATTACCATAACGAACATTTCGAAACATGAACTTACCCCCTACATTTGCCGACACAAAACTCACCCCCACTGTTTGCCAACAATGAGAACCCGACATGACCTCACCCTCATATGCCGACAAAACCCAAACAAACCTCCACACCCCCATCATTGTCAACATGACACCCACACTCGACATGAACTCCCCCAACATACCCTTACACGCCCGCCCTATAAACACACTCAACACACAAGACCAAACAACACTGTCATGTCTAACAAAAACCAAAAAAACCCCTACACCACTCATACAACTCACACGACTGAAAGTATCACGGGGCCGATCACTGACTCGTGACCCTGTATTGTTCTGGACCCATATGTGATTATTTCACACAGAGAGCAGATACTCACAAAGATAGAGAGAGAGAGTAACCAGAGAGAAGAAGAGAGAGAGGAGAAACCAATCTCAGCCCTCACCATTCGCCTTCAGCAACACGCCACAACTTTCCGACATATGTGCATTGAACACTACACAACAACCCACAATGCACACATTCTACGCCGTCTACAGCACTACTCATACCCTCACCATCGTTCCCCCCAACACACTGTTCCCAAACCACCCTCACATGAAGCTCCAGCTCCTCCAACGATTAGGCCCACGCGCGACCGGCCGAAACTCAGCCCGCGGCAAGCATACAAACATCCAACATGCAACACTCCCAGTACACATTTCCGTTCGACCTACGGACACACAACAATTGCAACAGATGAACAACAAACGGACCGTATATCCTTAAGCTCAACATCAGAAACACAATGCACACACCCAACCATTTCCTGGCATGCCCATACTCAACAAAAAACCACACACACCCCTTACCCAAAATAATTGCCACAAGCAAGTAAAAAACCACCCACGCCCAACATGAAACTCGTGCCCCAACAATGTAAGGCCGAACACGGCAAAACTCACTGCACCCCAAACCGATTGCCAACAATGACACCCCCCGACATGCTTCGTAGAACTACAACCGTAACTGTGACAAACCACAACTGTACAGACGCAGAACAGCACACTCAATCCCACCATTACCAACCACGAAACACTTTACTTTTGTAACGAACTGAACTCATCAGACATGACTCACTCAACATTAACCCGACAGACCATACAACTGCAGATAACACCCCAGCCCCGTTGGTGACCAGACCAATAAGTACCGTCACTCCCCTGTGCATGAACATACGGATCCCGGTAGCTAACGGACAAAACCTGTCTGACCCACTGAAGCAAAACGAAGACTCCATGACAATCAGGTCGGGCCGCCCACCCGAGCCTGTAATATTGACCATACCCACTGAAATAACTGAATATAACACTTGCGACTTTATGCAACTCTCCCCAATCCCATAGCTCGAACATTCCACCCATCAGCATCGTACCGTTAGACACAAAATTAAATATACCCCAATACCGCCCTTGGCCCCAACACGGATAACTAAGACGACTACCGATGCCACCTGTGTGACCAATATCATGTCACCACCTGCACAACACGTACTCTGGCCGACATCAAACACGGAAAATTCATCTCACCACCCGCAAACCCTAAAGATGGGACAACAACCGCACAGAGAAAACGTTAAAAAGCCATATTCCATGTTTGTTAAGCCAGACGAACATGCGCGGGGGAGAGTGGTGTGTGGGGCGTATTCGCTGTTGGGGCTGGGGGGGGCCGCGTGGTGAAGGTGTCAATCCCATCTACTCGCTCTTTGCCCTCAGGGCCCCGGCGCCCAGCGTGACGCCGCTCAGATGGGCGCAGCGGCGGCCGGTTCCGGTGCCCTGGTGGCTCCGGGGCGCCCGGGGGGGTTGCCCTAGGCGCCGGCGCGACTCGGAGGCGCGGCGCGCAGCACGCTCGCCCGGGGGGCGGTCCAACACTAAAATGCAGCGCGCTCCCGGCGCCGGAGGGCTCTCGGCCCCGTCCACCGCCGTCCGCCTCGCGCGGAGAGAGGCGCAGTCCGCGACGAGGCCGCGCGGCAGCCGACCGGCTCGGTCCGGCCGACCCCTCACGGCGACGTATACCTCCCCCCCCTCCCCCCCCCCCCCCCCTCCGTTCTACTTCCCAACTACTACCCCCCACTTGCCATAACTCCCCCTTTACTCCCCACTCCCCCTCACTCTCCCCCCCCCCCCCCCAATACTATCCCGACATTCTCATCTTCCCCCCCAGCCCCCCCCACCCCCCCCCCCACTCCTCCCTTACTACCCCACTGCTACTCCACTTCACTCCTACCTCCCCACTCCGTCCCCCCCTCTCCCACTCCCACTCTCCATCTACTCCCCCCCCCCCCACTTCTTCACTACTGCCCCCCCCCCCCCCCCCCCCATACTTCCCTACTCCCTACTACTGACTTACTCTCCCCTACTCCCCCCCATCCCCACCAATACCCCCCCCCCCCCCCCCCCCCCCCGCCCAATCCTCCCCCCCTCTCCCCCCCCCCCCCCCCCCCATGAACTCACCCCAACATTGCCGACACCAAAACTCACCCCACCCATTGCCAACAATGAAAAACCCCGACATGAACTTAGCCCCAACATTGCTGACAACAAGCCTCATCACCCCACCATTGCCAAAATGAAAACCCCAACATGAACTCATCCCAACATCGCCGACAACAACAGCTCTAACACAAACTCACCCCACCATTCCTGACAACGAAAACTGACATGAACTCACCCCACAATTGCCGACAACAAAATATCTCACACAAACTCATCCCAGCATTGCTAAAAACGAAAACTGACATACAAATTTACCCCAAACCATTGCCAAACTGACACAAATTCACCCCACTATTGCCTACAGCAGCAAAAAAATTTGATACAAACTCAACTTCCCCCAATCCTACATCATTGCTGACAACAAACTGACACAAACTCACCCTACCGTTATCAACAGCACCAACTGACACAAACTCTCCTCTCCAAAGACAAAACCCTTGACACAAACTTTCTCCTACCATCGCCTACAAAAACAAAAACTCGCCCCACCATTGCCAAAGATGAAAAGTATGACACGAATTCACCCCCACTGCTATCCCTCCAACAAAAACTGACAACAACTCAACTCATCATCTTCGAAAATGACCATTCTGAGGTGATCTCACCCCACAATAGCCGACAACGAAAACTCTGACACTACTCAATCTGCTTATCTCCCCTGGTTCACTGTTCTCTGCTGCTGAATCCTGTGTGTAGCGTGCCCGTGTTCATTACGACTCTCTGTTCTACTACTGCTTATGTAGAATTGGTGCACGCATGCGCTCATAGTTCTATTCTCTCTCTGTGTCTCTCTCTCTCTTTTTATTTATTTTTATTTATTTATTTATTTATCATTTTGTTTCTTTTTAAACATCTAATCGATTTGGTCTTTTTCTTGATTAGTTCGTAAGCATGCTTTTTCCCTTTTTGACTAATGTGTGAACTGAGTCTATAAAATCTTGACGTTTTGGTTGTGTGTGTGTGTGTGCGCGCGCGCGCGCGCGTGCGTGCGTGTGTGTGTGTGTGTGTGTGTGTGTGTGTGTGTGTGTGTGTGCGCGCGCGCGCGCGCGCGTGCGTGCGTGTATGAGTGTGTGTGTGTGTGCGCGAGAGAGAGAGAGAGAGAGAGAGAGAGAGAGAGAGAGAGAGACTTTGTGAATATCTTTTGTCAACCTTTCTTTCTGCTTTCAATCACATTTATTGAAAGAACAATGTGGGGTGCCTTCTATAGATTTCAGGGTTCAGTGGGCTATGTATTTTCTATGAGCGAAACAAAAAGCTCAGACGTAGGCCTAATTTCTAACATGCTTGCCATATTTGTGTGAATTCATGACACTTAAGCCGAAATAGGCGAATTACCACTCTTATTATTGTTATTCTTGTTTGACAAGCTTTGCTATTGTTTGGCGTGGACAGCTTGCTTTGCATGTGAGGTGCTGACATGTATAAATCTCCATTATTATGATCACTATCACTATGACGTCAGACGGGCGATGAGTACCATGTGTTCTTTGGTCAAGCGAAATCCATCAACGACAGTCTGGCCACATGAAGTCACAGATATGGTGGACAGTTGGTTGGAATGGGGAGGGGGGGGGGGGGGGGCCAGGGTGAAATGGAGACAACCAATCCAGGTTAACAACCTCCCCCCCCCCCCCCCCTTCCCCTAATGAATGGAACGGGGCGACTGTAGCGTCATCATATCGCTCCTAAGCTTGACCAGCACACTTAGTTTACCCAAAGCCTTTCCAATGCCACCATCATCCCAGTTCCTTTCACATCTACAGTGCCACCCATTCCGACTCGTCACCCCCCGCCACAGTCCCCGCACCACAGGGAGCAGTCGATGTCAAGTCGTCACGAGGCAACCCACCGGAGGAGACACTGCGGTGCTGCCAAGTCACTTCGGTGGTGTTCAATGGCGCCCTGTTCTGATCCAACATACGCAGGACACCACCTACTAAGCCCCCCTACTGACGACAATAATTGCTTCGTCACGGAGCCGGCGTGAGTGAGCTCTCTCTTTCCATCACCACGTCTGTCCAACGACAGCCCCCATGAGCTTGCCAATACTGGTGACCCAACAGAATCAAACCAAGGCCATAGACGCGGAGAGGCCATAAAAACTGAGAACACCATGGGAACAAGACATGACGGGATACAGAATTTGAGATATTTTTCAAAGCTGATCGATGAGGCTGAGGATCATGAAGGCAATGCCACGGTTTCCGTTTTGGTCCGAGACTGTATGACAGGACTGTACTCTGCGCTTACTTTCATATACGTCCTGGCGTCAACCAGTTCTGAGAGAAACAGACACCTGCAGTGTTAGGAAATTCAAGCGATACTCTCATAGGCACATCCATTAAGTAAATGAATCTCGACTGTGTGGTCCCAGTCTTCCCAAGTGAGCCTCTAGCAAACTCAACTCTGGATAAGAGACGGTCAGGGCAGAAAAATCCCACAAAATAAATGGCTCAGACGGGAATCGAACCCACGACCACCCAACCAGGAGTCTGTGACGCTAACCACTTCGCCATGGCAAATAGTCTCTTCCCAACTCTTTTTGCTTGTGTGTCTGTGTGATAGCGTAATTTATATGTATACATGTGTGTGTGTGTGTGTGTGTGTGTGTGTGTGTGTGTGTGTGTGTGTGTGTGTGTGAGTAAGATAGATAGAAAGATCTAATTAATATGCATGCACGCGCCAGCGCTCGCCTGTGTGTGTGCAAGCGGCGACACTGTAATTTATATGCATACATGCGTGTGGGAATGTATTACCTACAGACAATTATATTTATCTATCTATAATGCTGTAACTGTTCCACCCTGTATGATCAGTGGAGAACACTCCATTGTATACCTGTTGGGATGGTGTGCATATGCCTGCAACCTTTTACAGATCAAAAGACAATGACGCACTTTATGAAGCAGTATTACTTTTTATGCACATATTCCTTTATTTTGTTTGACATGGACTCCCTGGTCTCCTTTGCACGATGACTCTCTGCCTAATGTCTGTCATTAAAGAAGTTTGTGTCCAGTTGCGTTGTGTGCTGTTCTTGGTCCAACTGTTCCCATAGTTCCAAGGCCTAACCAGCATGTTGGGTGAATGCGGTGGTCTAGAATCCCTCGAAGTCTCGTCCTTCTCAACAACTTCCTCATCTGTCAAGAGAACCTTCTTGTCTTAAATCATGCAGGCTATCACATATCTTCCCTATCTGTATAGCCAACCTTCTGGTTTTCAATCACGCAGGCTATCATCTCTCTTCCCTATAGTCAAGCTTGTAGTTTTCAATCATGCAGGCTAAGATCTATATTCCCTATTTGCAATCATGCAGGCTATTATCTATCTTCCTTACAGTCAACCTTGTAGTTTTCAATCAATCAGGCTGTCATCTATCTTTCTTACAGTCAACCTTGTAGTTTTCAATCAATCAGACTGTCATCTATCTTCCTTATAGTCAGCCTTGTAGTTTTCAATCAATCAGGCTGTCATCTATCTTCCTTATAGTCGACCTTGTAGTTTTCAATCATGCAGGCTACTTCCCCACAGTCAACCTTGTAGTTATTTACAGGTTATCATCTATCCTCCCTACAGTTAACCTTGTAGTTAAAAATCATACAGGCTGTCATCTATCTTCCCTACAATCAACCTTGTAGTTATTTACAGACTATCATCTATCCTCCCTACAGTCAACCCTGTAGTTATAAATCAGGCATGCTGTCATCTATCCTACCTAAAGTCAACTTTGTGGTTATAAATCATGCAGGCTATCACCTAGCTTCCCCACAGTCAACTTTGTAGCTAAAAATCATACAGGCTATCAATCATCTATCCTCCCTACAGTCTCCCTTGTAGTTATAAATCATGCAGGCTGTCATCTCGTGGCTAATTGGGTGTAGCGTCTGTGGACCAGTGTGACGGGCAGTGACGCCTCCTGGCTGAAATGGCCTCTTTGCACGATGACTCTCTCTGCCTAATGTCTGTCATTAAAGAAGTTTGTGTCCAGTTGCGTTGTGTGCTGTTCTTGGTCCAACTGTTCCCATAGTTCCAAGGCCTAACCAGCATGTTGGGTGAATGCGGTGGTCTAGAATCCCTCGAAGTCTCGTCCTTCTCAACAACTTCCTCATCTGTCAAGAGAACCTTCTTGTCTTAAATCATGCAGGCTATCACATATCTTCCCTATCTGTATAGCCAACCTTCTGGTTTTCAATCACGCAGGCTATCATCTCTCTTCCCTATAGTCAAGCTTGTAGTTTTCAATCATGCAGGCTAAGATCTATATTCCCTATTTGCAATCATGCAGGCTATTATCTATCTTCCTTACAGTCAACCTTGTAGTTTTCAATCAATCAGGCTGTCATCTATCTTTCTTACAGTCAACCTTGTAGTTTTCAATCAATCAGACTGTCATCTATCTTCCTTATAGTCAGCCTTGTAGTTTTCAATCAATCAGGCTGTCATCTATCTTCCTTATAGTCGACCTTGTAGTTTTCAATCATGCAGGCTACTTCCCCACAGTCAACCTTGTAGTTATTTACAGGTTATCATCTATCCTCCCTACAGTTAACCTTGTAGTTAAAAATCATACAGGCTGTCATCTATCTTCCCTACAATCAACCTTGTAGTTATTTACAGACTATCATCTATCCTCCCTACAGTCAACCCTGTAGTTATAAATCAGGCATGCTGTCATCTATCCTACCTAAAGTCAACTTTGTGGTTATAAATCATGCAGGCTATCACCTAGCTTCCCCACAGTCAACTTTGTAGCTAAAAATCATACAGGCTATCAATCATCTATCCTCCCTACAGTCTCCCTTGTAGTTATAAATCATGCAGGCTGTCATCTCGTGGCTAATTGGGTGTAGCGTCTGTGGACCAGTGTGACGGGCAGTGACGCCTCCTGGCTGAAATGGCCATTGGTCAGCCAGAGGAAGGACAGAAGACAGCCCTGCGCACAGACGAACAGAGCCCACCGGCGATGAAGGAGTACAGAACACAGGCATGCATGCATACACACTCATGTGTACGCACTCGCGCGCACTTGCGTGCATGTAGGAGCATGCTCACACAAACCCATAGATCACACACACACACACACACACACACACACACACACACACGGGCCCTTGCCCACCCATGCGCGCACACACACATTCACGCAAACACACGCATACAACTGATAACGATAGACGGTATCGGAACAGTGCACGCTTGGAAAACATTGTTGTCGAACTTACCGGAAGTAATGAAACTGTAACTATGGAAATAACTTGACAACGAGAGAAGCGGAAACGATTGGAGAGTCAACGAACTTGTGTACAAGCCGAGGAGGCAATGTTCCAAAGTACATTTACAGTTAAACTTTTCATCAGGGATCAGCAAACACATCACGACGTGGCCCACGCAGCGGTGAAAGGTTACTCTATGATAATGAGGGTATCACATGGCATGCTTCGGTTTCCATGACTCTCAGTGATGTTCACTGTAAAAATATGCTAATTCGCAATCCGCTATAGCGGATGTCACAGAGAAAGCGGTGTGCGCGGGATGTCCACGGACCTCAAGGCGGAGTGAGTTAAAATCTCTTCAAGTTGTATTCAGGATGTTGAAGTGGAAAGGATGTAACATTTTTTACACTCATTGAAATTAAAGTTGGAGTACTTTGCTTATTTATTATTTTTCCCCCACTTGTCCCTCCTCCAGCACTTGGTTGCAGGGATGGATTTTCAAAGATGTGAAGGCAAAGTATTGACTTTGCAGAATGGACGATTGGACGACGCTAGTTTGGTTTTAATGGTGTGTGTGTGTGTATATGACTGTCAGTTGAAATTTGCTTTATTTTACTGCTTGTTAGGGTGGTTTGGTTTTGATGTGGTTGTGTGTGTATGACTGTCATTGTTGTTTTCTTTACTGTACTATTTGTTGTCACTTTGATTCATAGGTGAGACTGAGTGTAAAAAAAATGGTGCTATGTGGTTCTTTCATGAGATGAATACCTTACTCCATCTGGGCTGTGCCTGATTCCGTAACTGGTCTGACACTCACCACATCCCAAAACCACAGTCATGTGCTCTGAGCACTAAGATACATTTTTTTTTTTCGTACCTTGGAAAAATGGGAATATTTATGACTTTTCAGAATTGTCATGGATTCTTAACCTCCACCAAGGAGGCTGATGTTTTCACCTGCATCCATTGGTTTGTTTGTTGCTTTATCTGTCAGCAGACCCCCAAACTGCTGAACCTGCTCGACCAAACTTGGTCAAAAGATTGAATAGGGTCCAAAGATGTGTCCATTAAATTTTGGTGCAGATCCAAAACAGCAATTCTATAAGATAATTGCAAATTTTAGCTTGAAATAAATAATGGAACTGATTTTAACGAGTACCTGGGAGGTAAATTTGTCTAAACCAGTTATTACTTTTTCCAGGCAAAAGAAATGATTTTGTTTTCAAGTCAAGTGAAGAACACTTTATTATCTCCAAAGAGAATTTAAGAGTGGCCAGAAGAACATGTCTATGGATCTATATTTAACAAATCACAGATCACATCCACCCATCCACCTACCCACAACACAGAATCATACACACACACACACATATATTCAAAAAAAAGGGCGACAAAACAAAAGCAGAGAACTATAGACCTGTATCTCTCACATCTATATCAGCAAAAGTACTTGAACATATAATATATAGTAGCATAATGGACCATCTTGACAAAGATGACTTCATAAATAACGCCCAGCATGGTTTTAGACAGCGAGGGAAGATCTTAATAACTGTCTTAACAACAGACAGCAAATAGATGCACTTTTATTAGACCTTTCTAAAGCCTTTGATAAGGCTGACAATGAGAGCCTGCTACTTAAATTAGAACACATCAGCATTGGCGGTTCTTTGCTAAATGGGTCCAGATCATTCCTCGTTGGGAGAATGCAGAAAGTTATTGTGGAAGGGTCGTCATCCCACTTTAAACCAGTCTTGTCAGGTGTACCACAGGGAACTGTTCTGGGGCCCTTGTTTTTTTTTAATTGTATAAATGACATAAGTAGAAATCTCTCTCCCGGAATTACTATAAGGCTTTTTGCAGATGACAGTTTAGTATATAGAACAATCAGAAGCAAGAATGATACACGCATTATACAAGAAGATCTAAACGCTTTACAAGAACGGGAAAGAACTTGGAAAATGGAATTTCATCCCCAGAAGTGTCAAGTGTTGCGTATATGTAATAAACGCTCACCAACTAGATCAGAATACTCTATTCACAATACTATTCTTAAAGAAACCAATGCTGCAAAATATTTAGGCGTGATTATAGATAGTCATCTCAAATGGAAAGAACATTACAATTTAGTATGTAAGAAAGCAAACAACATCTTAGCTTTCTTATACAGGAATATCAACGACTGCTCCCAAAAGGTTAAGGACGACTGCTATAAAAAAACACTGGTTAGACCAGTACTGGAATATGGCTGCTCAGTCTGGGATCCTTACAATCTAAAGGACATTGATAACCTCGAAACGATTCAGAAGAGAGCAGCATGGTTCGTAACGGGGAACCATATCAGAGAGAAAGGGAACACTTGGAAGAACATGAGGAAATTAGAATGGAAGCCCTTAGAAGAGAGAAGAGCTTTTATTAAACTTAATACCTTTTTCAAAGGCAGAGCTAAACTAATTGATATCCCAATGGAACAACTAGTATTCAATAAAAGTAGCACCAGGAGTGGCGGTCAATCTTATGCCATACCTGCATCAAATATTGACAGCCATTTACATTCATCTTATCCTAGTTCTGTAAGGCTGTGGAACTCACTGCCAGGTGACATCAAGATTGCCACAAATGCAGTCTCTTTTAAAAATCAAATTGATAAGATAAAATCTTGAGATCTGCATATTGATTGACTTTTCTATTTTAACTTCCCCATATATTTCATGGTTACCTAGGCCTTAACCTGGCCATTGCTTTTAAACCTTTTAAATATCATGTGTGACCCCTTTTTGCCAAATTTTGCTCCTGGGGCCAACAGGTTGAGTCGCATTTTCTTTTTTTTTTTTAACATGTGTGCTGGTGGTGACCTACTCATTTTTGAGTGAACCAGTCTTTTAGGAAGAAGAGGAAAAGGATATATAATATACAAACAAGCTTTCTGAACTGGATATCAAAAGTTAAGTTTTGATGCAGGAGTTTGATGGAATTGGGAACAAAATTGATTTTAGTTCTATTTGTTTTGAATTTTGGAATTTGAAATCTTCATACTGATGATATAACATTGCAGTTTTAAGAACATGAGAACTGTCGGCAGCAAAAATCATATTTATCAATCTGTCTTTGCTTTTACCCAATAATCTTTTCACATGTATTCACCACTCTGTTCAAAATGTTTTGTTTTTCACACTGAGATTTCCAAACCAGCATAGAAAGCCAAAGGACTGCAATGATTCTACAAAAACAGCGATAAAACATATTTAAGATGCCCATTTCAACAGCAAGAGACCCAAAGTTTCTAAAGACAGTATATTCTAGATTGGCATTTTTTGTAGATGAATTGAGTATTTGCATTAAAATTCAGCTTACTATCTAAAATAGTACCCAGATACTTATATTCACTTACATGTTCCGCCTTGATGTTTTTGATATACAAGTGTGGGACAGGAGCTGGGTTTCTTCGAAAATCAATCACCATCTCCTTCGTCTTACAAACATTCAAAAGTCTATGCAGTGATTGTTCCTTCTTCCAGTGTTCACAGCAGCAGTGTGGGTGAAGCTCCTCTCTTAGTAAGGCAGTCCGCTAACTGTTGATGTGTGTCACACCATTTCACCTCTTCCGCAATGCCTTTCTCCATCAGCTCTTTGATCACACCGATTTCTAGCCTCAACTGTTTTTCTATCACAATGATAATAGTGCCAGAGAGGTACCCAAGATCTGAGAAGCAAGTTGAGCTAATGCGCAGATCAGACATGTGCCAAGTGGTATCCAAGAGCTGCTCATCTTAAATCCCTATCTTGGTCATCAATTCATTTATTCATCAGCTGTAAATACCGTGACGCAATGTGGATTTGAAACTTAGCAGGTGTGGTGTAGTGTATATGGACCAGTTCGCATGTGGCGACACCTCCTGATAAAACTAAAACTCCTTAAAAAACATCTTCATGACAACTGCATCCACAGGATTGATAACTCGCCTTCCAAAAATCTTTAAAATTACAGTAAGTCCACACTGCAGAGAGCATCAATGCATGGTGCACTTCGAATCAACAGTGACAGCAAGTCAAGGCCTCAGCAGTTGTCAATGTGTGTACACACACACACAAAATAAAAAACACACAGACAGTTTCATTTTATATATATAAAATTTTCGCTTAAAAAGCTTCTTCATACTGGCCAGTAAAGAAGCTTTTTAAATTTTATAGAATATACAATGTGTGAAACTGTCTATATATTTTACAAGTTTTTACCCCAAGTATATTTGGGACATCCTAACAATATTGAAAACTATATATATATATATATATTTTTTTATTTGTGTACGGGTAAAATTATCACTAACACTCATACACGGGCCTAACACTCAACAAAACAACAAAACAACATCAACAGGATGATTTGAATAAAATGAATACTAAAACAAAGTTGAACGTCTTTTCCCACAGGGATTACTTTTTAATACTCAAGCTTTCGCTACAAAGGCTTCATCAGGAATTTATTCATTCTCGATGAAGCCTTTGTGGTGAAAGCTTGAGTATTTAAAGTCATCCCTGTGGGAAAAGACGTTCAACTTGTTTCAGTATTCATTCTTTGTTCTTGAGGAGTGGTGGGGGGGGGAAAAGCATTGTTCGTGAGTCAGTACAGTAATAAAGCGTGACCTGAGGAAGGCCAAGTGCCGAAACGTCGTGAGATGACAACTTGCTTGTTTGGTCTTGTCATTTGAAAGAGTGTCTATATATATATAAAACAGATAAAAACAACAGACTCATAGATCATAATTCAAATATGTGTGTGTGTGTGTGTGTGTGTGTGTGTGTGTGTGTGTGTGAGAGAGTAATCTGACAGTAAATGGTTTCAATCAGTGTGTATATGTAAAAACAGAGTAATATAAAAAAAAAAAAAATGCTTATTCAATAAAAAAAAAATATAAAAAGCAAACAGACAAGAAACTATGCGACAAACAGGCATTCTCCAGACCTGTTACAAAAGAGACATGAACTAAATGCACCAAACCATCCTGCCCTCACGGCTGTGCCATCCAGACAGCTGCCCCATGGAGCAGACGTGGGGAGTTTTTATTATACTCCCTGTTTCGCTAGTATACTTAACATGTCAGACCATAGCATTAACGGCAGTTAGTCAGCTCTGCCAGGCCTAATTTTTTGTGGCTAATGCAGTAATAGGAGGTCACGCGACGCCCACCCTACTTCCGCCATAGGAAGAAAGCTGGTGGCCGCTTCCTGTTCCTCATTCAGCAAGGCCTGCGCACAAGGTAACCCCGAGAACCTTGGTGCTAGAGGGGAAGATAGTGCGGGCATTAGAGTCTGACATGGTAAGTATACTAGCCAAACAGGGAGTATAATAAAAACTCCCCATTTTGACACATCATATACTATACTATGTCAGACCATAGCAGAATTTAAAGGAATCGGAAGAGGGCCGAGAGTGCCCTAGCGGTTCTTGGGGTTAACCAATATAGCTGCATTAGCCGCCAGAAAGGAGATCCCTGTAGAACCACAGCAGCCTGGACATGTGGATATCCCTCAAATAAAAGTTTATAAAGGGATTTTCCGAACGCCAGTAGGCTGCCTCCAGTAGATGGCGCAGGTGGACAGAGTGCTGGAACGCTGTGAAGTGGCCAGCGCTCTGACCTCATGGGCCCGGGGAGATAGGACAGGGAGATGCTAGTACGCCTGGACATAGGCAGATCTCACCATCCAGGAGAGGCACCTAGAGATAGTGCCAGCCGAGATGTCTTCCTTATTATTGGGGTTGATAGAAATAAGGAGACATTTAGGGAGGAGCGCCTGGGGCGTGAGCGTTCCCAGTAGTGTCTCAGACACCTAGAAGGACACAGGTCCAAGTCTCCATGTCTCTTCCCCCCCTCCAGGATATCCGCCAGTGAGCAGATGACCAGGGAGGATGAGGAGTGCCCGGTTCCAGATTCTTAGCTAAGAATTCAGGAGGAACGTTCAAGAGACAAAGCCGTCCCTGTGGAAGGTAAAGACTCTGGGGTCCCCACTGAGGGCATGGATCTTGCTTCGCCTTCTGGCCGAAGCCAGGGCGAGGAGAAATGTGGTCTTCAGGGAAAAGAGGTCCCAAGGGGAATGTGCCTAGGGGACCGGGGCTCACGTAGAGCCACCCCCTCTTAGAGATCTATCAGAGAAGGAAGTCATTCTCAAAGGAGGGTCCGCCGAGCTGGCGAATAGAGGTACAGATAGCCAACCTGTAGCCCCGAATGGAGCTAGCAGAGAGCTTAAGAGAGGAGGATAGATGAGATAGAAAGTTGCCTATCTGGAGACTGGAAGAGTGATCATGGGGAACAGAGTTGCCTGATCACAGGAGACCCATCTCTCCCATCGGTAATAGTAGGTCCTGCAAGGCCCCCGCCCCCGCGAGTATGTTTAGGATGGACTGGGATCTGTCCGTCTGGGAGGCAGAGGCAGGTGCTCACAGTTGGGCTGGCACAGAAGCCAGGCATGAAAGCGGAGCAGCTGGGGGTTGGAGTGAGGGCGACCCGAGCGGGGTTGCCTGAGCATGTCTCACCGAGTGTTCAACTGTGGGGGGGGGGGGGGGGGGGTGAGGGACTTGAGGTCCGGAAACCAGGACAGGGTCGGCCACCATGGGGTATGAGGATGAGCCTGGTCTTTCCAGCCTTGTCTTCCTGATCACCTTGTGGAGGATTGGGAAGAGAGGGAAGGCGTATGCTATGAGGCCTGACCAAGGAAGGGATAGAGCGTCGATTGCAGACGCTTGGGGATCAGGGACGGGAGAGACATACCCTGGCGGATGACGGTTGAATCAGGTGGCAAAGAGGTCGACCATGGGCTGAACCAATGTTCCCACACCAAGGTTAGGGTTAGCCAGTTGAGGGTCCATTCCGTATGAAGGAGGGACCTGGACCGGCTGAGGGAGTCTGCCAGGACATTGCGGGTCCCCGTTATGTGTCTCATGCGGAGGGTGATTCCCCGTGTGTGACCCCAGTGGAGGAGAGCCTCTGTCCGGAGGGAGAGGCTGATGGAGCGAGCCCCCCCCCCCCCCCCCCTTGACATAGCAAGCCACCGAAGTGTTGTCCTTGAGCAGAACAAACCGGTGCAAGACCTGGGGTTGGAAGCGGTGGAGGGCAAGTCTGACCATTACCAATTCCAGGACTTTGATGTGGAGATGGCCAGTCTGTGCGTCCCACACTCCCGAGGCCTGACTGTTCTCCAAGTGGGCGCCCCTGCCTGAATTGGAGGACTCTGTGTAGGGTTCCAGGGGCTGGGTGGGAGGGAGATGGGAACCCCGGGGTTCAATGTGGAGGGGTTGAGCCACTCTATCGTAGCCCCTTGGGATCAAGGCCCAAGGGGAATGATCTGTTCCAGCGGTCGGAGGTCTGCGACCAACGATGATGGAACTCCCCTTGGGGTTGGGAGCACCCATACCTGCCAGACGAACCGTAGGTATCGTCTATGGTATGGGTGTATAGGGATCTGAAAGTAAGCGTCCTTCAGATCTATAGAGGCCGTCCAATCTGGTGGTGGATGGAGTCTCTGATCTGAGTCGGAGTTTCTATCCTGAATTTGGTGGGTCTGAGGGACCTGATGAGCCATCGGGGGTCTGGGCGGCACAGATCCAACTGAAGCGATGCCTGACGCCAAGACCCGGAGTTATGGTCAGTAGGGGGGGTCCCACCAAAGACTGGCCATAAGTCCTCCACCGGAGAATACACCACAGAGAAACACTGCTACAGCCCGATAATAACAGGCTACCCCACAGAGAAGCACCAGCACAGTCCAATAACCTCCTAAGCCTATGTACTAAAGCCTGTCATCACAGCAGCAGCCGCAGAATCAGGAGAGCATGCCCCAACATCAGAAGCATAAAACAGTAGTCCTCTCGGCGCAAACATCTGTCCATGCAAATAACTCCAGCAAATACCGTTAAAACATTTTCACAAAACTTCACACCAAAAATATTCTGCACCGTCCCCTCTCTAGTCCTGTCCACTTCCCCTCTTCTTCTCTCTCAGGCAAACACGACAACAAACGAATGTAAACTCAAAAAAGTGTGAGCGGCCCAAAGGGTTACACTCATGCTGCCTTTCAAAGGCATGGTGGCGGCCAGGCAGAGCAGTGCAACGTAAGGCTGGTAACGTATGGCCCGGCTCATGCACAGCTAGCTCCTAATGCTATCAGTCCAGTACAATACTGTCAGTACATCCACAGGTTCACACACACACACACACACACATGCACGCACACATGCATGCATGCACACACACACACACACACACACACACACACACACACACACTGACACTCACACACAACACACACACGCATGTGCACATACACACACACAACACTCACGGATCACACCACATTAATTTCAAGACATTTCACATTAATTCCTAATACCGTTATGCCATCGTGTGGCCCTATCATTCATCATCCCAATGTAGAATAGATCGAAATAGAAACCTACATGTGCGTGAAACTACGATATCTCTGCTGAGTGCTCCACCACTTGGTTACTGGTTGGTTTGTTCATCATTTAAAAAGGTGCAAAGGATCATTCAAAACATTTCAATGCTTTTCAAAACATGTCAGTGATATATCAGCATTCCAGATGTAAAACTCACACTACTTGAATAACGTACTTAGAAAATTGAAACATACTGCAAGGTACAAATTGTCACATGACAAAACAGTATAAAAAAAAAAAATCAAGAACAAAGTTTGGTAAATAGGCTACAAAAATAAATTAACAAAAAAAGCCCCCACAGTGAATCGCAAAGAAAAAGTGACAGAACAAAGGCAGGGTCATAGAGTAACAGAACAACGGCAGGGACACAGAGAGTGACAGAACAACGGAAGTGGCACAGAGAGTGACGGAACAAAGGAAGGGCCATAGAGTGACAGTGCAAAGGCAGGGTCACAGAGAATGACAGAACAAAGGCAGTGTCACAGAGAGTGACAGAACAAAGTCAGGGTCAGAGTCAGTGACAGTATTCCCCGGCATACCAAAGGGGAGAATATACTGAAGATACCCCGGCATACTAAAGTGCAGGATATACAGGAGATCTCTCAGCATTCTCAGAGGGAAAATATACTAGAGATTCCCCAGCATACTCAGGGGGAGAATATGCTGGAGATTCCCCAGCATACTAAAGGGGAGAATATACTGGAGATTCCCTGGCATACTCAGGGGAGAATATACTGAAGATTCCCCAGCATACTCAGGGGGAGAATATACTGGAGATTCCCCAGCATACTCAGAGGTGAATATACTGTAGATTCCCCAGCATACTCAGGGGGGAATATCCTGGAGATTCCCGGCATACTCAGGGGAAGAATGTATTGCAGATTCCCTGGCATACTGAGGGGGGAGAATATACTGAGATTCCCTGGTATACTCAGGGGGAGAATATACTGGAGATTCCCAATCATGCTCGGGGGGAGGGGGGGGAGGGGGGGGGGTTTGAGGGGGAATATACTGGAGATTCCCCAGCATCACTCAGGGGGAAATATACAGGCTATTCCTCAGCATACTAAAGAGGAGATTATACTGGAGATTCCCTTGCACACTCAGGGGGAGAATATACTGGAGGTTCTTCGGCATACTCAGGTCGTAGAAGAAACAAGTGGACACACCTTCTAGAACCGAAATAGGCCACACAGATAAAAAAAAAAATCTGTGGACTACAGAAAAGGAACATAAAAAGAAAAGAAAATGCAGATTAAAAGAGAGTGGTAGACATGAGGAAAGTCCACACATCCCACAACAGGTAACATGGCCTGAGTAAATGCACTTCACATTCGTCAACACAGTGGAGCGCTGACGGAATATAAACAAACCAGCACTCTAATGCTGATTCAATGTGATTTTGAGCCTCCACTAAATCATCTTCTGTCCACTTTTTAAGCCACTGTTGACCAAAACGTAAAGCCCATCCACCAGATGCAGTCACTGCAGCTCCCTCTTCAACCCACATTCCTGTTAATGCTTCATCAACACTCTCCACAGCCTGTGAAGCTGTTCCAATGACCTTACACACAACAAAGATCATGATAGCGCCATCAAGAGTGCTCCCATCACCTCTGCATCACATGACACATGGAAGACAAAACCCAAGAGAAGTCCATGTGTGCAAGTGGGGCAACACACGGCTCCATGGCCACCCTTGCACCCCTTGACTGTGGTGCTAGCCCAGCGAACACAGGGGATGGGTGTTTATATCCACAATGGCTGCTCAGATGGACATTTGACGGTCTGTATTCACAGTGGCTGTGCAGACAGACATCTGACGGTCTGTATTCATAATGGCTATACCGACAGACATCTGACGGTCTGTAGATACAATGACTGTGCAGATGAACATCTGACAGTCTGTATCTACAAAAGTATGGACTGGTCCAGATGGTTGTACAGACATCTGATGGTCTGTAGCTACAATGACTGTGCAAATGAACATCTGACAGTCTGTATCTACAGACAGATGGACATCTGTATTCAGAATGGTCGTACAGACAGACATCTGACGGTATGTCCACATACAGTGACATCAATGAAAGATGGGAATACAAAAGACCAAAGAAGAGGACACAGCCTGGCCCTCC
Source organism: Conus betulinus (assembly GCA_016801955.1). Taxonomy (NCBI): domain Eukaryota; kingdom Metazoa; phylum Mollusca; class Gastropoda; order Neogastropoda; family Conidae; genus Conus; species Conus betulinus. The sequence continues at coordinate 630,274 of JADBJO010000191.1, read as the reverse complement.
ATAAAACAGTTAAAGAGTTCTGGGCCAAACCTTTCTGTACAGGGGGTTCCTCACGGTAGTCCTTCCTCTGTCCATCCCTGCCAGCACCTTCTCTTCACCACCACCCTGGCCCCCAGCAGAAAGGTGACAGGGACTGCACAGAGGATGGTGCCCTCTGCCCCACACAAGGATTACCAGCCGCTACCTGCTGTGGATTGGTAGCAGTGATTTCTTTTTTGTTCATACACATTCAAAAGATGTGCAAACTCCCTGAGAAAAAATCAAAACAAACAAAAATAGAATAAAAAATGCCAAGGCTGTGCGAAGGAAGAGACAGACTGCAAGGAAACACCACCACAGTAAGCCGTACCATGCGGATGCTTAGGTATGGGATGGGGGGGAATGGGGTTGAGGGTACAGTCACCTCTTTCATCTCTGCTCCCCCACCCCCGCCCCATCCCCCTCGCCCACAAGACTACAAAAAAAAAAAGTTGTGAAACCAGCCAAGCCAATGCCAATGAACAGAAGACTCAACTGACCTGACAAACCCATGCTGGGACTGAAGTCTTGCACAGACCGGAGCGGTGGATAGAGGACAACAAAGTGGTCCATGCACAGAGGAGGGGGACTTCACGCACTGAGTGGGGAGGGTGGGGGGGTGGGAGGTGGGTGGGACATGCATGTCCTGGTCTGAGCACCTTCCATGGGGTCTGGCGAGCCCATCACCCACGGTTGTTCTCATCTGTCACCTGTCGCCTGCCATCACTGATTTGGTGACCCAGATTGTCAGCAGCTCTACATACCTCCTTCTTCCTTTATTTTCATCATTATTGTTGTTGTTGTTGTAGTTATCATCATTACCATTGTGATAATCATTCTTTTTCATCTATTTCTTATTTAGAAAACTTAGCATATTTCCTATGTTAGAGACAAAGCTCTGAGCGCTTTATAATTCACGCTATCATTTTTATCAAGGGCTGCCTACCTGGGCACAGCCGACTGACGAGCTGCCTGCTGGCGCTACATTCAGTTGCTTCTCACGTCATGCAGTCAATACCAGTCACTCAGCTAGTTTCTTCTCCTTCGCACTTTTGATTTTTTCCTGCAGGATGCATGCTATGTGTAATTGTAATGTGTCGTCCATACCAGCAGCCAAACTGGCCACCTGTTCCCAAAGTTGGTGATGGGATTTAATGTGTATATATTCATACCACAACCGCCCTTCTTCCATATGTAACCATCAAGCTGTCCTCTAAGTGTCTCCTCAGTCTCTTCACAGTAAAACCAAAGGGTCTTCCGTCTTGCAAAATGCACATGATACAAATTATCAACAAAGAAACTACAATAAAAACCTGCGAAACCTCGTTCCCCAAATCAGACAGACAGACAGTGAGCGGAAGAGAAAGCATTCAGCAGAAACCGATCTACAGCTCACTTCACTCTCTTTTACATCCTCCTCAGAACAGGCCAAAGGCCTGATAGGTAGAACACTGAATGAGGCAATCCAACAAGATAATTCATGAAACAGGATACCTTGTATGCCGATAGATGAAGTCAGTACCAAATTCTTCTGTTAGCCAATGGATATCATTTGCCATGTATTAATGGCAAGACAAAAAAAATCATTCTCAGGCTTTGCACAAAACAGCAGATTATAAAAACAAAAAAAAAAGTTTACGCAGTTCTATACGAAAATGACTGTTGCACATAAATTGGGGAAAAAAAAGTGACTAGTGTACTCTGTGTAAACACAGGAACAGGGGATGGGACCCCCCCCCCCCCCCCCCCCCCCACACCCACTCCACACTGATACTGCTACAGGTAAAGAGACATTTCAGACATTTAGCCTTATCATCGTCTCTGTAACTGGTAACTGTAGGAGAATTAATTCACAAATGAACATCGCCTAGTCATGTGATCTCCAACACCTTGATCTTTGTTCTTACTTGTGATCCCTGTACTGTGGAGTTCCACACTGCGGGCTGACTATAGATTCACCGTGAACAAAGGATTGCTCTGACTGTGAACCCCCCCTCCCCCCCACCTTTCTGTTTGTTGTCCTATGCAGTTTTGTGACCGAACGTCTGTCTCAGTTACTTCAAAACTATACACATCATCAGCTCTATTCTTCCTCTGACACTCATCTCTGGGGAATGCTCACAGTAAAGGTAAATAGACTTTAATCACATTAAAGATAAACAGTCCTTCTCTGTCCAAACCCCAGCCACGTGAAACAAATGACAGGTCTGTACGATGCTCAGATTCCCTCACAAGATTTGAGACAGATTTAACAACATCTCTTTCTCAGTAAGTAGAAAAAAACATAATGGTTGCATGATGATGTATTGATTGGGCAGATCTGGGTGGGGTTATGGGGATATATCAAGTTAATTGCACTACTCAAACGATGTACATATTAACGACTGAATGAATGTGATCCCATCACTGTGTCATCATTGTGACGTGCCTAGTTCAAATCTCTGGAACATGTGCTTCACAACATATCCACCACCACCATGTTCAAGATATGTGCTTGGAGAACATCTTCAGACTTTACACTAAAAGAAGTGACCTCACCAAAGCTCCCCTGCATGGACATCAGTTTAGGATGGGTGGTTGGGGGATGATTGGGTTTGCCTATGACATTCAAGATCTTGTTGCTTCCAACATAAGGGAAATGTTGAACCAAGAGTTCGCTCAAATGCCTTTCACTTTCTGTTGTGAACAATTTCAGACTCAGCAGACCTGATGATCAGTGTTGGTAAACCACCAGCCAGCTTGCAGCAGGGGGGAGGGGGAAAGGTTGAGGGGACTGTGTTCTTTCCCTTGAAAACAGATCATCTAATTAATTTTAGACAAGATCATGATCACAGAGCTGAATAAAAAATTAAACAAAACCTAAGGGTAGCCTAAGTATGTGCTGTATGCCAGCTAATACCCCATTTCATTCAGAGCAGCTTTATCACTCATAAAAAAAGGCCTACACACGTCATGAAAGAATGCTCCCAACAGAATACTCCTGCCTTATGGACCATCAAAATGAAGATGTGAATACTCTATAAAGCAGAGTATTGCAGGTTTCCAACAACTGGCAGGAAATTGAGTTCAAATGATAAAACATTAAGCTTTTAGATAAATGCAATTCAACAGAAGAAAAAAAAAAAAACGCCTGACAACAATTCATGAAGCAGTCTGATTTGCGCCTATCAGAACACCAATCACAGCGGCTGTCACATCACAGATCACTGAGCGTGTCCCGTTCCATGTCGGAACCTGGGTGGCTAATGCTGAACCGTTCCCCGGCTGCAGGCTGGGAAGGATGACGAATCCCACACAGCATCCATTGCTAAGCTGACATCACTGCATGGCCACAAAACAAGCGGGGAAAACGATGGCCGGTGGAACCATAAAACATAACAGCAACAGAACCGCAAGAAATGCAGAATTCATTCTTTTGGAGTTCAACAGATCCACCTTCTCTTTTTCAAAGCAGACATATTCTTTGAGCTCCATCACATAAAAAAAATCCACCTTTTCTTTCTCAAGGCAGATGAGCTCCATCACAAAAAAAATCCATCTTTTCTTTCTCAAGGCAGAACTCTCTTTGAGATATTGTTAACTGTCTACACTGTCTGTCTCTTTTATATCCACAAGAAGACAAGTGAGATAGATACTTTTACCTGATTACACTGTCTTTCTGATATTCACCACAAGTGAGACACTTAAATCTGTTCACAATGTCGGTCTCAGCTGGGCATTGTCTTAATGCAGGAAGAGCTCTAGGAACAGTCTTCCTTCTCCTGACCATAATGGGCATCCTCTGAAGACACATGATGAACACACTTCCACACATCACCCCATGACACACACACACAGATGACACACACACATGAACACACTTCCACACATCATCCCACGACTCACACACAATGAACACACTTCCATACATCACCCCATGACACACACATGATGAACAACAATTCCACACATCATCCAATGGTACACACAATGAGCATACTTCCACACATCACCCCATGGAACACACACACAATGAACATACTTCGACATATCACCCATGACACACACACAATGAAAATACTTCCACACATCAATCCTCACATCTCCCCATGACACACACACACACACAATGAACATACTTCCACACATCACCCCATGACACACACACAATGAACATACTTCCACACATCAATCCTCATAACGCCCGATGACACACACACACAACGACCTGACACTGGTACGTGAGAGAGGTAGACCAGTGACCCCTCACCCTTCCCTTTTCTCACCCCCTTAAGTGATAACCTGGGGAAGATAACCCCCTGATACCACTAGTATCAGTACTTGACGTGGAACAGCGCTATATTATCAGGATTGACCCCCCCCCCCCCCTCGATGCCTCCCCCTCCCCCCCCCTCCCCCAAAAAAAACTAGGGCTGACATGAAGCAAGGTTGTGAACGAAGGGCGATTACTCTGGTTGGCATAGCTGGGATTCGAGGCAAAGTTAGCTGCATGCTCCCTTTTTTTTTTTTTTTTGGTGATGGAGAGTATCCTGATATTGCAGCACAGTTCAATGCTAAGTGTGAAAGTGCCCTTCATTCGGACAGGTAAGTATGGTTAAAAATAACAGGCCATGCTAGTAACATCAGCCAGGCCGCTCATGCTTTCAGATAACAAGAAATCTGAATGTAAAAATTGATGACAATCATAAAAAGTGCCCCCCCCCCCCTCTCAAACACAGCAACAGACCGTGGTGTTGGGCAGACAGTAGACAGGACAGTGGTCACTCTGGACAGTCTGCAGTCTCTGCCAGGTCAACAGCTGCCAGACTATACTTTTTTTTTCCCCCTCTCCTCTTCTGTGCCACTCCAGTGGCATTATATTCATGCTGCTCATCCCCCGCCCACAGCCACATCCCAGCTGGTCCCGCCGAGGCCCAGCACTGACAATCCACAGAAAGAGTTAATGTCGACCTGTCTCGAGGCAACTCAGCAAGAGACACTGCATGGCTCCAAAGTCACTTTCGTGGTGTTCAGTGGTGCCTGTTCTGATCCAACACACGCAGAAAACCACCAACTAAACCTGATGCAGCCGGCAATAATTGCTCAGTGGTGGAGCCAGAGTGCGTAAACCTTCCCTCAGCAGGGTGGCATGTCATGAATGATAACCAGAGAAAAATATGCAAAGACTGAAAATCGCAAGAAACAGACAGGTGGACAGGCACAATGGCAGAAAACCAGTGAACAATGGCAACAGAAGGTTGAAAACACAAACAAACAACGAAAGAAAAACATGTTGGGTGTGACTTACACATGGAAGTTCTAAGCACAAGATTTCCAGAAACATGAAGTGACCGCCATCTGGTGGCCAGCAGGCTGCAAAGTCTGGGGGATTATTGCATGCCAGCTGCCTTCAGAGAATTGCAAATGATTTGGAGCGGTGCTTCAAGTTGTCTTTCAGGATCATTTTGCACGTGACAAATGTCTGACAGACCTTAAGATAATCTGTCTACAGTCCTCTATATGCACACACACAACTGCCCCCCCCCCCCCCCAAAAAAAAAATCCTCAACAACAACACTGATAATCTAATCTTTGGACACAAACTTTCCTGTATGCTTTGTGAGCAGTTCAGTACTACAGAGGGAAGATGCTCATACTGCAATTATTACGTGGACCAAACAGATGAGCTTTTGTGCGAGTGGGTCCGTCTGATTCTGTGTGAGCAACATTACACAAGTGTATCTGTTTTTCTAGGCACATCAGCACAACTACTGAAAGGATTTCAGTGAAAAAAAAAAAAACCCAGAATGTAACCAAGGGCAAATAAAGAGAGGAGGGGGTGGGGTGGGGGAAGGGGGAGGGGGAGGGATCTGTCAGGCCAACCCACAACAATGAGTGGATCCTATCCCTGCCTTCTTTCTCACATTGTGTGATGCTGCCATATGACAGATACGTCTTTCATGTCATGACAACTGATGCATTCGCTACTTGTGAACACTTTGACAAGAGATGGGAAATGGACACGAAGTGTGACTCCAAGAGTTGTTGGTCTTTGGCAGGGGTCTGCATTCTCCCTGTATTGTTCCTGATGTGTTGGTCACAGAGCAGTTTGGATCCACTAATCCCCGCTCACTAGGACCATACCCTGGCAGCAGCAGGTTCTTCCCCTGCCAGATGACCGTCATCCCTTCACACCCATGTTGTTACAGCGCCCTCTGAACTCACAGTCTGGTGGTCGTCAGCGAAGGAAGACCATCGGCCACTGTCACCTTGCCTGCGCGTGAAGTTTTGTCAGTAGGAGGCAAGAAGGAACTTTCCAATAGGGACTCCTCCTCCCCTCCCTCCCTCACTGCTGCTGGGGGTTGCTGTCTGTTGGGGCTGAGCAATGACTTCTCATCATCTGAAGAACCACTGCTCGGGCTGAACCCACTTCCAGATAGCACCATGGGCAGCTGTTCCAGCCCACTCTCTGTGGAGGACCCCAAGCCCTTGTCCATGTGGATGCCACTCTCCTGGCGGGCCAGGTGCAGGGAGTTGTCATGTCGCTTGTCCTGGAAAGCTTTCCTGGACCTCTCCACATCAGGACTGGGGGTCAGTTCAAGCTGGTTCCATGGACACTTTCTGGCTGCACTCAGAATGATGTCCAGGTCCAGAGGGTCACTTTCCAGCCATCTGTGGAGATGACTCTGGTGTTGGAGACAGCGCTGAGACGCCATCTTGGAAGTGTGTAAGGGTGGTAGGTGATTGGGCAGGACTCTGAGCCAACGGTAGCTGTGGCACAGTGCGGGAGTCACTGAAATCCCCATCCTCTCTGCCAACATCTATCCCATTTACAGGAGGGAAACTGTCTCTATGAAAAGGTTCCTGGGGACGGGGATGAGATGGTGAGAGGTTCTCCGAGTCCCCTGACCCTCCCACAACCACTGTGCTGCGAGACAGTGGAAAAAGCTCCGGCCTGGACTCTTTCAGCAGACTGCAGAATGGCATCTATGTTTATGTCTGATGAGGATGGAGCTGGGTGGCATGACGCTGGACTGTCTGCCATGTGTGTTCCTGAATCCTCATCATCCCCGCTCTGTGAAGCAGTCTGAGTGGACAGCTGGGGATGGGATAAGACAGGAGGCATTGCGGAATCTGCCCAACCAGCTGAACCAACTGGCTCCTCCCTGGATACAACACAGTGTGCTGAAGACACCATCAAAGGGGATCCGGGCTTAGCAGTGTCTGGTCCCAACGCTGACAGCAAGATATCATCAATGTCGATGGCAGTGCTGGGATCAGCATCCGGCGGCACTCCTGTTAGCCTGGTCAGAGGACTGAGGCTGTCTCTTCCTGCTGCTCCATGATGGGCAACTCCTGGGGGTTGGTTCACACTGCCACTGCTCACCGCTGCTTGCTCCATGGCCTCTTCTCTTCCACCCACATCCTCTGCCTGCTCACTTCCTTCCTCCTCCTCACTCCCACTGACAGATCCTTCTTCTCCCTCCCCATCCTCCTCTTCAGGGTCGGGCCTCTTTACATCCATCACTGCCAACTCTATCTGATGAGAGTTGTGTCCCCCTGAAGGTGCAGATGAGTATCGATCGGAGAGTTTTCCACCAAACGGCTGCAACACTGGGCAAGGGCCTTCCGAGGTTTCTCCGCCACTGACATCAGGGTGCACTGTTGCATCATGGGTAGGCTGGCTGTGGGTGCTGGCCGTGAGGGAGGCGGTGTTCTCTCCGTCATCATCATGGTGGCTCATCGGGGTGCGTTGACCGTCCTCGTCCTCCCCACTGCTCTGGCTGTGTGTGAGGGTGGACTGTGTGGAGCTGGTGGCTGGTTCCCTCTCCTCCGGCCAGTCTTCCACTGAAACAGTAGACCGAAGAGCCATTGGGATTCACACAAGGACACTTGGCAAGGCATGCACACACTCACACAGAAAATGGGCAGACACACACACATGTGCAACTGCACACAAAAATACCCAGAGCCACTGCCTACTGACAGGGAAAAAAAAAAGTGTGATAGAAAAAAAAAGCACATGACTGTCACTTAAGTGAAGTGTTCGAACTGAACAGAAAAGGACATCACCTTCCCTTCCCCCATCCCATCGACGTAAGTACAATACTCACCCACCTCATGATTCCCTTGCCTTTCAAGGTTGTTGTGAAAATGGCATTCAAGAGAAGATAATCTACCTGGCCATCCGAGTTGGTTTACCTTCCTAACCCTGAGTGGAAACAATATTCATAAGAAGATAACTACACCATGCTACAGGAGCTTGTTCCCCTTCTGAGGTAAGTGTGGAATGAAATTTAGATGAAAATAACCATGACTCCCCCTCAGAGGTTGGCTCCCCTTGTTAGGTGTGTGTGGAAACAATATCGACACCACCCCTCAGGAGTTTCTTCCACTTCCTTGGTCTGTGTGGGAATGATATTCGGGAGAGGATGACCAAACCTTGTCACAGAATGAGTTTGTTCCCCTTCCCCTGTGCTGTGTATCTTTATGTGAAGTGTATCATCCCCCACACACTCAACTTTCAGGTTACCCCCATCCATCCCCCTCCCGTTTTTTCGCCCCTCCAGCGATGTGTTACAATGACAGTGAATCTTCCTGCTGAAGACCTGTTGTTTTTCTGTTGGAAACCTCACTTTCCTTGGTCTGCTTCTGACCTGATCTCCCAACACACACACTCTTGCACAGGTCTGTTTCCCGTCAACACGATGTTCTTTGGCTGAACCAGATAAGCCACTACCCTCCCCCCCACCCTCCCCTGCTCCCACTCCCTTTCTGCACAGGTCTGTTTCCTGTCAACATGATGTTCTTTGGCTGAATCAGATATGTCCCCCCCCCCCCCCCCCCCCTCTGCTGCACAAGTCTGTTTCCTGTCAACATGATGTTCTTTGGCTGAACCAGATATGCCCCCCCAACCATTCCCTCTTGCCACTGATCTGTTTTCCGTAAGCTTGTTGGTATTTGGCTGTACCTAATATGCTGACCAACAAATATATCCCTGGTATTTGAAACTCCATTTCCCAGGTTTTCTGGAGGCCTTTAGTGACAGGTGACACTATCAGTATTGCTCACCTGACCTCTCTGCACCTGTGCACTTACCAGCTGATGCTGAATTTGTTGGGCTGAGGAGTTTCATCCTGGATGTGGACCTCACCGTCCTCCACTTGGATGGTGGGCACGGAGCTGTCTCCATGGAACATCTGGTTGTCTACTCCCTCCCACTTCATGTTGGAGACACCAGAGCCCTGTGCTTCTCCAGTCTGAAACCAAATTATATCACTGCCAATTTGCCTTCAGCATCTCCTCATTCACACTAACACAGATCCTCATCTTTAGTATTCAGACAGCATCAATCACACACTCACACAGATCCTCATCTTTAGCATTCAAACAGCAGCAATCAATATCTCGTCAAGCTGTTTACAGCCCTGCCAACCACAAAGGCCAAATAAGGGCCGCAAGCAAGTTTAGACACACAACTTGAACACTAAGTTACAATGCCAAGATTAAAGATAAAAAGCAAATCATTGTCGTTACTTACACCAACACTGTCATCGGTATAGGGCTTAGCAGGTGGTGTCCTGCATATAGTGGATAAGAAAAGTATCGATGGACACCAGCAAACAGACCAGGCAGCAGTGCAGTGTCCGCTTAGGAGGGTTACCTCATGTTGACACAATACTGATTGCTCACTATGAGCCGCCGTGCTGATGCTGCAACAGGGCCAACCTGTGCTCACTGTGAACCGCCGTGCTGCTGGTAATGCAACAGGGCCAACCTGTGCTCACTGTGAACCTGCATTGCTGCAACAGGGCCAACCTGTGCTCACTGTGAACCGCCGTGCTGGTGCTGCGACAGGGCCAACCTGTGCTCACTGTGAACCAGCAATGCTGTAACAGGGCCAACCTGTGCCGCCGTGTGAACCGCCGGGCTGGTGCTGCAACAGGGCCAACTGCATTCAAGCAGTCATCCCCCCTCCCATCATCCCTCCTTGGTTCTTGGTTCTCCCCCCCCCCCTCTCCCTTCTACATGCCATCCAGTCATCCCAACCCCCATCCCAAAAGATAACACACATATGAACAAAGAAATAATGAGAGAACTAATAAGGAACTAAACGGATTGACGAGGAAGGAAAGAGCACCAGCAACTACTTGTTCTCAGGCCATTGAACTACCAGGATGAACAAAAAAAAACGAAAAAAAAAAAGTGTGAGACAACTGTCCCCCTAGGCCTCAAACAGAGGACTATTTCCAAAGTCTTATGGGACATCTTATTTTATCCTAAAAAAACACCACTGATGCTGGAAGAGGTCCCAAGGACCTCCACTTTTCACCCCTTCTCACTGTGTTCTGAAGAAGCCCATCCTAAGACCCTCTTTTCACCCCTTCTTACTGTGTTCTGAAGAAGCCCATCCTAAGACCTCCTCTTTTCACCCCCTTCTCACTGTGTTCTGAAGAAGCCCATCCTAAGACCTCTTCTTTTCACCCCTTCTTACTGTGTTCTGAAGACGCCTACCCTAGGACCTCCACTTTGCGCCCCTTCTCACTGTGTTTTGAAGAAGCCCACCCCAGGGCCTCCTCTTTTCACCCTTTCTTACAGTGTTTTGAGGAAGATCACCCTAGGACCTCCTCTTTTCATCCTTTCTCACTGTCTGTCGTCTTCCCATCATTCAGTCTGACTGTCCACACATGTATGATCCAAGGTACAATAGAGTTAATCTTATCTTACAATTACTGTCAGACAGGAAGTTCAACACATGTATAATCCAGGGTACAACAGAGTTAATCTTACCTTACAATTACTGTCAGCCAGCCAGCCAACACATTACTCTCAGAGAGGAAGTTCAACACATGTATGATCCACTGTACAATAGAGTTAATATTACAGACAGTATGTCAACATTCCCATATACTACAAGGTACCAGATAAAGCACAGTTCATCTAACTTTATAACTGTCACACAGTCCAGTCATGACACCTGTACGCCACAGGGCACCAGATACAAAAGAGTTAATCTAACCTTACAGTAACTGTCACATGGACAGTCAACATGCTAATACACACTGGGCACCACACACAAAAGAGTTAACCTCACCTCACAGTAACTGTCACATGGACAGTCAACACACTAACACACACTGGGCACCAGACACAAAAGAGTTAACCACACCTCACCGTAACTGTCTTGGAATTTCTCTGTATATTTATGGTATCGTGCCCGATCTTGCAGTAGACCCTGTAAAAACCCAAACAGTTCAAACTAAGACATTTGCTCTGATAGGATTATCTGCCCCTTGCTAAATTCCTTTATGGACTAGGTACTAGTAAAGACAAAGCTAACAACTCACCATGCAAAGCGGTCAGTATCTAGTTACCGTTTTGAGGCCTTGGTTTCAAATCCCTGTAGCATATACATCAGTGGGATACTTTTAGCTGTGGCTGGTTCCTACCTAAGCAGAAGGGTGTAGTAAATTCAATGGAATGACTGGAACCCCTCAGCCAGATCTGATCCATTGCAGGAACACATGCATTAAAACGTCGCTACCAACTCCTGATCCACACTGCCTCTGTCTGTATTTCTGATGACCCACACTGCCCATCTCCGTCTCTCTCCTGACCCACACTGCCTGTGTCTGTATTTCGGATTGCCCACACTGCCCATGTCTGTATTTCTGATGACCCACACTGCCCATATCTATAGCTCTCCAGACCCACACTGCCTCTGTCTGTATCTCTCCTGATCCACACTGCCCATGTCTCTATCTCTCCTGACCCACACTGCCCATGTCTGTATTTCTGATGACCCACACTGCCCATGTCTGTATTTCTGATGACCCACACTGCCCATGTCTGTATCTCTCCTGACCCACACTGCCCTTCACTGTACTGTATCTGCCCATCCTGATTTCTGATGACCCACACTGCCCATGTCTGTATTTCTGATGACCCACACTGCCCATGTCTGTATTTCTCCTGACCCACACTGCCCTTCTGTATTTCTGACCCATCTGCCTTCCTGTATCTCTCCTGACCCACACTGCCCATGTCTGTATCTCTCCTGACTCAAACTGCCCATGTCTGCATTTCTGATGACCCCACACTGCCCATGTCTGTATTGCTCCTGCCCCACACTGCCCATGTCTGCATTTCTCCTGCCCCACACTGCCCATGTCTGTATTGCTCCTGTCCCACACTGCCCATGTCTGCATTTCTCCTGCCCCACACTGCCCATGTCTGTATTGCTCCTGTCCCACACTGCCCATGTCTTTGTACTTCTCCTGACCCACACTGCCCATGTCTGTACTTCTCCTGAGCCATACTGCACATGTCTGCATTTCTCCTGACCCACATTGCCGATGTCTGTATTTCTCCTGACCCACACTGCCCATGTCTTTGTATTTCTCCTGACCCACACTGCCCATGTCTGTATTTCTCCTGACCCACATTGCCGATGTCTGTATTTCTCCTGACCCACACTGCCCATGTCTTTGTATTTCTCCTGACCCACACTGCCCATGTCTGTATTTCTCCTGACCCACACTGCCCATTTCTGTATCTTTCCTAACCCACACTGCCCATTTCTGTATCTTTCCTAACCCACACTGCCCATGTCTGTATTTCTTCTGATGACTGACACTGCCCATGCCTGTATTTTTGATGCCCCTATGAAGACTTTGATGTCCCTATGAAGACAGCCGACTGGTCCAGTTGTGATTTGGGGAAGGGGATAGGGGAGTGAGAAGTGGACGGGAGAGAGAGGAATGGGAGAAGGCAGAAACACACATCTGTCCCAATGTGGACAATTGACACACACAGCTGTGTATGGAGGGATGGATGGAGGATGGGGATTGAGGGAGGGGGGGGGGGGGGGGGCGCAGGGAGGAGTGGAGCAAGAGTGAAAGAATTCTGTCCAAATATGGACATTTGGCATGTCTGTGTGTAGAGGAGGGTGAGAGAACATTTTTGTCTGTGTATAAAGGAGGGTGAGAGGACATGTCTGTGTATAGAGGAGGATGAGAGGGGCATGTCTATGTATAGAGGAGGGTGACACGACATGTCTGTGTAAAGAGGAGGGAGAGAGGACATGTCTGTGTATAGAGGAGGGTGAGAGGACATGTCTGTGTATAGAGGAGGGTGACAGGACATGTCTGTGTATAGAGGAGGGTGAGAGGACATGTCTGTGTATAGAGGAGGGTGAGAGGACATGTCTGTGTATAGAGGAGGGTGAGAGGACATGTCTGTGTATAGAGGAGGGTGAGAGGACATGTCTGTGTATAGAGGAGGGTGAGGGGACATAACTGACTGTGTATAGAGGAGGATGAAAGGGCAATATATGTGTATAGAAGAGGGTGAGATGACATGTCTGGCTGTGTATAGAGGAGGATGAAAGGACATGTCTGTGTAGAGACGAGGATGAGAGGACATTTCTGTGTATAGAGGATGGTGAGAGGACATGATTGTGTACAGAGGAGGGTGAGAGGGCATATCTGTGTATAGATAAGGGTGAGAGGACATGTCTGACTATTTTAGAGAATGGTGAGAGGACATGTCCGACTGTGTATAGAGAGGGTGAGAGGACAAATATATGACTGTGTATAGAAGGAGGTGAAAGGACATGTCTGTGCATACAGGAGGTTCAGAGGACATAACTGTGTTTTAACAAAGGGTGAGAGGACACGTCTATGTATACAGGAGGTTAAGATGACATGACTGCGTATAAAGGAGGATAAGAGAACATGTCTGAGGGTAAGATGAAATGTCTGTACAAAGAGGAGGGTGAGAGGACATGTTTGTGTGTAAAGGAGGGTGAGAGGACATGTCTGTGTATAGAGGTGGGTGAGAGGACATGTCTGTGTATAGAGGAGGTGAGAGGACATAAAACTGTGTATAGAGGAAGGTGAGAGGACTTGTCTGTGTATAGAAGGGGTGAGAGGACATGTCTGTGTATAGACGAGGATAAAAGGACATGTCTGAGAGTAGAGGAGGGTGAGATGACATGTCTGTGTATGGAGGACAGTCAGATAACATGTCTGTGTATAGAGGAGGGTGAGAGGACATGTCTGTGTATAGAGGAGGGTGAGAGAACATGTCTGTGTATAGAGGAGGGTGAGAGGACATGTCTGTGTGTAGAGGATAGTGAGAGAACATGTCTGACTGTGTCTTGAGGAGGGTGAAAAGACATGTCTGTGTATAGAGGGGGTGATAGGACATGTCTGTGTATAGAGAAGGATGAGAGGACATGTCTGTGTATATACAGGAGGATGAGAGGACATGTTTGTATATAAAGGAGGGTGAGAGGACATGTCTGTGTGTAGAGGAGGGCGAGAGGACATGACTGTGTAAAGTGGATGGTGAGATGACATGTCTGACTGTGTATGGAAGGGTGAGAGGCCATGTCTGACTGTGTAGAGGAGGATGAGAGGACATGTCTGACTGTGTATAGGAGGAGGATGAGAGGACATGTCTGACTGTGTATAGAGGAGGGTGTGAGGACATGTCTGACTATGTATAGAGGAGGAGGAGGGTGTGAGGACATGTCTGACTATGTATAGAGGAGGATGAGAGGACATGTCTGACTGTGTATAGAGGAGGATGAGTGGACATGTCTGACTGTGTACAGAGGAAGGTGAGAGGACATGTCTGACTATGTATAGAGGAGGATGAGAGGACATGTCTGACTATGTATAGAGGAGGGTGTGAGGAGGACATGTCTGACTGTGTACAGAGGAAGATGAGAGGACATGTCTGACTGTGTATAGAGGAGGATGAGAGGACATGTCTGACTATGTATAGAGGAGGGTGTGAGGACATGTCTGACTGTGTATAGAGAAGGTGTGTGAGGACATGTCTGTGTATAGAGGAGGGTGAGAGGACATGTCTGACTGTGAATAGAGGAGGGGTGAGAGGACATGTCTGACTGTGAATAGAGAGGGTGAGGGTGAGGACATGTCTGACTGTGTATAGAGGAGGGTGAGAGGACATGTCTGACTGTGTACAGAGGAGGGTGAGAGGACATATCTGACTGTGTATAGAGGACTGTGAGAGGACATGTCTGACTGTGTACAGAGGAGGGTGAGAGGACATGTCTGACTGTGTACAGAGGAGGGTGAGAGGACATGTCTGACTGTGTATAGAGGAGGGTGAGAGGACATGTCTGTATATACAGGAGGGTCAGAGGACATAACAGTGTATTAACAAGGGTGAGAGGACCCGTCTGTGTATAGAGGAGGGTAAGAGGATGTGACTGTGTATAGAGGAGTGTGAGAGGATCTCAATGTGTACAGAGGAGGTTGAGAGGACATGACTCAATTTCAGACTGAATAGAGGAGGTTCAGAGGACATGTCTATGTATAAAGGAGAGTAAAAGGATATGTCTGACAGGAGGGTTAGAGGATATGTCTGTGTGTAGAGGAGGGTGAGAGGACATATCTGACTGTATAGAGAAGGATGAGAGGACAATTCTGACTGTGCATACAGGAGGGTGAGAGGACATGTCTGTGTATAGAGGAGGGTGAGAGGACATGTCTGACTGTATAGAGGAGGGTGAGACGACATGTCTGACTGTGTATAAAGGAGGATGAAAGGACATGTCTGTATATAAAGGAGGTGACAGGACATGTCTGTGTATAGAGGAGGTTGCCAGGACATGTTTGCACACAGAAGAGGGTGAGAGGATATATGTCTGTGTATTGAAGAGGCTTAGATGTCATCTCTGACTGTGTAGAGAGGAGGTGAGAGGACATGTCTGTGTATAGAGGAGGGTGAAAGGACATGTCTGATTGTGTACACAGGAGAGTGGGAGAGCATTTTTGTGTATAGACGAGAGTAAAAGAGGGCATATAGTATAGAGCAGGGTGAGAGAACATGTCTGTGTATAGAGGCAGGTGAGAAGACATGTCTGTGTATAGAGGACAGTGAGAGGACATGAATGGTTGTGTATAAAGGAGGGTGACAGGACACGTCTGTCTGAGTATAGAGGAGGGTGAGAGGGTATGTCTGTGTATAGAGGAGGATGAGAGGACATGAATGGTTGTGTATAGAGGAGGGTGAGAGGGCATGTCTGTGTATATAGAGGAGGTGAGAGGACATGAATGGTTGTGTATAGAGGAAGGTGAGAGGGCATGTCTATGTATAGAGGAGGGTGAGACGGCATGAATGGTTGTGTATAGAGGAGGGTGAGAGGGCATGTCTGTGTATAGAGGAGGGTGAGACGGCATGAATGGTTGTATACAGAGGAGGGTGAGAGGACATGTCTGTGTATAGAGGAGGGTGAGAGGACATGAATGGTTGTGTATAGAGGAGGGTGAGAGGGCATGTCTGTGTATAGAGGAGGGTGAGAGGACATGAATGGTTGTGTATAGAGAAGGGTGAGAGAGGGCATGTCTGTGTATATAGGAGGGTGAGACGGCATGAATGGTTGTGTATAGAGGAGGGTGAGATGGTATGTCTGTGTATAGAGGAGGGCGAGAGGACATGAATGGTTGTGTATAGAGGAGGGTGAGAGGACATGAATGGTTGTGTATAGAGGAGGGTGAGAGGACATGAATGGTTGTGTATAGAGGAGGGTGAGAGGACATGAATGGTTGTGTATAGAGGAGGGTGAGAGGGCATGTCTGTGCATAGAGGAGGGTGAGATGACATAAATTGTTGTGTATAGAGAAGGGTCAGAGTACATGTCTGAGTATAGAGGAGGATGAAAGGACACGTCTGTGTATAGAGGAGGGTGAGAGGACATGAATGGCTGTGTATAGAGGGAGGGTGAGAAGACATGTCTGTGTATAGAAGGAGGGTGACAGGACATACATGTACAGAGAGGGGTGATAGGACATGTCTGACTGTACATAGAGGGTAAGAGGACATGTCTGTGTATAGAGAAGGGTGAGAAGACATGTCTAACTGGACACACAGGAGGGTGAGAAGGCATGTCTGTATATAGAGGAGGGTGAGAGGACATGTCCGTTTATAGAGTAGAGTTAGAGGATATGTCTGAATGTGTATGAAGGAGGGTGAGAAGACATGTCTGTGTAGAGAGGTGGGTGAGAGGACATGGCTGTCTGTGTAAAGAGGAGGGTGAGAGGACATGTCTGTGCAAAGAGGAGGGTGAAAGGACATGTCTGTCTGTGTATAGAAGAGGGGGAGAAGACATGTCTGTATATAGAGGAGGGTGAGAGGACATGTCTGTATATAGAGGAGGGTGAGAGGGCATGTCTGTGTATAAAACAGTGTGAGAGGACATGTCTGTATATAGAGTAGAATTAGAGGACATGTCTGAATGTGTATGGATTAAATTGAGAGGACATGTCTGTGGATAGAGGAGGTTGAGAGTACATGAATGGTTGTGTATAGAGGAGGGTGAGAGGACATGAATGGTTGTGTATAGAGAAGGGTCAGAGGACATGTGTAGCTGAGTGTATAGGAGGGTGAAAGGACACGCCCGTGCATAGAACAGGGTGAGAGAGGACATGAATTGTTGTGTATAGAGGAGGGTGAGAGGACATGTCTGTGTATAGAGGAGGGTGACAGGACATATCTGTGTACAGAGAGGGGTCACAGGACATGTCTGACTGTATATAAAGGGTAAGAGGACATGTCTAACTGTATATAGAGGAGGGTGAGAAGACATGTCTGTCTATAGAGGAGGGTGAGAGGGCATGTCTCTGTGTATAAAACAGGGTGAAAGGACATGTCTGTATATAGAGTAGAGTTAGACGGCATGTCTGAATGTGTATGGAGCAGGTTGAGAAGACATGTCTGTGTAGAGAGGAGGGTGAGAGGACATGTCTGTGTGTGTAAAGAAGACGTTGAGAGGACATGTCTGTCTGTGTAAAGAGGAGGGTGAGAGGACATGTCTGTGCAAAGAGGAGGGTGAAAGGACATGTCTGTCTGTGTGAAGAGGAGGGTGAGAGGATATGTCTGTGTAAAGAGGAGAGTGAGAAGACATGACTGACTGTGTATAGAAGGGTGTGAGGACGTCTGTATATAGAGGAGCGTGAGAGAACATGTCTGTGTATAAAGGTAGGTCAGAGGACATGTCTGTGTCAGGAGAGGGTGTGTGTGAGAGGGACATGTCTGTATATAGATGAGGGTGAGAGGACACATCTGTGTATACAGTAGGGTGAGTGGGCATGTCTGATTGTGTAGAGGTGGGTGAGAGAGGACACGACTGTGTATAGAGGAGGGTAAGAGGACATGTCCGTGTATAGAGGTGGGTAAGAGGACATGTCTGACTGTGTACAGAGGTGGGTAAGAGGACATGACTGCGTATAGAGGAGAGTAAGAGGACATGTCTGTGAGTAGAGGAGGGTGAGAGGACATGTCTGTATATAGAGGACATGTCTAACTGTGTATAAAGGGTGAGAGGACATATCTGACCGTGTATAAAGGAGAGTGAGAGGTCATGTCTGACTGTGTACAGAGAGGTGAGAGGACATGTCAGCGCATAGAAAAAGTGAGAGGACATGTCTGTCTCTGTAAAGAGGAGGGTGAGAGGACATGTCTGTCTCTGTAAAGAGGAGAGTGAGAGGACATGTCTGTCTCTGTAAAGAGGAGGGTGAGAGGACATGTCTGTCTCTGTAAAGAGGAGGGTGAGAGGACATGTCTGTGTATACAGGAAGGTGAGAGGACATGTCTGTCTGTGTACAGAGGAGTGCAAGAGAAGAAGTCTGTGTATAGAGGAGGGTGAGAGGATATGTCTCTGTCTGTGTACAGAGGAGGGTGAGAGGACACGGCTGTGTATACAGGAGGGAGTGAGGACATGACTGTGTACAGAGGAGGGTGAGAGACATGTCTGAGTATAGAGAAGGGAGAGAGGACATAACTCACTGTGTATAAAGGAGGGTGAGAGAACATGACTGTATACAGAGGAGGGTGAGGGGGCATGCCTGTGTATAGAGGAGGGTGAGATGACATGCCTCACTATGAATACAGGAGGGTGGGAGGACATGCCTGTGTATAGAGGAGGGTGAGATGACATGCCTCACTATGAATACAGGAGGGTGGGAGGACATGCCTGTGTATAGAGGAGGGTGAGATGACCTGCCTCACTATGAATACAGGAGGGTGGGAGGACATGCCTGTATATAAAGGAGGGTGAGATGACATGCCTCACTATGAATACAGGAGGGTGGGAGGACGTGCCTGTGTATAGATGAGGGCGAGATGACATGCCTCACTATGGATACAGGAGGGTGGGAGGACATGCCTGTATATAAAGGAGGGTGAGAGTACATATCTGACTGTGTGTAGAGGAGGGTGAGAGGACATGTCTGACTGTGTGTAGAGGAGGGTGAGAGGACATGTCTGACTGTGTATAGAGGAGGGTGAGAGGACATGTCTGACTGTGTATAAAGGAGGGTGAGAGGACATGTCTGACTGTGTGTAGAGGAGGGTGAGAGGACATGTCTGACTGTGTACAGAGGAGGGTGAGAGGACATGTCTGACTGTGTATAAAGGAGGGTGAGAGGACATATCAGTGTACAGAGGAGGGTGAGAGGACATGTCAGTGTATAGAGGAGGGTGAGAGGGTATGCCTGTGTATAGAGGAGGGTGAGAGGGTATGCCTGTGTATACAGGAGGGTGAGAGGACATGTCTGTGTATAGAGGAGGGTAAGAGGACATATCAGTGTACAGAGGGTGAGAGGACATGTCAGTGTATAGAGGAGGGTGAGAGGGCATATCAGTGTACAGAGGAGGGTGAGAGGGCATACCCGTGTATAGAGGAGGGTGAGAGGATATGACTGTATATAGAAGGTGAGAGGACATGTCTGAGTATAGAGAGATGGGTGAGAGGACATGTATGCACATGTATAGAGGAGGATGATAGGACATGCCTGTGTTCAGAGGAGGATGAGAGGACATGTCTGTGTATACAGGAGGGTTAGAGGACATATCTGTGTATAGAGGAGGGTGAGAGGACACGTCTGTGTATAGAAGAGCGTGAGAGGACATGTCTGACTGTGTATAGAGGAGGATGAGAGGGACACGTCTGTGTATATTGGAGGGTGAGAGGACATATCTGTGTGTAGAGGAGGGTGAGTGGGCATGTCTGACTGTGTATAGAGGAGAGTGAGAGGACATATCTGACTGTGTATAGAGGATTGTGAGAGGACATGTCTGACTCTATACAGAGGAGGGTGACAGTACATATCTGACTGTGTAGAGGAGGGTGAGAGGACATATCTGACTGTGTAGAGGAGGGTGAGAGGACATATCTGACTGTGTATAGAGGAGGGGTGAGAGGACATATCTAACTGTATAGAGAAGGGTGAGCGGACATGTCTGACTGTGTAGAGGAGGGTGAGAGGACATATCTGACTGTGTATAGAGGAGGGTGAGAAGACATATCTGACTGTATTGCAAAGGGTGAGAGGACATATCTGACTGTGTAGAGGAGGGTGAGATGACATATCTGACTGTGTGGAGGAGGGTGAGAGGACATATCTGACTGTGTAGAGGAGGGTGAGAGGACATATCTGACTGTGTATAGAGGAGGGTGAGAGGACATATCTGACTGTATAGAGAAGGGTGAGCGGACATGTCTGACTGTATAGCGAAGGGTGAGAGGACATATCTGACTGTATAGAGGAGGGTGAGAGGACATGCCTGTCTGTATAGAGGAGGGTTAGAGGACATGTCTGACTGTGTGTAGAGGAGGGCGAGAGGACATATCTGACTGTGTATAGAGGAGGGTGAGAGGACATATCTGACTGTGTAGAGGAAGGTGAGAGGACATGTCTGACTGTGTATAGAGGAGGGTGAGAGGACATGTCTGACTGTGAATAGAGGAAGGTGAGAGGACATGTCTGACTGTGAATAGCGAAGGGTGAGAGGACATGTCTGACTGTGTATAGAGAGGAAGGTGAGAGGAGGACATGTCTGACTGTGAATAGAGGAGGGTGAAAGGACATGTCTGATTGTGTACACAGGAGAGTGGAGAGAGCATTTTTGTGTATAGACGAGAGTAAGAGGGCATATAGTATAGAGCAGGGTGAGAGAACATGTCTGTGTATAGAGGCAGGTGAGAAGACATGTCTGTGTATAGAGGACAGTGAGAGGACATGAATGGTTGTGTATAAAGGAGGGTGACAGGACACGTCTGTCTGAGTATAGAGGAGGGTGAGAGGGTATGTCTGTGTATAGGGGAGGATGAGAGGACATGAATGGTTGTGTATAGAGGAGGGTGAGAGGGCATGTCTGTGTATAGAGGAGGGTGAGAGGACATGAATGGTTGTGTGTATAGAGGAAGGTGAGA
This sequence comes from Conus betulinus, assembly GCA_016801955.1. Lineage (NCBI taxonomy): Eukaryota > Metazoa > Mollusca > Gastropoda > Neogastropoda > Conidae > Conus > Conus betulinus. The sequence goes on along the minus strand of JADBJO010000191.1, from coordinate 609,027 downwards.
GGGCATGTCTATGTATAGAGGAGGGTGAGACGGCATGAATGGTTGTGTATAGAGGAGGGTGAGAGGGCATGTCTGTGTATAGAGGAGGGTGAGAGGGCATGAATGGTTGTATACAGAGGAGGGTGAGAGGACATGTCTGTGTATAGAGGAGGGTGAGAGGACATGAATGGTTGTGTATAGAGGAGGGTGAGAGGGCATGTCTGTGTATAGAGGAGGGTGAGAGGACATGAATGGTTGTGTATAGAGAAGGGTGAGAGGGCATGTCTGTGTATATAGGAGGGTGAGACGGCATGAATGGTTGTGTATAGAGGAGGGTGAGATGGTATGTCTGTGTATAGAGGAGGGCGAGAGGACATGAATGGTTGTGTATAGAGGAGGGTGAGAGGACATGAATGGTTGTGTATAGAGGAGGGTGAGAGGACATGAATGGTTGTGTATAGAGGAGGGTGAGAGGACATGAATGGTTGTGTATAGAGGAGGGTGAGAGGGCATGTCTGTGCATAGAGGAGGGTGAGATGACATAAATGTTTGTGTATAGAGAAGGGTCAGAGTACATGTCTGAGTATAGAGGAGGATGAAAGGACACGTCTGTGTATAGAGGAGGGTGAGAGGACATGAATGGCTGTGTGTATAGAGGAGGGTGAGAAGACATGTCTGTGTATAGAAGGAGGGTGACAGGACATACATGTACAGAGAGGGGTGATGATAGGACATGTCTGACTGTACATAGAGGGTAAGAGGACATGTCTGTGTATAGAGAAGGGTGAGAAGACATGTCTAACTGGACACACAGGAGGGTGAGAAGGCATGTCTGTATATAGAGGAGGGTGAGAGGACATGTCCGTTTATAGAGTAGAGTTAGAGGATATGTCTGAATGTGAATGTGTATGAAGGAGGGTGAGAAGACATGTCTGTGTAGAGAGGGGGTGAGAGGACATGGCTGCTGTGTAAAGAGGAGGGTGAGAGGACATGTCTGTGCAAAGAGGAGGGTGAAAGGACATGTCTGTCTGTGTATAGAAGAGGGGGAGAAGACATGTCTGTATATAGAGGAGGGTGAGAGGACATGTCTGTATATAGAGGAGGGTGAGAGGGCATGTCTGTGTATAAAACAGTGTGAGAGGACATGTCTGTATATAGAGTAGAATTAGAGGACATGTCTGAATGTGTATGGATTAAATTGAGAGGACATGTCTGTGGATAGAGGAGGTTGAGAGTACATGAATGGTTGTGTATAGAGGAGGGTGAGAGGACATGAATGGTTGTGTATAGAGAAGGGTCAGAGGACATGTGTAGCTGAGTGTATAGGAGGGTGAAAGGACACGCCCGTGCATAGAACAGGGTGAGAGGACATGAATTGTTGTGTATAGAGGAGGGTGAGAGGACATGTCTGTGTATAGAGGAGGGTGACAGGACATATCTGTGTACAGAGAGGGGTCACAGGACATGTCTGACTGTATATAAAGGGTAAGAGGACATGTCTAACTGTATAGAGGGGGGGTGAGAAGACATGTCTGTCTATAGAGGAGGGTGAGAGGGCATGTCTGTGTATAAAACAGGGTGAAAAGGACATGTCTGTATATAGAGTAGAGTTAGACGGCATGTCTGAATGTGTATGGAGCAGGTTGAGAAGACATGTCTGTGTAGAGAGGGGGGTGAGAGGACATGTCTGTGTGTGTAAAGAAGACGTTGAGAGGACATGTCTGTCTGTGTAAAGAGGAGGGTGAGAGGACATGTCTGTGCAAAGAGGAGGGTGAAAGGACATGTCTGTCTGTGTGAAGAGGAGGGTGAGAGAGGATATGTCTGTGTAAAGAGGAGAGTGAGAAGACATGACTGACTGTGTATAGAAGGGTGTGAGGACGTCTGTATATAGAGGAGCGTGAGAGAACATGTCTGTGTATAAAGGTAGGTCAGAGGACATGTCTGTGTCAGGAGAGGGGTGTGTGTGAGAGGACATGTCTGTATATAGATGAGGGTGAGAGGACACATCTGTGTATACAGTAGGGTGAGTGGGCATGTCTGATTGTGTACAGAGGTGGGTGAGAGGACACGACTGTGTATAGAGGAGGGTAAGAGGACATGTCCGTGTATAGAGGTGGGTAAAGAGGACATGTCTGACTGTGTACAGAGGTGGGTAAGAGGACATGACTGCGTATAGAGGAGAGTAAGAGGACATGTCTGTGAGTAGAGGAGGGTGAGAGGACATGTCTGTATATAGAGGACATGTCTAACTGTGTATAAAGGGTGAGAGGACATATCTGACCGTGTATAAAGGAGAGTGAGAGGTCATGTCTGACTGTGTACAGAGAGGTGAGAGGACATGTCAGCGCATAGAAAAAGTGAGAGGACATGTCTGTCTCTGTAAAGAGGAGGGTGAGAGGACATGTCTGTCTCTGTAAAGAGGAGAGTGAGAGGACATGTCTGTCTCTGTAAAGAGGAGGGTGAGAGGACATGTCTGTCTCTGTAAAGAGGAGGGTGAGAGGACATGTCTGTGTATACAGGAAGGTGAGAGGACATGTCTGTCTGTGTACAGAGGAGTGCAAGAGAAGAAGTCTGTCTGTGTATAGAGGAGGGTGAGAGGATATGTCTGTCTGTGTACAGAGGAGGGTGAGAGGACACGGCTGTGTATACAGGAGGGAGTGAGGACATGACTGTGTACAGAGGAGGGTGAGAGACATGTCTGAGTATAGAGAAGGGAGAGAGGACATAACTCACTGTGTATAAAGGAGGGTGAGAGAACATGACTGTATACAGAGGAGGGTGAGGGGGCATGCCTGTGTATAGAGGAGGGTGAGATGACATGCCTCACTATGAATACAGGAGGGTGGAGGACATGCCTGTGTATAGAGGAGGGTGAGATGACATGCCTCACTATGAATACAGGAGGGTGGGAGGACATGCCTGTGTATAGAGGAGGGTGAGATGAGATGACCTGCCTCACTATGAATACAGGAGGGTGGGAGGACATGCCTGTATATAAAGGAGGGTGAGATGACATGCCTCACTATGAATACAGGAGGGTGGGAGGACGTGCCTGTGTATAGATGAGGGGCGAGATGACATGCCTCACTATGGATACAGGAGGGTGGGAGGACATGCCTGTATATAAAGGAGGGTGAGAGTACATATCTGACTGTGTGTAGAGGAGGGTGAGAGGACATGTCTGACTGTGTGTAGAGGAGGGTGAGAGGACATGTCTGACTGTGTATAGAGGAGGGTGAGAGGACATGTCTGACTGTGTATAAAGGAGGGTGAGAGGACATGTCTGACTGTGTGTAGAGGAGGGTGAGAGGACATGTCTGACTGTGTACAGAGGAGGGTGAGAGGACATGTCTGACTGTGTATAAAGGAGGGTGAGAGGACATATCAGTGTACAGAGGAGGGTGAGAGGACACATGTCAGTGTATAGAGGAGGGTGAGAGGGTATGCCTGTGTATAGAGGAGGGTAGAGGGGGTATGCCTGTGTATACAGGAGGGTGAGAGGACATGTCTGTGTATAGAGGAGGGTAAGAGGACATATCAGTGTACAGAGGGTGAGAGGACATGTCAGTGTATAGAGGAGGGTGAGAGGGCATATCAGTGTACAGAGGAGGGTGAGAGGGCATACCCGTGTATAGAGGAGGGTGAGAGGATATGACTGTATATAGAAGGTGAGAGGACATGTCTGAGTATAGAGATGGGTGAGAGGACATGTATGCACATGTATAGAGGAGGATGATAGGACATGCCTGTGTTCAGAGGAGGATGAGAGGACATGTCTGTGTATACAGGAGGGTTAGAGGACATATCTGTGTATAGAGGAGGGTGAGGGGGACACGTCTGTGTATAGAAGAGCGTGAGAGGACATGTCTGACTGTGTATAGAGGAGGATGAGAGGACACGTCTGTGTATATTGGAGGGTGAGAGGACATATCTGTGTGTAGAGGAGGGTGAGTGGGCATGTCTGACTGGTGTATAGAGGAGAGTGAGAGGACATATCTGACTGTGTATAGAGGATTGTGAGAGGACATGTCTGACTCTATACAGAGGAGGGTGACAGTACATATCTGACTGTGTAGAGGAGGGTGAGAGGACATATCTGACTGTGTAGAGGAGGGTGAGAGGACATATCTGACTGTGTATAGAGGAGGGTGAGAGGACATATCTAACTGTATAGAGAAGGGTGAGCGGACATGTCTGACTGTGTAGAGGAGGGTGAGAGGACATATCTGACTGTGTATAGAGGAGGGTGAGAAGACATATCTGACTGTATTGCAAAGGGTGAGAGGACATATCTGACTGTGTAGAGGAGGGTGAGATGACATATCTGACTGTGTGGAGGAGGGTGAGAGGACATATCTGACTGTGTAGAGGAGGTGAGAGGGACATATCTGACTGTGTATAGAGGAGGGTGAGAGGACACATCTCTGACTGTATAGAGAAGGGTGAGCGGACATGTCTGACTGTATAGCGAAGGGTGAGAGGACATATCTGACTGTATAGAGGAGGGTGAGAGGACATGCCTGTCTGTATAGAGGAGGGTTAGAGGACATGTCTGACTGTGTGTAGAGGAGGGCGAGAGGACATATCTGACTGTGTATAGAGGAGGGTGAGGGTCTGACTGTGTGTAGAGAGGTGAGAGGATGTCTGACTGTGTAGAGGAGGGTGAGAGGACAGTCTGACTGTGAGTAGAGGAGGGTGAGAGGACATGTCTGACTGTGAATAGCGAGGGTGAGAGGGTGAGAGGACAGGACATGTCTGACTGTGACATATAGAGGAGGGTGAGAGGACATGTCTGACTGTGAATAGAGACATGTCTGACTGTGAATAGCGAAGGGTGAGAGGACATGTCTGACTGTGTATAGAGGAAGGTGAGAGGACATGTCTGACTGTGAATAGAGGAGGGTGAGAGGCCATGTCTGACTGTGAATAGAGGAGGGTGAGAGGACATGTCTGACTGTGAATTGAGGAGGGTGAGAGGACATGTCTGACTGTGAATAGAGGAGGGTGAGAGGACATGTCTGACTGTGTATAGAGGAAGGTGAGAGGACATGTCTGACTGTGTAAAGGAGGGGTGAGAGGACATGTCTGACTGTGTAGAGGAGGGTGAGAGGACATGTCTGACTGTGAATAGAGGAGGGTGAGAGGACATGTCTGACTGTGAATAGAGGAGGGTGAGGAGGACATGTCTGACTGTGAATAGAGGAGGTGTGAGAGGACATGTCTGACTGACTGTGAATAGAGGAGGGTGAGAGGACATGTCTGACTGTGTAGAGGAGGGTGAGAGGACATGTCTGACTGTGTAGAGGAGGGTGAGAGGACATGTCTGACTGTGAATAGAGGAGGGTGAGAGGACATGTCTGACTGTGAATAGAGGAGGGTGAGAGGACATGTCTGACTGTGAATAGAGGAGGGTGAGAGGGTGAATGTCTGTGAATAGAGGAGGGTGAGAGGGCAGTCTGTGAATAGAGGAGGGTGAGAGGACATGTCTGTGTTTAAAAGGGGACGAGAGAGCATGTCTGTGTATAGAGGAGGGTGAGAAGAAGGGAGGGAATGGACATTTCCCCATTTCTCTTTCCCCCAGTTGACAGAGAAGTTGGACTCAGGATGTTGTTTCTACATCAGTGCATGCTGGATTCTGTTGTCAGCAACAAAACTGCAGCAGCCATGTTACCCACAAAGATACTCACACAGATGTACATACCATGCCCCCCCCCCCCCCCCCCCCTCCCCCTGTCTCTTCCTCACCTCCAACATCAGTCCTTTCACTCTCCCCACACACCCACATCCACACATAGGCAAAATGATAGAGAGAGTGAGAGTGAGAGAGACAGAGACAGACAGACAGACAGAGACACAGAGAAAGACTGAGAGAGAAACACAGAGAGGGACAGAGAGTGACAGGGAGAGAAAAAAGAGAGACTGACTGATTTTTAATACTCAAAGAAAAAGATTTTAGGCAAAGCCTAGTCTTACAATATGTCCTTGTTATACACACATCATTTCAATGCACATCATTTTTAGAACTTGACAAATCAGCGCTAAACACACTGTAAACATCATCATATACCTACAGGTATGACAATGGTATGTTTCAATATGTAAGTATCAGAAATGTAATGTAAATATCATTGTTTAACCAACAGCATCAATGAAACAAAAAAATGTTGAACAGAGAGAAACTAGGAGGACTATACAAGCCACAGATGATGATGATGATGATGATGATGATGATGATGATAATGATGATGATGATGATGATGACGACGATGATGATGATGATGATGACGATCATAATCTTTATTTCCACAGAGAGAGAGAGAGAGAGACAGAAAGAAAGAGAGAGAGAGAGCAAGCCAGCCAGCTGGAGAAAAAGAGGGAGAGGAAGCCGACATGAGATGTTTCAGAAATCGTTTCTTGAAATATTTTCAGTAAACATGTATTTTTAAAAAACAGTGAGAAATGAATGCCTGATCTGTGGTCTGAGTAAACCAAGCTTCTTTGGGTCAATATGTGGGAAGGGGAGAAGGGATTCAAGACATCCAGAACAGCTGACCACTCATGAAAGGGCGTGGACTCATTCACACCTACACGTAAATGATGTCCAGGTGGCTCTGAACGTGGCTTTCACTTGCGCCCCCACAGCATTCAGGGGAAGGGGTCTCTTTCTCCACAGGTGTATCAGCTCAAAAGGGAGATAACTTCTACACAACTTTTCCCTCATAGGCACACACGATTTTTTTTTCACGAGTAACTGAGATGATTTGTGCATTCTTTTATGCATACATGTTTAAAAAGAGTTATGAGAATAAAACAATGATTATACACTGTGATTGGATAGACATGGTGGCACCCTCTGGAGCGAAGAGCTCACCCACGCCGGCTCCGCGACTAAGCAGCTATTGTTGTCAGCAGGGGGTTCAGCAGATGGTGTCCTGCATACGTTAGATCAGAACAGACACCACTAAACACCACTGAAGTGAATCAGCAGCAATGCAGTGTCTCCTCCGTTGGGTTGCCTCTTGATGACTCGACTGTTCCCTGTGGACTGTCGGTGCCCGGCTGTGGCTGTGGATGCGGGTTCAGAGGCTGGTTGGGTACAATGCCACTAGGTAGCACAGAAGATGGGACAGCAAAAAAAAAAAAAAAAAAAAAAAAAGCAAACAAAATAACCCCCAGAATTTATCAAGGCACAGACAGTCTGAATGTGCGTCACATTCCCTGAAGTCTTCATATGTTGTAACAGCATCATTTTGCAATAATCCTATAGAATTGTCAGCCTCTTGGCAGAAGAGTTCTTCACAAATCACAGTGTAAAGGAAGTCCCGTTCCATTCCACCCCAACTGGCCAGGCAGGACAGGCAGCCCCCATGCATGCTATAGTCTGAAGGGTAGGAAATGAAAGGGTGGATGTGGGAGAAAGTGAAAGGTTGGAGGAGGTAGGGGGAGACGCAGCCACTGCACGTGTGCGGGTGCTGTCCCCATGACTGTAGCTTTCATGCTGAGCAGTCACTAAGGTATCAACAGTCAGTGACCCAACACACTGGACACAGGGCCCAACATGCCGGGCCCAACACACACTGGGCCCAACACGCTGGCCCGACACACTGGGCCCGACAAAAACTGGGCCCAACACGCTGGGCCCAACATAACGGGCCCAACACACTGGACCCAACACACTGGGCCCAAGTCCAACACACAGGGCCCAACACACAGGGCCCAACACACTGGGCCCAACACACTGGGTCCAACAAACACACTGGACCCAACACACTGGGCCCAAGGTCCAACACACACAAGGCCCAACACACAGGGCCCAACACACTGGGCCCAACACTGGGTCCAACACACTGGACCCAACACGCTGGGCCCAACACACGGGACCCAACACACGGGACCCAACACACGGGACCCAACACGCCAGGCCCAACACGCGGGCCCAACACGCCGGGCCCAACACGCCGGGCCCAACACGCCGGGCCCAACACACCGGGCCCAACACGCTGGCTCCAACACGCTGGACCCAACACACACTGGACCCAACACACTGCCCAACACACTGGACCCAACACACTGGACCAAACACACTGGACCCAACACGCCGGGCCCAACTCACTGGGCCCAACACACTGGGCCCAACACCTGGGCCCAACACACTGGACCCAGACCCAACACACTGGGCCCAAGACCCAACACACTGAACCCAACACACTGGGCCCAACACACTGGGCCCAACACGCTGGGCCCAACACGCTGGGTCCAACACACTGGACCCAACACACTGGCCCAACACACTGGGCCCGACACACTGGGCCCGACACACTGGGCCGACGACACACTGGACCCAACACACTGGGCCAAACACACTGGGCCCAACATACTGGGCCCAACACACTGGGCCCAACACACTGGACCCAACACACTGGACCCAACACTCTGGGCCCAATACACTGGGACCAACACACTGGGACCAACACACTGGACCCATCGTGTTCAGTCCACCCTCAGGAAAGCCACATTCCACTTTCAGGGAGGATGTTTCCACACAAGCTCACCTGGGGGTCATGCAGGTGGTGGCGGTTGTTCAGTCACACTGATACATCATGACCTACTCTTCAACAGAGGAGAGAACAACCTGTGTTCACCACCTGACCTCAGTTCACAGCGTCATCCGGAGGACGTGCTGGAGGAAGGACTGAGGAGTCTGTCCAGATATTGACTCTGAAGAGGACATCTGTACCCTGGCTCTCCAAGAGCGATTTAACCCCAGGAGCCCTGAATCAAGATGACTGTGAGCTATCCACCCGGCCCAGAAGGCCCCTGTCCAGTTGCTCAGGATACAGGGTGTACCACAGCCCCCTTCACAAGGTCCAGCTCAAGGACTGAACACTCTGTGATCCTGCTGCCCCAAGACAGGACACGTCTGGGTGCTGCTGCTGTTGCCACTACCTGGGGCCACCACTTGTTCTGGGAAGGTGGGCAATGTGTGTCTGGAGGATTGGGATTCATGCATGCCAGATGCCAGCTGGACTTTTCCTGAACAGCGAAGCTTCATGCTGGAACTACCACTTCCACACCTCATGGGCTCTGACACAGCATAGTCGATTAACGTCTTGCCCAGAAACAATGGAATAATCTGGATTACGTACAACACTAAATGACGATGAACAACCAACAAATTGCTATACTTGACTCGTGTAATATTTGTGTTATAGATGGAATCAGTATCACAGGAAAAAATTTTCACAGCAAAAAATTTTCAGAGTTACAAAGACAATGGAGACAAAAATTATTTTGTTGTGAGAGTTAGAAATAAACAACCGAGTTTTTTGGTTTTTGCTCTTTTTTCTAGGGCTGACAGTGATGTGCTACTGACTGCATCGCCCGACTTACATGATGGAGATGAAGAGCACGACCAGCACAGAGATGACAACTACCACAGGCACCAGCCAACCAGGTTGTGATCCTTCCTCCTCTGAAACAATGTCACCACCACACACCACCTCCACATTAATGTTGCCCTTCACATCACCTTGCTTTACAAACCATGTTCACATTAGTCTTGTTCACAAACCGCCCTTCATTATTATCCTAGTTCACAAACCACCTTCGTATTATCCTAGTTCACAAACTACCTTCATATTATCCTCATTCACAAACCACCTTCATATCATCCTAGGTCACAAACTATTTTCATATCATTGTCAACCTGTGTGTGTGCATGCGAGCGTGCATGCATGCATGCGTGTGTTTATGATGTGTATGTTATACATACATACACACATTCATATTTTTGTGCCTGCGTGAGTGCGTGTGTGCATGTGTGTGTGTGTGCGTGCCTATATGTGTGTGTGTGAGAGTGTGCGTGCGCATGTGCATGTGTGTGCGCGCAGTTGCGTGTATGCATGCCTGCATGGGGCGTGTGTGCGGGCTTGTGCATGCATGCATGTATGTGTGTGTGTGTGTGTGAGCACATACACATACACATACACACACAGGTCTGTCCCAAAATTTCAACCTTCTTGGTGTCCAACTCATGGGAACTTCTGTGACAAGCTTGGCGACAGATATCCAGTCATCATGTTCATGACAAGAAGTCAGAAAAAAATTCTCACTCACCCCCCCACCACCTACCCCCACTCCACACACCTCTTCCCCCAACCCCCACCACATCCCAATAACTGCGTCTCCCCCTCTTCCCACCCCAACTGGCTACTCCAGCACTTCCACCCTTCAGACCACCTCCACTTCCCCCCCATCTCCTCAGAGCTTAATCTAGGATTTTTGAAAAAGGGGGACATTCCCCCCCTCATATCAAAAAAAGGGGGGGGGGGGGCACTCCCCCCCCCCCCTCCAACCCCACGTTACATACCTCTTCCACCTTTGTACACAGACTTCAACACACCTTGATCAAATCATCTAAATTAAATCATCTAAATTAAACAACCACCTTGGGGGTGACGTAAATACGTTTTGTTTCTTGTGTTTCAAACACAATTCACATCGCATCCCACCAGTCTTTAGCTTAGACATCCAGGCCACTTCTTCAGCCAATCGTCTTGAAACCGGTGTTCCCTTGCACTGGCACTCTTTTCAGGCTGCTTCTCCGAGCTTTTGGATGTAGTCGCAGTTTCTTCATGATCTTCTCCACCTTCGCATGGCACAAAATCTTTTTTTTTTCACTTTTCCTCCATGAAAGTTGAAGTTGAATAGGGTGGGTGCACGCTTCACTTTGGAAAATATCCAATATGGCGCCTTAAACTCGGAATTTCTCGTCGGTGATCGAGATGAAGGAAATGAACGCCACCAATTGGTTGATTTACACTAAACAGCCAATGACAAGAAATAGTTCGCTTCTGCTCAGTCCTAGTCTCAGTTTTTCAAGCAGACGACAAACGAGCGCCCGCAACAATCAGCGAACACGGCGGGCAGTTCTGCAAATGTGCGAGAGTCTGTCCGCGTCAAGACTCGAAAATTGTGGGAAGGAACAGAGTTTCGGGGGATTGTACCAATCCCGTGGCCAAACTGGCCTACTCTTCCGAAGTTGGCGATGGGATTTTACCTGTGTTCAAGATGTTAAGCTTGCGTTCACACACGGAACCTCGGTTAATAGTCTCATTCAAAGGACTGTATGGGAACTGGAGTCAGAACCAATGTTAACTCTGAGGGAAAAATCCCCCTGTACTGAAACGGCCCGGCGGAAGTTCGAACTGCAACCCCAGGATCACCAAGATTACGAGTCCGGCGTTCTACCACTGAGCTATTCTGGCCCCCAGCAGGCAGAAATAAAAACATGGTAATTTTTTTCCCCAAACATCTGGGACATTGGACCTGGCATGAACAGTATGTGTCCCTGTTGTAAACAGGTAGTAGTCTAGGCAGATGGAAATCTAAAAGCGATAAAAGACTGTTTTCTCAATCCTTTCATGATTAAAGCTTTTGTCCTTCTAAAGACATGCACACAGTGTATTTCATAATACACATATGTACTGATCAAATTACACAATTGCACAGTCCTCCTACTCCTTTCATTACCTCCTCCCCCCCCACATATATATTAGTATATATACACACACACACACACACACACACACACACACACACACACACACACACACACACACACACATATTCATCCATGCAAGCATGCAGCACACACAAACACAAGTCCGCACATGTACCAGCACCATGTATGCACACACATGCACGCAAACATGCTCTCACATATAAGTGCATACACAAGTACACAAACTTCCAAAAATGGAAACCAATATCCAATGGATTCCTACTGACAACAAGCGCACATTACGTGTCTGCAATAATGTATTTGTATGAACATGTGTGCACAGTCTGTATATGTGCCTTTTTACACAGATACATATCTCCACTTATAAAGACATATGTGTGGTATAAGTTTCTGTTGCCTTTAAAAATTAAAACAATTTCTAATCTGTGAAAACACTGACTTAACATATATATTTAATAGCAAATTTTGAAAAAAATTAACCAAAAAAAAAAGGAGACGATGGACAGCAGGAGATTGAATACATAATGAGCCCATTGAAGTTACACTGAAATACAATAAACCAATTCAAAAGATCTCGAACTATGGATGATGTTTAAAACCCTAAAAGAACTGGAATACAATGACAGACAAGATGGTGAACAAATTAATGTGCAGTAAAACAGTAACGCGTCCATAAAACCAACCCTACAGGGTTTACAACATAAAAGAAACAGACATGAAACCAATGTGTACAGAGTAAAACATCGCAAAAAGACATAACATGACATTAAATGATACTGAGTAAGAACAAAAAACATGGAAAAAACAGACCCGTACAGGATACAATGTTAGAAATTGACATACAGAGCAAACTAACCGAACGAAACACTGTGCTACAAACAAAAGGCCCACATCAAACGGCAGAACCATGCACTCACTTCCTGTGGACGCCACGACACAGCGCCAGCTGCTTTTCCGCAGTGTCTCTGATTGGTCCATCACGTTCACCCCCACACAGTAGCGACTGTCCAACTGAAGGTGGGGCAGGGTGAAGGTCACCTCATCCCTCAGGTTGCCGCTGATTTGTCTTAGGGTCACGTCCGCTGTGCACACACACCCGTTACGTCAACACACACACAAATGCTGGCTGGTACTTATGCAGTCAGGCACCCCTGAGATGGGATGACAACCTCATCACACATATAGCTAAGGCAGCAAAATCTGTGTCTTCAATGCATGCATTTAGCCTTTTTCTACTCCTGAGTAGAAAATGACTACACACCCTGTAAATTATGGAATGGAAGGATGAAGGGCAAATGGTGAGTGGAAACAAATGGCTGAGAGGCGTTATGGTAAGGTGGGGGGAGGTAGGGGACTGAGAGGGGTGGGGGGCAGGAGGTGGGGGCAGGAGGTGGGGGCAATACATGCGAGGCGCAAACCTTGTCTGCAAAACCAGTATTGTGTACTGTTAGCGAGCCTCAGAGTGAGGACCTAGAACTGGGACCAAGACACTGGGTCCAAGACACTGGGCCCAACACACTGGGACCAAGACACTGGGTCCAAGACATCACATAGCCATGGGGCTACACTAACTTTTCAAGCTAGAAATCATGTACAGAAAAATCATGGAACACACACACACACACACACACACACACACACACACACATACACACATTACACCTAAAGATGGCTGCTGGATGTGTGGTTATCTCCTTCTTGTGTAGAAATACAGAGTCAGCACATAGAAATACGGAGTCAACACATAGAAATACTGAGTCAACACACAGAAATACAGTCAACACATAGAAATACAGAGTCAACACACAGAAATACAGAGTCAACACACTAAAATACACAGTCAACACACAGAAATACAGTCAACACATAGAAATAGAGTCAACACACAGAAATACAGTCAACACATAAAAATACAGTCAACACACAGAAATACAGTCAACACACTAAAATACAGAATCAACACATAGAAATACAGTCCACACACAGAAATACAGTCCACACACAGAAATACAGAGTCAACACACAGAAATACAGTCAATAATAGAAAGAAATACAGAGTCAACACACAGAAATACAAGGTCAACACACAGAAATACAGAGTCAACACATAGGAATACGAAGTCAACACACAGAAATATAGCGTCAACACACAGAAATAACAGAGTCAACACATAGAAATAACAGAGTCAACACATAAAAATAACAGAGTCAACACATAGAAATAACAGAGTCAACACATAAAAATACAGAGTCAACACATAGAAATAACAGAGTCAACACATAGAAATAACAGAGTCAACACATAGAAATAACAGAGTCAACACACAGAAATAACAGAGTCAACACACAGAAATAACAGAGTCAACACATAAAAATAACAGAGTCAACACATAAAAATAACAGAGTCAACACATAGAAATAACAGAGTCAACACATAAAATAACAGAGTCAACACAGGATACCAGTCCACCAGCAGAGTCAGGACTCAAAATGGCAGAACAAGGTCCAGGACAAGTCCTCTCTATTTTTTTTTTTCTTTTCTTCTTTTTTTTTTTTTCAGGACTCATTCTCAGGCAGACGCCCAATGCATTGAACCAAATCGACATCTATGGACTACTAGGACTAACAGTGACCTATTATTTTGTTGCAACCAGCAAAAAGTTTTTTTTGTTGTTGTCAGGTGTGTTGATAAATCTGCTGGAATTTGTTAATGTCACTGTAAAATGAGTTTGAATCATGGGACAAGGAGTGATTGCTTATCAGCCGGATAGCTCAGGTGGTAGAGCGCCGGACTCGTAATCTTGGTGATCCTGGGGTTGCGGGTTTGAACCTCCGCTGGGGCGTTTCGGTACAGGGGATTTTTTCCCTCGGAGTTAACACTGGTTCTGACTCCATTTCCCATACAGTCCTTCGAACGAGACTATAAACCGAGGTTCTGTGTGTGAACGCACGCATAACATCTTGCACGCACGTAAAATCCCATCACCAACATTCGGAGAGTAGGCCAGTTTGGCCGCTGGTATGGATGACACGTTACACATAGCATGCACCCTGCGTGAGAAATGGAAATGAAGGAAGTAACGAAAATGAGTGATCGATATTGAACGATACTGACTGGATGACACGGGAAATGACTGAATGAAGCGCCAGCTGGCAGCTCTTCAGTCAGCACTACCAAGGTAGGCAGCCCGTTGTGTAAACGAGTGTTGATTGTAAAGCACTTAGAGCTTGGTCTCTAGCCGAGAATAGGCGCTATGTAAGTGTTCATTATTATTATTATTATTTTCCAAGGAGTGAGACGTTTGTCTACATTATCATTTCAAACATGACTCGAGCATCAATGTGATGATAATACATTAAAACAGAATTCAATGAACGATTCAGAACCGACAGTAAACCAGAGAAGGATTGGTATTAGAATTTGCATTAGATAAAAATCCAACAAAAACATGACTGTGAAAGAAAACAAACCATCAGAGAAAATTCCTAACAACAACAATCACTTTTACTTATTGTAGACCTTCGCTGAGACCGATAAAAAGTGTTCAAGATTCAGTCTGAGACTGGAACTTGATCCCTGCCGACAGAGTCAGATGTCACATGTGATTGGTTCTTTTCTCTGCAGTCAGCTCTGCAATCTGTTTTTCTGAATTTCAGACCATCACCACCATTACCATTTACTGAACCAACCAACTGTCAACACCATTACCGTTTACTGAACCAACTGTCACTGCCAGTACCATTTACTGAGCCAACCAACTGTCACCACCATTACCGTTTACTGAACCAACCAACTGTCACCAACATTACCATTTATTGAACCCACCAACCATCACCGCCAGTACCATTTATGGAGCCAACCCACCAACAGCGACCTTGTTTCCTGTATCATCTATACTTAACTAGTTGACAGCTGCTCACCTTGCCTTGTCATGACTTTCCCACAGTCGGCTTCACAGTCACTGCTGAGTGGTGCTTTGCCCACGGCGTAGGAATATGGACGTCCATATATGTACCTCTGGTCTGGGCCACAGGGGAGTTTGAACCTGATCAGCAAGGAACTGGGGTCTCCCTCCACTGCTGGGCCGTGATGGGGTCCACCGTCTCTGGATCTGCACACAGCCGACCACAGCACTGCTTGCTTTTGTCCTGCTGCACACACACAGCCGACCACAGCGCTGCTTGCTTTGTGTCCTGCTGCACACAGCCGACCACAGCACTGTTTCGTGTCCTGCTGCACACAGCCGACCACAGCACTGCTTTTTGTGTCCTGCTGCACACAGCCGACCACAGCACTGCTTGCTTTGTGTCCTGCTGCACACAGCCGACCACAGCACTGCTTGCTTTGTGTCCTGCTGCACACAGCCGACCACAGCGCTGCTTGCTTTGTGTCCTGCTGCACACAGCTGACCACAGCACTGCTTCGTGTCCTGCTGCACACAGCCGACCACAGCACTGCTTTGTGTCCTGCTGCACACAGCCGACCACAGCACTGCTTGCTTTGTGTCCTGCTGCACACAGCCGACCACAGCACTGCTTCGTGTCCTGCTGCACACAGCCGACCACAGCACTGCTTTGTGTCCTGCTGTACACAGCCGACCACAGCACTGCTTCGTGTCCTGCTGCACACAGCCGTCCACAGCACTGCTTTGTGTCCTGCTGCACACAGCCGACCACAGCACTGGCTTTGTGTCCTGCTGCACACAGCCGACCACAGCACTGCTTTGTGTCCTGCTGCACACAGCCGACCACAGCACTGCTTTGTGTCCTTCTGCTCTGGTGTGGGTGTTCTGCCGCACTGCGCAGTGTTACACCATTATACATCCCATCCTGCTGTGTTACACAGCACTATGCTGTGTGCTGCTGCTCTGTACTGCTCTGTGCTGAGCGATCTCTTTTGTTGTTGTGTTATACTGCACTGTGCTAAGTTGATCTGTACTGTATTTTGTTGTGTTTAACTACACTGTAATGATTTGCACTGGATTCTTTTTGTACTGTGTTATATCACACCATACTGTGTTGTACTGTGATGTATTTTGCTGTGTTGTGTTGTCTGGACTCTTTTTGTACTGTGATATCACACCTTAATGTGCTGTACTGTGATGCATTTTGCTGTGTTGTGTTGTACTGGACTCTTTTTGTACTGTTATATCACACCATGCTGTGCTGCACTTAGGGGTGGGAGCAGAAAATCATAGCTATGCTGAAAAGGCCGGGGGGGGGGGGGGGGGGGTGCCCAGGGGCTCGCTCGCTTTGGCCCCCATTGAGGTGCAGGGGCAATGCCCTGCTGGGGGATCTGGGGGACAACACCCCCCAAGCGCTGAAGAAAATGTCTTGCCAAGACACTTTTGTGGCCTCCCCTTGAAACAAAGTTGATAATTAACTTCTATACAAAAGACTCCAAATATGACAAAATATTACTTATGGCTTAAATATCAAACTGAAAATGTTATGCCAAGTACTTAGAATACATCTTAAATTCAGTAAACCATCATAACAAAATAGGATGTAGTGTAAAAATAATACTCACCAGTGATGTTAACAGAAGATAGTGGCCAAATTTCAATCACTTCATTTATAAGTTCAAGAAGGACAATTCCTGGTTTCATTTTAGTCTTACATGGCTTAAATTCGCCAGAGTCAATGTCTGCACTAACAATGGATTGGAACAAACTCTGAGCAAAATCAAAAGCTCAGTGGGCCAAGTCTTAAAATAGAAATCAGTGGCTGGTGGCACTGGGGCATCTGAAAAATTAAAATGGTTGGAGTGGATGAGCCTGGAAGCAATAAATCAGTAACCTCAACTGAACAAATCTTGAGAAGAAAATCAGTGGCTGCAATGAGTGAACTTGAAAAAGTCTATCAGCTAAAGCAGCAAGGTGAGTATGGAACTGGAAATCAGTGGCTGCAGTGAAGCGAATCATGGCAACAGAAGTCCGTGACAGCAGTGGGGTCAGCTTTTCAATGACCACAGTGGGGCAATTCTTGAAAACAGAAATCAGTGGGATCAGTTTTTTTTTTTTTTTTTTTGACTTGTATACAAGCTTCCGACTGCACAGTACACACCAAGCAGCGCCCACTTCATTTGTTTTCCGCAGCCATTTTCGGAACGGACGATTCAATTCATCCATCTCATCCATCCATTCATTTCTCCACTTGTTTTTCTTCAGGTCATTGTCGATCTTTTTTTGCCTCTGCTTCGTTGTTAATCAGCTCCCTTTTTGACAAATATGAAGCATGATGATATGGTCTTTGCACACTGAAAACAAGATGGCGGATTTCAAATGTGAGTGTCGCGAAAACCCGAATCGGAACATGGAACGCGCACATGGAAAAAAAAAAAAGAAGAAAAAAAGGGAAAAGGAAAAATTGGCATACGGAATTCTGTATCAATACGGAAGGTCTCTCACCCCTGTGCACTCAATGTATTTTGCTGTGTGGTGTTGCACTGGACTCTTTTTGTATCATGTATTTCACACCATACTGTGCTGTACAGTGATGTATCTTGCTGTTTTGAGTTATACTGTATTGTCTTGAATTGTACTGAGATGTTCTGCATTGTATTGTTCCAGAGTGCACTTCACAGTACAGCGGAACCTCTGTTGTGGTCTCCTCTGAACAACAATGAGCTTCTTGCACTGACCAAACTTTATCCACAGATCGCTGCCGTCACACTGCAATACCATTTTCAATTTACAGACAATGACCTCTTCCTGCTCTGGCAAGCAATTCACCGACCCACACTGTGTAAAGACCTTTTCGCTAAACTGTTACAAGAATTGGTCGCTTCACACTCCCACGGTTTGTTAGCTTGAAGCACACTTTAATTCCAAATGAAGGTCACTTCTGCCATTTTTGAGTCATTTTGATGGAAACAACAAAGCATTTAATGGGCTTGAAACTGTGTTCAAGCTGTAAGTGAGTGTAAAAAAAAGTGAGTGAAAAAAGTGAAAGAAAGAAAGAAAAAAAAAAAAACACCCAACAACTGGATGCCTACAGGCAAGAAGAAAATGTTCAAGATCCCAGTTCTCCCCCCCCCCCCCACCCCCTCAGCCCTACCTTCCACTTGCCCCTGGCGCAGACACAACAAAGGGAACAAAGAATCCCCCCCCCCCCCCCCCCCTCCACTTCCATTTGCCCCTGGCGTAGACAAAACAAAGGGAATAAAGAAAACTGCCCTCAGTCCTCTACTTCCATTTACTCCTGGCATAGACAAAACAAAGAAAGTGATGAAAATCCCCTCAGCCCTCCACTTCCATTTGCCCCTGGCATAGACAAAACAAAGAGAGCAAAGAACATCCACCCTCAGCCCTCCACTTCCATTACCCCCCTGGCATAGACAAAACAAAGGGAATAAAGAACACCCCTCAGCCCTACCTTCCATTTACCCCTGGCATAGATAAAACAAAGAGAGCAAAGAAACCCCCATCAGTCCAACACTTGTATTTCAAAACAAAGGGAACAAAAAAAGAAAATCTCTTCAGTCCTCCACCCTCCATTTACCCATGTCATAGACAAAACAAAGGGAACAAAGAAAGTCCCCTCTGTCTTCCACTTCCATTTACCCCTGGCATAGACAAAACAAAGGGGAAAAAAAAAATCCCCACCAGTCCAACATTCGTATTTGCCCCTGGCATGGACAAAACAAAGGGAACAAAGAAAATCCCTTCAGTCTTCCACTTCTTTGCCCCTGGCATAGATAAAACAAAGGGGACCAAAGACACACACACACCCACCCCCCCCCCCCCCCCTTCAGTCCTTCACTTCCATTTGCCCCTGCCATGGACAAAACAAAGAGAACAAAGAAAATCCCCTCAGCCCTCCACTTCCACTTGCCCCTGGCATAGACAAAACAAAGGGAACAAAGACCCACCTGCCGCCGTGGCGAAGTGGTTAGCGTCGCGGACTCCCCGGCTGGGAGGTCGTGGGTTCGAATCCCATCAGAAGTCATGTGGGTTTTTCTGCCCCGACCGGCTCCTACCCAGAGTTGAGTTTGCTGCGGACTCAGTTGGGAAGACTGGGACCACACAGTCGAGTTTCATCCACTTAATGGATGCGTTTCTGAGAGTGTTGCTCAAATTTCCTGACCAACACTGCAGGTGTCTGTATCTCTCGGGCCTGGTTGACGCGGGATATATTATGAAAGGAAGCGTAGAGTACAGCCCTGTCATGTAGTCTCAGACCGAAATGGAAATCTGTAGCATCATCATAATCATCCTCATTCTCATCGATCAGCATAAAAAAAAAAAGTCTCAAATTCTGTGGCCCTTCATGCCCTGCTCTCATGGTGACCTCAGTTTCGATGTCCTCTCCAGGTCTGTGGCCTGGTTTGGTTCCGTCGGGTCACCGGTATCGGCGAGTCCATGGGGGCTGTCATTGGACGGACGTGGTGGCGCCCTCCGGAGGGAGAGCTCACTCACGCCGGCTCCGCGACTAAGCAATTATTGTCGTCAGTAGGGGGCTTAGTAGGTGGTGTCCTGCGTATGTTAGATCAGAACAGGCACCACTGAACACCACTGAAGTGACTCGGCAGTAGTGCAGTGTCACCTCCGGTGGGTTGCCTCTTGACGACTTGACATTGACTGCTGCCTGTGGATTGCCGGTGCCGGGGCTGCGGCGGGGCCGACCGGGCCGTGGCTGTGGACAGGGTGTCGGAATGAGCGGCGTGGGTGCACTGCCTCTGAGGTGGCGCAAAGACACCCCCCCCCCCAGTCCTTCACTTTCATTTACCCCTGGTATAGACATATAACAAAGAAACCCCCATCAGTCCAACATTCATATTTGCCCCTAACATGAATAAAGCAAAGGGAACAAAGAAAATCTCTTCAGTCATTCCTTCCATTTGCCCCTGGCGTAGACTAAACAATGGGAACAAAGAAACCCCTCTCAGCCCTCCACTTCCATTTGCCCCCTCCCCCCCCCCCCCCCCCTTCTGTGTAGATGAAACAAAGACCCCCATTAAGCCCTCTACTTGCATATGCCACTGGTGTAGACCCAAACAAAGGGAACCAAGAACCTCCACTTGCATGTGTTAATGGTGTAGACCAAAACAAAGGGAACAAAGAAAACCCCCTCCACTTGCATGTGCCACTGGTGTAGACCAAAACAAAGGGAAACAAAGAAACCCCCCTCCACTTGCATGTGCCACTGGTGTGACCCAAAACAAAGGGAAACAAAGAAAAAACCCCCTCCACTTGCATGTGCCACTGGTGTGGACCAAAACAAAGGGAACAAAGAAATCCCCCTAAGCCCTCCACTTACGCATGCCACTGGCGTAGAAGCAGTCCACCGCCTGCAGCCCACTGCCGACTCCCTGGGGTCCCACAGCCGAGACGAAGAAGGCTGGGGTTAACCCCTTATTGGTATGGTCAAGGCGGAAGGTGAAGGATGGATCACTGTCCCTGGCCATGGTCTTCGTCACCATGTTGGTCTGAAAAAGACACATCTTCAGGTCATCGTGGTCTGAAAAAGACACATCTTCAGGTCATCGTGGTCTGAAAAAGACACATCTTCAGGTCATCATGGTCTGAAGAAGACGCATCTTCAGGTCATCGTGGTCGGAAAAAGACACATCTTCAGGTCATCATGGTCGGAAAAAGACACGTCTTCAGGTCATCGTGACTGGAAAAAGACATGTCCTCAGGTCATCGTGGTCTGAAAAAAAGACATGTCTTCAGATCATTGTGGTCTGAAAAAGACATCTTCAGGTAAACTTGGTCCCCATGTTGGTCTGAAAAAGGCACATCTCAAAGTCAGACCTTTCTTTTATCAAGTCCTGCTACCACCCACACTTGTAACCCATAGTGTCACGTTGTATCCCATAGCGTTACATTGCTGGCCACACAAGATCTGCCAGCTATTTCTTCCAGCTGAAGCACAGGTTGTGTGGTGATCTGTGCTATATACATGTTAAGTGACTGGAGATACACTGGGTATCAAGTGATTTGTTAGCAATCATGTGAAACATTCCAATTAACACTGTCTTGTCTCCTCTGCGCTTACCTTCCAATGAACACTAGTTACTGGATACTCTTACCTTGGTCTCTGTACATTCATCTCTCAACAAATGCTGCTTTTTCTGAATTATTTTTGCCATGGTCTACTGTGCACTTATCTCCAAGCAAACATTGGTTTCCCTGGATTACTTTTGCCTAGATTTCTTTGTATATTTACCGCCCAACCAAGTTTTTTGGGTTTTTTTTTTTTTCTGGATTAATCTGGCTTGGTCTCTTCACACTTTCTCCAGATAGACACTGTTTTTCTGCACTACTTTTGCGTGGGTCTGCTTTTCACTTTTACCTTTCAGTAAACACAGATTTTTCTCGATTACTTTTGCCTTGGTCTCCTTATTACAAACATCGTCTTTATCTGCTCACATTTCCTGACCAATACCTACAATCCCTTGACCGATGTCTATGAGGACAGCATTGCTCACATTTCCTGACCAATACTGCAAGCGTCTCTATCTCCATCCCTTGACCGATGTGTCTATGAGGACAGCATTTGCTCACATTTCCTGACCAATACTGCAAGCGTCTCTATCTCCCATCCCTTGACCGATGTGTCTATGAGGACAGCATTGCTCACATTTCCTGACCAATACTGCAGGCGTCTCTATCTCCCATCCCTTGACCGATGTGTCTATGAGGACAGCATTGCTCACATTTCCTGACCAATACTGCGGGTGCCTCTGTCTCTCAGGCCTCCCTCCCTGGTAAGGTGATTGTTGACATGTAGCAGTATGATGAGCACTGACCAGGACGGTCAGGTCTGTTCTAATATGGACACAGGCATCCTCACTCCATGCCACTGCCAGCTATGTGACTCTTCACTAGCACATGGGCATCAACAGAAGACACCAAGAACAAACCTGTCACCATGCAGTCCACATGTCCGAATGCCTCCCCCTCCCCTCTTCCCCCACAACATCAAATCTGAGCGTTATTTTCTGTATGTATGGAATCCCCTCTTCTCTGTCTTCTCAGCCGCCTTACCTCCTGCACAGCTCACTCTGGCTCACCTCTATGTAGCTACTCCCAGGATCCTCCTGTCCAAATCCATGCCCCAACAATCCATACATAACTGTTCAAATCACATCAACAATTCCTGTCCAAATCCACGCCCCAACAATCATACATAACTGTCCAAATCCACTTCCCAATAATCCATACATAACTGTCCAAATCCATGCCCCAACAATCCATACACAACTGTCCAAATCCACGCCCCAACAATCCATGCATAACTATTCAAATCACGTCAACAACTGTCCAAATCCATGCCCCTACAATCCATACATAATTGTTCAAATCACATCAACAACTGTCCAAATCCATCATGCCCCAACAATCCATACACAACTGTTCAAATCATGTCAACAACTGTCCAAATCCACACCCCAACAATCCATACATAACTGTCCATATCAGGTCAACACAAACCCACCCACAAGAAGAGACAACTGTTCTGACACAAAATTCTGCCTGGCGCCCACACACAATATCAGTAACTGGCAAAGAGCGCCCTCTGGAGACTGTCAGCCACCTGACTCCAACACCTCTCCCTAGGAAGCCGCTGACACCAATCACTGACACAAAACGCCTGACACGTGCAGTCCTATTGGTAGTGACAGACAAAAACTCCTGTCATCAAATGTTCTCACCATTTTGCCATTAAACATCTTCCAAATTCTGACCCTGTCTGTTTCATGGTTGCTTTCAAAGTGAGGTGACTGCAAGCAGAAATCAAAACAAACTTTAAAGAAAAGACAATCGAGATCAAAATGCGTCATGTTTTGTCTTGCAATTTGTTTGTCTCTTTCTTTCGGCGGAACAATAATTTCTTTTAAATTCGTTTTGATTTCTGCCTGCAGTTACCTGTATGGAAATTACAAGAAATTATGGTTTATTATCATATGAGGTGTATATTTTAGAGGTTAAATGAAATGCACACTTCCACTCTTACCACACAGTTCAAAGGCAATGGAGGTTCCACAGAGCCGTTGGTGCTGACGCCAGTGGAACTGTCCAGCTGCAAGAGGAGGGTATAGCAGTAGTGGACGTAGAAGACAGCAGAGTTGCCTGCCCGTGTTTTCCCCGGCTTCCATTCCACCTTATAGGATGGGCCCTTGCTCTCCACCACAATGTTCCATGGGGCAAAGTCTGCTGAAAGACAAAGCAGGCATAATGAGCAGCATGGTCAATCATCAATGCAGGCACAATGAGCAGCATGGTCAATTATCAATGCAGGCTCAATGAGCAGCATGTTGAATCATCGACGCAGGCACAATGAGCAGCATGTTGAATCATCAATGCAAGCACAATGAGCAGCATGGTCAATCATCAATGCAGGGACAATGGACAGCATGGTCAATCATCAATGCACGCACAGGAGCAGTATGATGAATCATCAATGCAGGCACAATGAGCAGCATAGTCAATCATCAATGCAGGCACAGTGAGCAGCATGGTCAATCATCAATGCACGCACAATGAGCAGCATGGTCAATCATCAATGCAGGCACAATGAGCAGCATGGTCAATCATCAATGCAGGCACAATGAACAGCATGGTCAATCATCAATGCACGCACAGTGAGCAGCATGGTCAATCATCAATGCACGCACAATGAGCAGCATGGTCAATCATCAATGCAGGCACAATGAGCAGCATGGTCAATCATCAATGCAGGCACAATGAACAGCATGGTCAATCATCATGCAGGCACAATGAACAGCATGCTGAATTATCAATGCAGGCACAATGAGTTGATGCTGAATCATCAATGCAGGCACAATGAGCAGTGTGTTGAATCATCAATGCAGGCACAATGAGCAGCATGGTCAATCATCATTGCAGGCACAATGAGCAGTATGTTGAATTATCAATGCAGGCACAATAAGCAGCATGATCAATCATCAATGCAGGCACAATGAGCAGCATGATCAATCATCAATGCAGGCACAATGAGCAGCATGGTCAATCATCAATGCAGGCACAATGAGCAGCATGGTCAATCATCAATGCAGGCACAATGAGCAGCATGGTCAATCATCAATGCAGGCACAATGAGCAGCATGGTCAATCATCAATGCAGGCACAATGAGCAGCATGGTCAATCATCAATGCAGGCACAATGAGCAGCACGGTCAATCATCAATGCAGGCATAATGAGCAGCACGGTCAATCATCAATGCAGGCACAATGAGCAGCACGGTCAATCATCAATGCAGGCACAATGAGCACGGTCAATCATCAATGCAGGCACAATGAGCAGCACGGTCAATCATCAATGCAGGCACAATGAGCAGCACGGTCAATCATCAATGCAGGCACAATGAGCAGCAGCACGGTCAATCATCAATGCACGCACAATGAGCAGCACGGTCAATCATCAATGCACGCACAATGAGCAGCATGGTCAATCATCAATGCACGCACAATGAGCAGCATGCTGAATTATCAATGCTGGCACAATGAGCAGCATGCTGAATTATCAATGCAGGCACAATGAGCAGCATGGTCAATCATCAATGCAGGCACAACAAGCAGCATGGTCAATCATTAATGCAGGCACAATGAGCAGCATGGTCAATCACCAATGCAGGCACAATGAGCAGCATGGTCAATCATCCATGCAGGCACAATGAGCAGCATGGTCAATCATCAATGCAGGCACAATGAGCAGCATGGTCAATCATCAATGCAGGCACAATGAGCATGGTCAATTATCCATGCAGGCACAATGAGCAGCATGGTCAATCATCAATGCAGGCACAATGAGCATGGTCAATTATCCATGCAGGCAACTTCAGATCCTATTTCATTTGATATCCCATACCGACGTTCCCAGTTCGTGTCATCCACAAAATGTTGAACAGACCCACTTTTACTCCCTTTCTTTGGATCTAAATGGGTATCAATTCAATTCAATTCAATTTAATCAACTTTATTGTCAATCGGAAATTTTTCTTCTGTTCCACGTCATTTCACAAGCACACAAGACATTACAAAAAGACATTATAAACCGTTACATAAAAGCCTGTGTTAGTATATGTATTTATATAAACATCAACACCCACACACACACACACACCCACACGCAGACACGCACATACACACATAAAATAAACATTAAATCCATAAGACATAAAACATTACATAGATTATAATAAAAAAAAAACAATACATAAAAACACAGACTCACCCCACCAACGCCCAAACACTAAACACACACACACACACACACACACACACACATGCACACACACACATGCACACACACACACACACACACACACACACACACACACAGAGTCATAGTCACAGTAAAAGCATAATAAAGGCATATGTCCGCACGTTGTCCATCATCTTTTTTTTTTCTATTTCAAGATTTTTTGTAGGAACTTGTTTGGATCTACAAGGAAAAAAAGAAGTGTGCTGGAAACAGCAGAGCTGTCAAAGCTGTTAACAGGATGAAATGGAATGTCTGAACAGGGAGAATCATTTCTGGTCAGCACAGCTACAACTTCAGCCAGACAAACACACATCTCTTCTCACCTGGAGATCACACCCACACATGTAGAGAAACACAATCCCTTCCCACCTGAAGATCACACACATGCATGTAGAGAAACACACACCTCTTCTCACCTGATGATCACACACGTACATGTAGAGAAACACACATCTCTTCTCACCTTAAGATCACACACATACATGTAGAGGAACGCACATCTCTTCTCATCTGAAGTTTACAGACATACATGTGAGGAACACACATCTCTTCTCATCTGAAGATTACAGACATACATGTAGAGGAACACACATCTCTTCTCATCTGAAGTTTACAGACATACGTGTAGAGGAACACACATCTCTTCTCATCTGAAGTTTACAGACATACATGTAGAGGAAACACACATCTCTTCTCATCTGAAGTTTACAGACATACACGTAGAGGAACACACACATCTCTTCTCGCCTGAAAGATCACACACATACATGTACAGAAACACACATCTCTTCTCATCTGAAGATTACAGACATACATGTAGAGGAATGCACATCTCTTCTCATCTGAAGATTACAGACATACATGTAGAGGAACACACATCTCTTCTCATCTGAACATCACATACATACATGTACAGAAACACACATCTCTTCTCATCTGAAGATTACACACATACATGTAGAGGAATGCACATCTCTTCTCATCTGAAGATTACAGACATACATGTAGAGGAACACACATCTCTTCTCATCTGAACATCACATACATACATGGTACAGAAACACACATCTCTTCTCACCTGAAGATCACACACATACATGTACAGAAACACACATCTCTTCTCATTTGAACATGACATATACATATATATGTAGAGAAATGTACATCTCTTCTATGGAGATGAAGTCACATACCTCTACAAGACATACGTCTCTACTCACAAGATGATGTCACATACATGTAGAGGAACGTACCTCTCTTCTGCTATGAAGATGAAGTCACATACCTCTACAAGAACACACATCTACTCACCAGGAGACGAAGCCACACGCATGGTCCCGGATGTCACTGGCGAATGCCCTGCACGGGTGGACGCCTGGACACGAACCTCATACACCCCGCCCAGGGCCAGCTGGGGGACACGGAAGGTGTTGTTGGTGTGTTGCTGCCCCTCGTGGTGATGGTCACACCATTTCTGTTGGCGCAGGCCTGGGGTACGTCATCGGTCAGGTTGGTGGACAAAATCACGTCCAGTCTGTGCTGAATCACCCCCCTCCTCGCTTGGTCTGGGGAATGGCCTGCAGCACACCATCCACCATCAGGACAACACACCACCCACCATCAGGACAACACACACCATCCACCATCAGGACAACACACCATCATCAGGACAACACACCACCCACCATCAGGACAACAGACCATCACCCATCTGGACAACACACCACACCCACGCCACCATCAGGACAACACACCATCCACCACCAGGACAACACACCACCCACCCACCATCAGGACAACACACCATCCACCATCAGGACAACACACCACCCACCATCAGGACAACACACCACCCACCATCAGGACAACACACCATCCACCATCAGGACAACACCACCCACCCCCACCAAGACAAGACACCACCCACCATCAGAACAACACACCCACCCACCATCAGGACAACATACCCTCAAAAAACACTCCATTCCCCATCAGGACAACACACCACCCACCATCAGGACAACCACCCACCCATATCAGGACAACACCACCCACCCATCAGGACAACACACCCCCCCCATCAGGACAACACACCACCACTATCAGGACAACACCCCTCCCCATCAGGACAACACACCACCCACCATCAGGGCAACACACCACCCACTATCAGGACAACACCCCTCCCCATCAGGACAACACACCACCCACCATCAGGACAACA
Organism: Conus betulinus; assembly: GCA_016801955.1. Taxonomy (NCBI): domain Eukaryota; kingdom Metazoa; phylum Mollusca; class Gastropoda; order Neogastropoda; family Conidae; genus Conus; species Conus betulinus. The sequence continues at coordinate 581,065 of JADBJO010000191.1, read as the reverse complement.
CACACACCACCCACTATCAGGACAACACCCCTCCCCATCAGGACAACACACCACCCACCATCAGGACAACACACCTTCAGGATAACACACCACCCCCCATCAGGACAACACACCATCAGGACAATACACCACCCAGCATCATCCTCAGGACAACACACCACACACCATCAGGACAACATACCACCCACAACCAGGACAACACACCCTCAGGACAACACACCACCCTCCATCAGGATCACCCACCCTCAGGACAACACACCACCCTCCATCAGGACAAACCACCCTCAGGACAAAGCACCACCCACCCTCAGGACAGCACACCACCCACCTCAGGACAGCACACCACCCATCTCAGGACAACACACCACCACCTTCAGGACAACATACCACCCACCATCAGGACAACACACCACCCACCCTCAGGACAGCACACCACCCATCTCAGGACAACATACCACCCACCCTCAGGACAACACCACCACCACCGTCTGGACAATATACCACCCACCATCAGGACAAACCACCACCCACCCTCAGGACAGCACACCACCCATTCTCAGGACAACATACCACCCATCTTCAGGACAACATACCACCACCCTCAGGACAACATACCACCCACCACCAGGACAACACACCACCCTCAGGACAACATACCACCCACCCTCAGGACATCTAACCATCAGGACAAACACACCACCCACCCTCAGGACAACACACCACCCACCATCAGGACAACACACCACCCACACTCAGGACAACACACCACCCACCATCGGGACAACACACCCATCCACCTAAGGACAACACACATCCCACCATCAGGACAACACACATCATCCCACCTCAGGACAACACACCACAAGGAAAAACATACCATCCACCCTCAGGACAACACACCCACCACCATCAGGACAAGACACCACCCACCCTAAGGACAAACACACCATCCACCCTAAGGACAACACACCTCCCACCATCAGGACAACACACCACCCACCCTCTGGACACCACACCACCCCACCCTCTGGACAACACATCACTCACCCTCAGGACAGCACACCACCCACCACCAGGGACAACACACCACCCACAATCAGGACAACACACCACCCACCCTAATGACAACACACTACCAGGACAACGCACCACACACCCTCAGGACAACATATCATCAGGACACACACACCACTCACCATCAGGACAACACACCATCAGGACAATACATCACACCATCAGGACAACAAACTACACCATCAGGACAACATACACCCTAATGACAACACACCACCAGGACAACACACCATACACCCCTCAGGACAACACACACCATCAGGACAAAACATCATCAGGACAACACACCACCCACCATCAGGACTGTCCACAGATTTCTCTCCATCCCTAAAAAGATACCAAAAACAGTCTTCCTCAATGTTTTTTTTTTCTGACAGAGATCTTAATCCCTTTCCTTTTTCAAGACAGACAACATGATACAATAAAAAAAAAAAAAAAAACTCAATACTTTTTCAAGACAGAAAAGACCACTTTATCTTAAGTTTAAGAACTCCATCCTTTCTCAAGAAAGAAGAGGCTATTTCAACACAATATAAACCACTCTTGTCCTTTTCAAAGATGGACCCACTGAAAACAAACAGCTTACGCTGCTTTTTTTTTTTTTTTTCCCCCCAAGACGGAAAGATCAATGAGACAAACAGAAAGCTCAATCTGTTTTCAAGGCAGGCAGACCACTTTCATGAAAAAAAAAACAAAAATCAAAACAAAATGAAACAAAGTTTAACTGATTTTCAGCATACTTAGATCACTTTGACACAAGACCAGTAACTCAATCTTTTTTCTGAAGGCAAACAGACCACTTTCATGAAAACAAAGAAAAAAAAAACTAAATCAATTTTCAGCACACACTTAGACCACTTCAACAAAAGAAAGGTAGCTAAATCGCTTTTGCAGGCAGTCAGTTTACTTTGACACAAGATGAATGGTGTCATTTTTTTTTTTTTTTTTTTTTTTTTGGTAGTGGCTGTTGTTTCCAAATAGAGACAGACCATTTAAGACAAGGTGGGCCAGTTCCCAAGCTACAGAAAGGATCCAGATTCTGAACACTGAGCTCCACTGAGTTAGAGTTAGCAATGGCTAGGCTAAGGGAAGATGAAGTGATGGCAGCAGGCGGTTGGTTGATTGTCTGTCGGCTCTTCCCTGTGAGTTCTGTCTTACCAACAGTCATGTGTTGACTACGTCAACAGTCATGGTCTGATGAAAATGACACATAAACTGATCTACCAAGAAATAAACAATGAAGGCGACACTTAAACTGACCTACCTTGAAGTCAACAATGCAGGTGACACATCAACTGACCTATCTTGAAGTCAACAATGCAGGCAACACATCAACTGACCTATCCTGACAATGCAGGTGACACATCAACTGACCTACCTTGAAGTCAACAATGCAGGTGACACATCAACTGACCTATCTTGAAGTCAACAATGCAGGCAACACATCAACTGACCTATCCTGACAATGCAGGTGACACATCAAATGACCTACCTTGAAGTCAACAATGCAGGCGACACATCAACTGACCTATCTTGACAATGCAGGTGACACATAAACTGACCTACCTTGAAGTAAACAAAGCAGGTGACACATCAACTGACCTGCCTTGAAGTCAACAATGCAGGTGACACATAAACTGACTTACCTTGAAATAAACAATGCAGGTGACACAGCCACTGGTGTCAGGTGGGCGGCAGTATGCAAAGTTGTGGTGTAACCCCGGTCCTTCCAATGGAACTGAAAGACAGGCACTGTGTGCTGGGGTTTAAAACCAAAACTGGCCATCAGTCTAACAACATTGAATTCCAAGTATCTGATTTATCTACCTTTACGTTATGCATGATTCTCTTCTGTAGTGTGTGTATGTGATGCATGTCTCTTGCTGCATGGCACACAGCTTCTCTCAGTGTTTTCAGTCCCACATGATGCCTGCAGATCTGTTCACCTTCTCTGTATGTCTGTAGCTTTTCTTCAGGACCAAAGCATTTCAGCTGGTACAGCACCAAACTCATGATCCTGGTAAGCCTTGGGTTGCGGGTTCAAATCTGCGCTGGTCTGTTTTTGGCACCGAGAAGACTTTTAGTTTAAAGTTAATTTTGATTCTGACTTAATTAGAAAAAAAAGAAACGTCCTTTGAATAAAACTATAAACAGGTTCCGATTGCATGTGGACACATATCTTGCACACAAATACCCCCCCCCCCCCCCCCCCACCCTTTTCCTAAATCAACTCTCTGAACAGATGCCAAGTTTAACTGTTGGTATGGATGACAGGTATACATGTGACAAGCATCCTCTGTCAAAAATCACCACACCACACACACACACAGGTGGATATGAGGGATTTGTACATGTGTGCACACACATTAAAATCACATGTTTATTAACATCTGTGCACTCTTATTTGCTTTTAAGGATGGAAGAGAGAAAAAAATTAGAAATACACTTAAAACAGTATACACATACGCCTCTTGGCGCGCACACACACACA